>UESW01004993.1:496814-549005 GCA_900491605.1 Calamus simplicifolius | reverse complement strand
TCGTAATAGCTTCAGGTTAAATTTTAAGTTTTTAATTTTTTTTATTTTTCTTACTATTTATTACGGTGAAATAAGTTTTTGCCGTAATAAGAAGTCTTATTACGATGAAATTTAAATATCATCGTAATAGCTTAGGTTAAATTTTAAGTTTTTAATTTTTTTATTTTTCTTACTATTTATTACGGCAAAATAAGTTTTCGCCGTAATAAGAAGTCTTATTACGATGAATTTAATTCATCGTAATAGCTTCAGGTTAAATTTTAAGTTTTTAATTTTTTTTATTTTTCTTACTATTTATTACGGCGAAATAAGTTTTGCCGTAATAGAAGTCTTTACGACGAATTTTATAATTCGTCGTAATAGCTTCAGGTTAATTTTCAGTTTTTAATTTTTTTTTATTTTTCTTACTATTTATTACGGCGAAATAAGTTTTCACGTAATAAAAGTCTTATTACGATGAATTTTATAATTCGTCGTAATAGCTTCAGGTTAAATTTTAAGTTTTTAATTTTTTATTTTTCTTACTATTTATTACGGTGAAATAAGTTTTTACCGTAATAAAAGCCTTATTACGATGAATTTTATAATTCGTTCGTAATAGCTTCAGGTTAAATTTTAAGTTTTTAAATTTTTTTATTTTTCTTACTATTTATTACGGCGAAATAAGTTTTCGCCGTAATAAGAAGTCTTATTACGAATTTTATAATTCGTCGTAATAGCTCCAGGTTAAATTTTAAGATTTTAATTTTTTTTATTTTTCTTAGTATTTATTACGGCGAAATAGGTCACCCATATTCGTCGTAATAGGTTAACGATATAGGTTAGTTTTTTCTTCTCCTTTTATTACGGCGAAATTTATTTTCACCGTAAGAAAAGGACTTATAAAAATAAAAAAATAATTATAATACGGCGAAAGTTAATTGTCACCGTAATATACTTGTATTACGACGAAATTATTTTGCGTAATAAGATAATACTTATTTCTGCCTCATCAATCCCTCTCTCTCCCGCTGAAATTTTCTCTCGCACGTGCGACTTCGTGAAACCCTAACCCTGACTCCGTCCCGACCCCCCCCTCCCACCATCAGATGCCAGAACCAGAAGAGAGTCCGTCCGCTGACCCTCGGGAGCTCCTCTCCGCCGCCACATCCCGGACGCCGAACCAGAGGAGAAGGTGCAGTGGATTTCCAACTACATCTTTTTTTTTTAATCTGATTTTAGCCAGAGGAGAAGGTGCCGGATCTTAGTAATGCTGGTGTTATCTCTTCAGATTTGGAGGTTGAAGTGGATTTGAAAAGGATTTGGAAAGGATTTGGAGAGGATTTGAAAAGGATTTGGAGAGGATTTGAGGTTGTTTCTCAAAACCACTGAGAAATTAAAAGGTAAGTTTATCTCAATTATCACTCCTTTTTTACTGCTCAAAATTTTGATCCATAGAACTGATTTGTAGTTTTAATATGGCTTTTTTAATAGCTTTGTACTCGTAAGTATCTAGAGATAATGTGAACCGTTGATGCATATCCATCCTGTTGTAATTTTTATCTGGAAGCATTCTTGTCAATCTCCACTTCTATAGGCATATCCATCCAGGCCAGGTATATACATAATCCATCTACAGGCCAGACCTACGGTCTGTCTTTCGCTTCATTAATTCTGGTGATCTTGTGGTCAGGAGCAGCAGCTTAATTATTTCGATCGCCGGTGATGTAATTTATATCTATTCAATATATATATATATATATATATATATATATATATATATATATATGGAATAGATCGATCGATAAAAGAGGCGGCTATGGTCAAGAAGAAAGGCTATGAGATTTACCACTGATCAGGGTACGCATGAATGGTGGCAAAATCAATTTCAGGGACCTGATTGTTGGTAATGAAATCCGTACCGGCCTCATAGCGGCCGGGATTATATTGTTTCCTTTGAGGAACCGATTCTCCGTAGATCCAAGCCTGTGGTAGAGGGGGGCAGTTGGGCAGTTGTTTATCTCATGAGATAGAGATAGAGATAGAGATAAGATAGAGATAGAGATAAAATTAAGAGTTTAATTAAAGTGTTATAACGCCTTTTAATGATTTGAGTAAAGGATGATATTGATTTATTAGAAATCGGACCTGTAGGACTCTGCCAGAGCGATCACTTTGACACTGATGAATCCGGGACAATCCTCAATTTCCACATCATCAGGCATCGTTGAGACTTTGTCTTCTGCCATGATCCGAAGCCTTTAGATACATGCGAGAGAGGCTCTTCCCTCATGGAACTGGTAACAACAGAATTCACTTCTGTCGCATGCTGGCTTGATTGGAGCTAGTTATGTATTAATGCTTCATTCAAATGGATAGTATTCACTATTCTATAGTTTTGGTATGTAATATGATTCTCGTGTCTGATGCAGACTATATTTTCAGTAATGAACACATTAATTTCCTCATAACTTATTCCTTTGACTTTCAAAATGAAGAGCTTCTGTCATACTACATATCCTTTTTAAGGTTTGTACATGCCTTTATCTATTCATCAAATTCCTTTATCTATTTTCAGTTGCTAATGGAGTTTCAATTTTTTGATTTGTTGAAGGGCTATAAGTGGAAAGCTGAACAAGAATACAATCTCATTGCTTGTGAAGACTCAAAATGTACAAAACTGACATCCTGTTGCCTGATCACTCAGAGTGTCATTGTATTCTTCTCTTCCAATTCTTTAATTATCAAGTTGTTAGATCTTGTTTTTTACTGTAGGAAGCAGTATAAAGATGCGTTTTTATGATAAAAAAATTGGCATGGCTTTTAAGACACATTCATGCACACAGAAATACCCACAAGACATGAATGATAAGACAGAAACCTTGTCAGGGATGTTGCAAGTGTGTATAATGATACTCTTAACCCTTGAAGGAAATTTTCTTTGGGTAGCTGACTACTTTGGATAGCTTTCTAGTGATGAATTAATATTCTTTAATTTGTCTTAAACATCAATGTTGCCAGCCCTTTAAATGGACCCTTCTATTTCATTGTACACATAATATTACCATATCATCATTAAAAACATGTACCATATCAGCAACTTCAAAACATGACATAAAGTTAATAAAACATTATTAATATAAACAAGTCTCAAAAGAAAAGTGTGGTCAATAAACATATGTTTGTCAACATGGATTGGTACATACTTCTATTTATCATATTATTTGATTGATATTCTCTTATAGAGAAAGATCATAGTTTATGCTAGGCTGATGCATATTGATTACCGACCCCTCAATATATGAATGAGAAGTTAAAGCAGTAGGTTTGAGAACTAATATTTATCACTATCAGATATAGAAAGAAGGGGACTTGAAGAATACAAGGGGTGCAGTCTTTTTTGAGGCTGAACCCAGAGAACTGTAGCTTTTAGGGAGCATACTTTTCTACATAAAGGTGGATTCTTTATGTTATATTGGCAGCACATCCTTTGAATTGTTTGGGTTCTTTGATCAAGCCTCTATTTTAACTATTGATCATTAATAACATTTGACATTTTAAATATATAATGCTGGTTTGACAAACAAATATTTTTTATTTATTTTGTAAACAAAGTGCAATATAAATAGTTTGATGAATGGGACAACCAGGTTTGAGTAAGTTACTTATATTATGGGATGTGCGGTTGATGTAGGAAGGACAAGTTTAATGAATGATGCTTATAAGGAACTTAAAGCTTCAACTTATAAAAAACAATATCATAAGAATTTGATTGAAATAATGTGGTTGTGTTCAACAAACTTGTGAAAGGTTTTGCAAAACTAGTATCACTAGTATCATGAATCATACCAGTATATTGCTGGTTGAGTAAGGTATGGTACACACTTTGTATGAGGACAAGCTCCTGACACTTTTTTCTCATTCCTAATTATGGGACTATTCAAAACTAGAGGTTACGACAGACCTTGCTTCTGATAGTGCCATTGAAAATAGGAGATTGAATTTTAATGTATACGATCATATTTTTAGGTAGTACGTTCACAGGTGAAGCCATTTTACTGTGGGTGGGGGGTGGCATGTCCTCATTTGAAATTGGAAAATTTCAAATGATCTCCACAACCATAGAACACATGCAACCATTGCTTTCACAAAAAGATATAATTAAAAGAATCCACAGGGAATAGAAACTGTACAAATCACAGGATATATCAATAAAGTCTAAAGATTATAATTATAATGTATTATAATTTCCTGCAATAGATTTTCCTGGATCATGTATTATATCATGCATCTTAAACCCATCATCAAAGGAATCAAAGAATGATCTTCTTTGTAGGTCATTAAAATATTCATTGCCAATGTCTTCCAGCCTTCTTCTACCTTGAGGTGTAATGTAGCCTTGTGCCATCCACAATCTGACTAACGCATCTTTTTCAAACACATAATCCTTAGGAAACATGGAGCAATAAATGAAGCAAGGTTTTAGATGCGTTGGCATGCGATCATAGCTCAATCTGAGAGCTGCGAAAGTTTCGTTATTCTTGTCTACCTCCCATAGATCATAGCTCAATCTGAGAGCTGCGATCATAGCTCAATCTGAAAGCAAGGATTGTGGAATCAATAGTTCAGTGAGTAGCTTTCAAAATTTGAAATAGGTACAAACACAACAGCTTATAGTACTTCAAGGTATGTTAGCTCTTGAGTTTTTTTGAAGGTGTTCTATTCTCCATTGCAAGATTGTTACTGATTGTGATGGAGTTTCTTTTAACTTGTTAAATCATTATTTTACCAGTTTTTGGATTCATATGTTGAAAATGTCCTTTTATTACCAATCTTTTCCTTAATTTTGACATGTTATAGTAGGACAATTCACTGAATAAAAAAAGGAAAATTTTATCACTAACATATCCTTGCAACAAACAGCTGTTGTACGTCACCAACGATGCCGATTGATAAGAGTTGGATACATAAGAAACGAAATTGTCCAGAATATGATGCCGGTATTAAGAAGTTCATAGAAAAGGCAAGGCTTCATGTTAATGAAGAAGGGAAGATACGTTGTCCTTGTGTGCGGTGTTATAATGGCAAATGGCATAAGCCTGATTTAGTTAAATTACACTGTATGTTAAAGGGTTTCTCGAAGACGTATCAGACGTGGTATTTTCATGGAGAACAGTTTGGAAGCAATGTCTCAGATGAAAATGAGAATGAAGATGATGACCCAGAAAGGGAACAAGATGAGATGGTCGAAGCATTGCAGGACATCGCTGGCCCAAGTGGTGCTCACACTGAGGTTGGCAATGATGATGACAATCCGATGATGTCTGACCATGGAAGGACCGATCACAGTAAGAAATTGGATGATCTTTTCAATGAGGTGGAATCCGAGCTTTATCCTGGATGTGAAAAGTTTTCTTCTTTGACATTCTTAGTGAAGTTAATGCACATTAAGGTCCTCAATCGGTGGACAAATAAGTCTTTCAATATGTTGCTTGAACTATTAAAAGAGGCATTTCCGAATGGTACTAGAATACCATCTTCGCACTATGAGGCCAAAAAGAAGATGAATGAGTTGGGTTTAGGCTACGAGAACATACATGTATGCAAGCATGATTGTGCTATCTTTTGGAAGGAGAATGCCTATTTAGAAAAATGTCCGGTATGCAACGAGCCTAGGTACCAAGTGGTTGAAGACAAAGGTAAGAAGATACCTTATAAAGTTATGCGGTATTTTCCACTCACACCTCGTTTGAAACGTCTATATGCCTCAAGATATACAGCTGAAGATATGAGGTGGCACTATGATAAGCGACCGATCACAGATGGGGTGTTACGGCATCCAGCAGATGGAGAAGCATGGAAAGATTTTGATCAAAAGTATCCTAATTTTGCCAGTGAACCAAGAAATGTAAGGTTAGGTCTTGCTTCAGACGGATTCAATCCATTTGGGAACATGAGTAATGCATACAGTATGTGGCCCATCATTTTAGTACCTTATAACTTGCCTCCATGGAAATATATGAAAGAGACATTCTTTATGATGTCGTTGCTTATCCCCGGTCCTAAATCTCCAGGAAGGGATATGGATATATTTTTAAGGCCAATAGTGGATGAACTTAAACATTTATGGACCGAAGGTGTTGATGTATATGATGCATCTACCAAAGAGAGTTTTCGGATGCACGTAGCTGTTTTATGGACTATAAATGATTTTCCAGCATACTCATTATTATCTGGTTGGAGCACAAAGGGTTATAAGGCATGTCCAGTTTGTAATGAGCAAACCTCATCCAAAAAGCTGAAAGACAAGATTTGCTATATGGGACATCGCCGTTACTTGCCTATTTATCACAAGTGGCGAAATAGTAGACTCCATGATGGAAGTAGAGAGCATGGAGTCAAACCAAAAATGTTGACCGGAGAAGAAATTTTAATGCAATTAGAACACATAGCTGCTGAACAGTCCGGAAAGCATCCAAACAATAAACATCGAAAGCGAAAGCGTGCACCAAATGAGTTGAATTGGTATAAGAAGAGCATTTTCTTCGAGTTGGAGTATTGGTCATCATTAAAATTGAGACATAACTTAGATGTAATGCATATTGAGAAGAATATATGTGACAATGTCGTGGGAACTTTATTAAGCATCGAAGGTAAGACAAAAGACACATATAAAGCAAGAGAGGACCTGGCTTCAATGGGGATCCGAAGGGAGTTGTGGTTACAAACTCAAGGTAATAGAGTTTATAAGCCTCCTGCATCTTACACCTTAACATTAGATGAAAGAAGACAATTCTGTAAGTGGCTAAAATCTGTGAAGGTGCCGATGGATATTCTTCCAATATTTCAAGGTGCGTAAATGAAGGTGATGGAAAGATATCCGGCTTGAAGACACATGATTGTCATGTACTACTTCAAAGATTGTTACCTATTGGCATTCAACCATTCTTGCAGAAACATGAGAGTAGTACTTTAATTGAGCTTTCTAATTTCTTCCAACAACTTTGTTCAAGGACATTGTATGTTAGGGATTTGGAGTTGTTACAAGAGCAGATTGTGGTGATCTTATGTAAGCTTGAACGAATTTTCCCACCAGCATTTTTTGACGTTATGGTGCACTTATCAATTCATTTGCCTTACGAGGCCTTACTTGCCGGACCTGTTCAAAGTAGATGGATGTATCCTTTTGAAAGGGCACTTGGTACGTATAAACAATACGTACGTAATAAGGCTCGTCCGGAAGGTTCAATTGCAGAAGCTTATGTTGTCAACGAGTCTCTAACATTTTGTTCAATGTATCTTCGAGGCATAGAAACAAAATTCAATCGTCCGGAACGAAATTTTGATTCGGATAGCCATTTGGACAAGCAATTAAATATATTTGCAACTCGTTGGCGGCCTCTTGGAAAAGGAAGAATGGTGCATTTAGATGATAAAACTTTAAAACAAGTACATTGGTACCTCATCAATAATTGTCCAGAGGTGCAACCATTTCTCAAGTAAGTATACTTGTAAAATTATTTCTTCATATCATGCAATTTTCTATAGTGCTCATTAGCGTAATGTTCTCTATAGCCAACACATTGATCAGCTAAATCCAACTAGACCGGAACAACTGGACCAATTACAAAAGGAAAGATTTTTGGAGTGGTTTAAAAATGAAGTAAGCCCGTACATTCATTTATATTGTCAATTAATATCATATGTCTTTATTTCAAATGACGTTGATGTTTGGTTTATCCAGATGTTAAATAAGCATTTTGCTGGGGCATCTGAAGCTACTGATGAGCTTTATTCATTGGCTATTGGTCCCGACAGTCGTGTGTTCTCGTATACTGGCTGTGTGGTGAACGGCGTTAAATTTATCACTGTTACTCGGGATGTCGGCCATAAAACACAGAATAGTGGCATTTGTGTTCCCTCTACTCATCTAGGAGAAGAAATTAACTTTTATGGTATATTATTAGAGGTCCTTGAATTTCATTTTGTTAAAGGTTGTAAGGCGATAATGTTCAAGTGCAAATGGTTTGAAACTGAACCAAAGCACAGGAGAATGCAACAACATTATAATATTACAAGTATAAATATTAGTTCAGAATGGTACAAACATGAGCCATTCATTTTAGCATCACAAGCTGAAAAGGTTTTCTACTTGGATGATTTGAAGAACAATTCTAATTGGAAAGTGGTATACAAGGTTAGTCATCGTCATTTGTGGGATATTCCAAAAAAAGATGATGATGTTCAGGAAGAAGTATATCAAGAAGATGATTCAGCAGCCCTTCGATTCACATGTGAGCAACCTAACATGGACTTAATAACATCTCGGCGTACGGACACTGATGCTGAAATAGTTGCAACTCAAGAAAACATTAGAGGTCATAGTGATGTCGGTCAAGATGACTTTATATGCGAAGATGTTGAGGAGGACGACACACTAGCTGATTATGACAGTGAGGGATCTATACATAGTTCTGATATGGAGGATGATGAAGAAAATGAGCATATTAGTGATGACAGTGATTAATTTGGTAGCATTCATTTTTTTTTACTTATTATAACTATATGTTCTTATACTTTCTTATTTGTTAATTCTAGTTTGTATGTTTGTTTGCAGATGTCTTCGAGAGATACTCCTGCTACATCGAGGCGAGATGATTCTCCTTACATTCCAGCTCTGACAGAGGGGTCATCTGTCGGCGCATCATGTAATAACTCTACTTTAAACTTATATTATTTGGCTATGTTTCTTTATGTTATTTTGCACTAATTTAGTTCATTATGTTTTGCAGCTACATCATCAAAGAAGAAGGGCCGAGGTCCTGCTCGCGGATACAAGTCCGCACATCTGATTGATACGCGTCGTGGACAGAAGTTGCCTATTCTTCTGCCACCTGAGGTTGGACGACCATTGGGTGAGTTTCGCTCTGAGTTTCTGACCGAGATAGGAGTGGTTGTACGTGACATGGCACCACTTGCGGTCAGGAAGTGGAGTGAGATCACTGATGCACAGAAAGCACCTATGATCGATCGACTTCAGGTCAGTATAATTGTATTAGATTACTTTAGATTACGTTTAATGTACTTAATATACCTTATAACTTTTATAATTTATATATATATATACTTGCAGGAGAAGTTCGATCTTGATATGAATTTAGATCATATTAAAAAAGGTATTGAGTTTCAAATGAATAAAGTTTATCGAGAATTTAGATATCGGCTTCATATCCACTTCATTAGTCACGGTGGGGACACAAGTGTGAGATTAGCAAAACAAAATAAGCCATCTCGTGTCTCGCAGAGTGACTGGGACTTTCTATGTGATTACTTTTATTCAGATGAGTATAAGGTAAATACATCCATACAAATATTTTAATAGTTTATATTTTTTATAAACTCATGTAACCATTTTCATTAATTCTTTGATGTAGAAAAAATCAGAAACAAATAAATCTAATCGGGAATTGCAGCCATATGCTGCTCTCACTGGATCGAAGTCTATACCGGCTCACTCTTATGATATGGTAAGGAATACTGTGAACCTAGTGCTTTTATATTTATGTATTTGTGGTCTGATATTGTTGTAGTGTTATAAATCTAGTGATTTTTCTGTAGCATGAAAACATGTTAAGAGGACTTGGCTATGAAGGGCGTGGAGATAGGGAACCAAAATAGCTAAAACGGAAGGAAGGCCATGGTGTTTTATGCCTTCTGTTAGAATCATAAGGAAATAGAATAATAAGGAAATAGAGTATTCACTTTTAGAATAATACCTTGAAAGTTTCCTTCAACAAAAATTTCGTATCCGAATGGAATGCTGTGAGGATTGATTCACTGTGTTCTTTCCCTTCAAATTGATTGTGTGGAGAATATACTGTCCTATTTCATTTTCAAAATTTCAAGTGGGATTTTTTGTGAGTGATGGGGTCCAGGTTCCTCTTACTGTGGCCATACAATTTGAGGCCTCTGTGTATGGATTGTTACATATCCTGTAGGGATGGAGGACCTGTCATCAGATCACAATTTAAGGATTTTATTGTTCAAGCCATTCAAAGTACACTCCAGTGGGAGGTGCAATTGTGGAGGATGCCCTAACTTAGGGTCCTAATTATAAGTCTTGGTTTGCTGCTAAAGATATTCTACATCTTTCGACTGTTCCGGATGCTCCTTATAAGGCACCGAAAATATGGAAAGGGCAAGCTCAGCAATTAGTCCTTCATTTCCTATGGAAGGTCTGGAACATGGGTAATCTCACTCTTGTCTTTGCTTGTAGATCATTTTCTTTCCTTTAATCCTACTTATCAACGGTGTGGATGATTGGAGGATTCTCTGGATCACTTATTTTTCCAGTGCACAGGATCTCAAGAGATACGACAGTATTTTAATCCAAGGAATTTCTCTTACATTGATAATATGGATGAGGCTTGGGCTTTTTGTTTGGACTTAGTGGATTAATGATAGCTTTTAGTTATGTCCTATGGGAAGATTTGGAAAGTAAGAAATAAGGTTTGTTTCTAGAACAAGGATTTTGATCCAAGATAGGTGGCTCATCACAGGTTAAGCCATGCGACTGTGTGGTCACTTCAATGTTTGATCATAACACTTATGTTCATGGTCTTTGTGGTACTTTTCAACAGCTTTCCATGGATTTAAACTTGTTTCTTGGGTGCTACCTCAACCCGAATATTTGAAGGTAAACTTTGATGGATCAATCCATCCTTCATCATCTGGTGTAGGTATTGTTGTTCGAGATTATAAGACTAAGGGAGGTTTGTAACAGGTTCTGATGTTCGAACCTATTAGGTATGATTCCTCTAAAGTGATGTCTTAACTTTGAGGGAAGGGTTGTTGCCATCATCCTCTTGATCTCATTAATTTCTTGGTGCACAACCTCCCATACCTCTCGAGAAGCTAATTAGATTGTAGATTTTTGTTTGCAAACTGGGCAGCTACTCATAAACAGTACAAAATATGAACTAGAGGGTTTCCTGCTAAGCTGATTATTTTGGCCTAGGCTTATTCACAAAGAGTTGTGTTCTCTTGGTATTAGATGCACCCATGTTTTACCAAAAAAAATGCATTGCAAGTGTATTTATGAACAAATATGACATAACAGTCAAATGCACAGTATGATTAAATCAAGCTTGTGTCAAAGACTGTATGCATGTCCTTTGCATCTTAATACGTTAAAAAGAGCATAGAAAGGGTGCTTGTTTGACAGCTATCATACCAACTCAACCGCAGCCACGTGGTCACAAAACGTTGTCCATGAAAAATTTGCATACAATAACTCAATCTCACTCAAAAAAAGTAACATTAACTCCAATCCGACGTTCACTCCATGAAAACATCTCATCCAGGGGAATTTGAGGTTGGATGCACTCCAACATAGGACATCAAATTAAATGGTGGGAATGTGTCATCCAATTAAGATTTCCTCTACGAACTGGTCCACTTCTCTTCCCTAATTTTCAGCCAAACCAAGAGAAAGATGGGAAACAGACCAGATTCCCTGACCTCTGGAACCTACTTTGTATTAGATTATATATTGATACATTGATAATTGTATTACATTGATAAATTGATACATTGTATTAGATTATTACATTGATGCATTGATACATTGTATTAGATTATTACATTGATACATTGATACATTGTATTAGATTATTACATTAATACATTGTATTAGATTATTCGATTGATACATTGATAATTGTATTAGATTATTATCTTAAATTATTGTTTTAAATTATTATTGTTTCTTTTCAGAGAGATCCTGTTACGGGAGAGGAGCCATCAAGACTTCATCTGTGGAATACTCTTCATTTTGATAAAAAGAAGAATCAATGGATAAATGAAAAAGCTGAAGAAACCCATGTAAGTTTTATCAATTAAAAATACAATATTATTGAATGTAATGTTTTATACTAAACATATTGAATTTGTTTTCTTTTCATTGCAGGCACAGTTAATAGAGCGACTTTCCTCACAGGACTCTACAGTAGAACCAATCAATGAGGATGTCATTTTGGAGGAGGTTTTAGGCTCTAGATCTGGTTATAAAGAGGATGGGGTCCATTACCGAAGGGTACATCGAGAATTAGAGGTAGTTCTTCATCTTCTGAAAACTCACAATTAAAGGGTGAATTACATGAGTGCCGAGAGCTCATCGCTCAGCAAGAGAATAAGCTTGCTCAACAAGAAGATAAGCTCGCTCAGCAAGAGGATAAACTCACTCAGCAAGAGGATAAACTCACTCAGCAAGAGAAGACTATCCAGGATCTAAAGGCGATACTGCTGAGCTCACTGCTTTCATGCGACAGTTAGTGCCTGGATATCATCCTAGTGGATCCCAGCAGACTTCACCTCCATAGTACATGTATTTTTTTTAAATTATATATTTTTGAAACATTGTATATGATGATTTTATTGAAATGAATGAAAACTTTTATTAATTTTTTTTTGAAACTTTTATATTAGAAAATTATTTCTAGTATCGTTGCTTTAATATTATATTATTGTAACAGGTGCAATACAAAAAAATTTTAAAATAAAATTTTAATATTTTTAAAATTTAATTAAAATTTTATTACGGCGACTTATTTTCGCCGTAATATCAACCTATTACGGTGAAAATAAGTCGCCGTAATAAAATTTTAATTAAATTTAAAATTTAAATAAAAACCTATTACGGCGCGTTATTTTCGTCGTAATATCTTCCTATTACGGCAAAATAAGTCACCGTAATAAAATTTTAATTAAATTTTAAAAATATTAAAATTTTATTATGGCGAAATATTTTCGCCGTAATAGGTTGATATTACGACGAATATAAGTCGCCGTAATAAAATTTTAATTAAATTTTAAAATTTAAATAAAAACCTATTACGGCACGTTATTTTCGTCGTAATAGCTTCCTATTACGGCGAAAATAAGTCGCCGTAATAAAATTTTAATTAAATTTTAAAAATATTAAAATTTTATTATGGCAACTTATTTTCGCCGTAATAGGTTGATATTACGGCGAAAATAAGTCATCGTAATAAAATTTTAATATTTTTAAAATTTAATTAAAATTTTATTATGGCGACTTATTTTTGCCGTAATAGGAAGCTATTACGACGAAAATAATGCGTCGTAATAGGTTATTACGATAACATATTACTACGACGATTTGTAATGTATTACGATGAATTTTTTATCATTGTAATAATTTATTATGATGACTTTTGTATCTGTTGCGATGAATTAATTCGTCATAATAAGTCATTTTTTTTGTAATGGATGTAAGAACTGAAAGAGACCAAATACATCATGCAAACTAAGTGTTTGATTTCTTCCATGTCCTCTTCAATTGCCTGAAAACACCTTGAAAACTGGACCAAGAAGGACAAAGTGGAGAAGGTTGTCCCTTCGTGCTGCAGCAAGTTGAGTAAGCTATTAAGAATTCGTCTTCATTTGAAAAATGTATAACAAGATTTTTAAGCCATCCCAACTCTTTGTTCACATATTAGATGACTGTTAAGCTATCATATTAGATAAATCCCTTCACAGGACAAATATTTATAACCATTTACCTGCACAGTTTGCCTACTTTCAAATAGAGAATCACTAACGGAATGATGAAAGAATTGCCCTCAGAAATAAGTCCAAACAGGATAAAGAAACAAAAGATAGTTAAAAGAACAAAAGAATGGATTTCTTTGTCATTAGATCTTACCGGAAACATCCCACAGAAGTTATAATCTTCTGGGATGATTAAGACGATGATATTGAAGACAAGGAGCCTAATAGGTGAAACTTATGGTGAAATGTTCTCAAAAATCTATTTTATCTGAAATTTGGCATGAAATCATTTACTTTTCTTTGTCTGAATCATAGGTAAATTTATTAATATATTTGACGTTGCCCTGTATGTGATTTGACTGGAAATACCTTAGAAGATGTGTACACTCATAAGGATTGAATTTAGATAATTTTGACACAGAATCAGATTAGTAGTTTTTAATAATAATTATACTTTGAGTGCTGGTGCTTGGAATCAATATCTGATGATTTATTCCAGAAAATCAAGGATCAGAAGGTTTATGATATGATCTACATGTGATACCTACTGCTTAGCATGTTTTGCATAAATATAAAGAGTTTAAAAAGCTGGCCAAAGATCACTCTTCTTCATATCATAAATAAATTCCAACCTGAAGACATTTCAAATCAGCAGTTCTAATCTCATTAGAGAGCTTTCTCATGCTTACACACATTCACATTTACTAATTTTTCAGGTGAAGCCGTACCCTTTGTTGATTGGTTCTCAGCAATATTTAGCATCTCCTAGTTTTGCTATATTCTAATGACATCAAGATTTATGGTGCTAGTGCATATTGTCTCGTACTAAGCTTACAACTACATAACAAACAAATACTCAATTTAAAGTTTATAGTAAGTGCTAGCATGCCGAACCAATCCTTGCATTGGACACGTCAACTAAGGTTAAGATTTAAATAGTAGGACAAAGACATTCTAGCTTTTTCATTGAATAAGATGCTTAGTATCTTGTTCTGTCTTGATTTTTGACCTAATCAGATGTTTGCTTTTTTTAAGAAAAAAAATTATTTGAGAAGCTTTAGTATTTTATTTAATTTTTAAATATATTTGTAATTCAAAATTTATATTTTTATAAAAAATTAAATCTATTTAAAATTGATAGCATAATGTATTATAATTGAGATAGGACGATAAAGTCTGACTTCAAAATTTCTTTAGGACACAATGGCATAGCCAAGATACCCTTATCCTAGCAAGACTTGAATCATTGATACCAACATTATATTAATATATTATAGGTACAAAAATTCGTATCGAGATTGCAAATCTAGCACGATACTATATGTAACTCCAATGTTTACCTCTAGAAAAACCTGCATATTATTTTTTCCTCTTTTAATATGTTGGATGGGCTTGGTCCTCTTTATTTGCGTTGCTAGAATCATAATTAATTAGCTTGTCAATGTGGGAGTATCTTTTAAGTGCTTATTTTTATATACTATGATATTTGATATGTATATCCCTATGTGCTTTGCTCTAGTTTTAATAGAGGAAAACAAAAGAAGCGTTCTAGTACATTTATATAATTTACATGAGTATTTAAAAAATTTTGAACAAACAATAAATTATCATATCCATGGTATGCCATACTAATGTATTGCATCGCATATTAAGTGTACGATATTATACTGAGTCTTAGTATACCAAAATCGATTTATATATCAAATGTACCAACATTATACCAATATGGTGGGGTCCAACACTGAAGGCAACCTTGGTCATAACCTTTCCTCTTACATGCATCCTCATGCCAAATTATAGACAACAAACCCTTTAAAACCCAAATTATAAGAAACTCTTTAGATTCGATATATAACATATTGTGGTAGCTTATAAATGAATTTAAATAAAATTACCTTTTTAAAAAAATCAACCTTTGAGTTTAGATTCTCTCCTATTCAAAGTTAGGCTAAAAGGCTCAGTTTTTAAATTGTGATCATATGTCTATTATATAAAACCTTGCATAATCTCTACAATGTTCATTCGTAAATACATTCTATGATTCTTCATAACCCATATAGTTATAGCTATTGCATGATATATGTATGATAGTGATTGCAAAGATACATATCTTTAATTCAATTTGGAGCTTGAAAGAATCCAAATTCTATCCTTTTGGTACACTATAAGCCAAAGTTGTAGAATCAATAAAAATTATCATACGCTCCAATCATTCAAATTTTTACAAAAAGGTTTTAAAAGATTTGCACCTATATAAAATTAGTTTTTTAAAATATTTTTGAGATGTCTAAACTATGGCCTCTCATTCACCCATTTTGTTGTGCCCTTTCCTCGTGAGCACCTAAGATCTTTTTTTTTTTTTTGTTCCATGTTCCTGTCTAAGGATCCAAGTTCTCTCTCAATATACAATTAATATATAACTAAACACATGTTAGTATGAGTACTCATATATCTCCCATTTAAACTTTGGCATGCTTAACAAGTTAAGAATCCAAATTTAGACTAATTCAATTGGCCCATAATTAGCTCAAAAAAACTCAAGCTATTATATCTCTTAATTATACTACAGTCCAAAAAGCTTATGCTTTAATATTCTCTAGTGGTTCACTGTGATACATAATTATATACTCTAAAAAGGTCTCACTCAAAAAACTTAGTTGAAATACGAAAAATTCGTGTTATTTCTAGTACTCAACTAATAAGAAAGTAAATACACTACATAATTATCCTCTAGTGGTTCACTGTGATACATAATTATACACTCTAAAAAGGCTTCACTCAGAAAAGTTAGTTGAAATACGAAAAGATCCATGATATTTCTAGTACTCAACTAATAAGAAAGTAAATACACTGCATAATTCCTTGCATATTTCTCTTATTTAGATCCTAATATTCTCACTAGGCTAATAGTTTAAATCTAGTCAAATGTAATGACCAATAACATGCTCAGCCTAGAATTCATCTAAAAAATGCTCTTACTAAAGTGCCCCCAAGAACATAGGCTAGTTTGCTTTGGTATCAATTATAATAATTTAGGACTTCACTCAAATTATACCTTCTAGTTATCTTTTTGGATGACGTCTTAGTTTGCTGAAATTTCTTTCCAAAATACACATGATAGAGACGAGTGAAGTTACGCCAGTTAGGGCTATGCCCCTTGCAATACCTACTTCGACCCTAGACTACAATAAAACATTTTTAAACTTGTCAACGTAGAAGTAGTTCCTGCTTTGTTGAGCAATGATAGACATTGCGGAAATTATGCTTCTTAACTCCCTCGAGGAAGATAAGGCTCTTGATTTTGGTAGGGAATACAACAAATATTCCTCTAATAAGATCGTTATTAGTACGGCCAAGCATGCAGTTGCGATAAAATCAACAAAAACACATAATAATAATAGGAACCAAAATCCAAAAGAAAACAGTGAGAGACGAGGATTTTACATGGTTCACCCAAACTGGGCTACTCCACAGCGGCATAGGATCTGCAAGGCTTCATTAAGAGTTGAATCAGGTACAAGCCCTCAAAACACACTCTCTCAGAAACTCTTATGATCTAGAGAGTTGAATCAGGATCTACAGCACATGGAGGATGTCCTCACAGAGCCTCCTATTCTCTTTCTCTTTTTTTTCCGCTCAACTTCAGCGGTTGAAGAAGATACAACAAGGATTGAAGACTCTCCTCCAATCTAATCCCATCCCAAAATTGGCTCCACACTTTTGGCAACCATGGACTGATTTCTAAAACTGGCTCCACACTTTTGGCAACCATGGACTAATTTGCTGCCTTGAAAATCTCCAACAAATCCTCCCCAAGATCAGATTTGGAAGTTGCAACAAATCCTCTCCAAAATCAGCTTCCTTAGTTGGCCAAATCGAATTCAAAATTCAAATTCAAACTCCCTCTTGATGAAATTAAGCTCCATCCATAACAATCTCTCACTTGGAGATTAATGACATCAATCTTAGATCTAACTTCTTTCTCTGTACCGCACTCTCCTGATCTATCTCTTGGAAAGCTTCACCAAGTTGCAACAGAGACTCAACTTGTCTTTGCTCACAACCTAGGTGAACATATCTGCAGGATTTTAGCTCCATCAATTTTTTCCAGCTTCAACTGCTCCTCATCCAACGCACTATGTATGAAATGATACCTAAGCTGAATGTGCTTGGTTCTTGCATGAAATGCTGGATTCCTTGCCAAGTGAACTGCGCTCTGGCTGTCGCTCCATAATGTATTACACTCGTGCTCCTTGCCGAGCTCCTCCATCAACCTCTGTAACCAGATCATCTCTTTACTAGCTTCAGTGATCGCCACATACTCAGCTTCTGTAGTTGACAATGCCACTATCTTCTGCAACTGAGATACCCAGCTCACTGCTGTATCACCGACAGTAAAACATAACCAGTGGTGCTCCTCCACTATCTCTGTCACCAGAGTGATCTGCATCTACAAATCCCTGTACTTGAAGACTATCACCTCCATAGCACAAACTGTAAGTTGATGTACCCTGAGATATCTCAAGATCCACTTCACTGCATTCCAGTGCTCCTTGCTGGATTCTGCATGTACCTGCTGACTGCTCCCACTGCTTGTGCGATATCCGGTCTTGTGCAAACCATTGCATACATTAGACTTCCCACGGCTGAGGCATATGGAACTCTAATCATCTCATCCCTTGCCTTCTGAGTTGTTGGACACAACTGCTTGCTGAGCTTGAAGTGTGCTGCCAAAGGTGTTGACACTGCCTTTGCATTCTCCATATTGAACCTCTTCAGTACCTTCTCTACATAGTCCTCCTGAGATAGCCACAGCTTCCGTTGCTTCCTATCTCTGTTGATCCTCATGCCAAGAATCTGCTTCGCCTCTCCCAAATCCTTCATTGAGAACTTCTTTGCCATCAGTTTCTTGAGCTCTTCTATCTTCCTCATACTGGAACCTGCTACAAGCATATCGTCCACATACAAGGATAAAATAATAAACTCATTTGTAATGTACCTCTGAAAGTACACACAATGATCTGACTGGCATCTGGTGAAGCCTTTCTCTAGCATGAAACTGTCAAACTTGAGGTACCATTGCGCGGAGCCTGCTTCAGACCATACAAACTTTTCTTCAATCTGCAGACCATGTCATCCTTTCCCCTGACCTGGAAACCTTCTGGCTGGTGCATGTACAGCTCCTCCTCCAAATCTCCATGAAGAAATGCTGTCTTCACATCTAGCTGCTCTAGATGAAGATCCTCCACTGCTACCATGCTCAGAATCACCCTGATGGATGTCATCTTGACTACTGGGGAAAAGATCTCCTGGAAGTCAATTCCCTCTTTCTGTGCATAACCCTTGACAACTAACCTTGCCTTGTATCTCTTGGACCTCATTCTTCATCTTGTACACCCATTTGTTGAACAGAGCTTTCTTGCCAGCGGGTAACTTCACAAGATCCCAAGTCTTGTTTTGCTTTAAAGAGTCCATCTCCTCTTTCATAGCCAACTCCCACTTGACCTTAGCTTCATCCTGCATGGCTTCAACAAAACATTCTGGCTCTCCAGAATCTGTGTACAAAACATAATCATTAGCAGAATACCTCTGTGATGGCCTGGTAACCCTCGTGGTCCTCCTCAACTGTGGGGACACCGGCTGAGGTACCGATGTATGCATGTGGCTGTCTGTTCCAACCACATCTTCCTCCTCCACATCCTCGGAGTTTCCATCTTCAGTTTGCACTCGGGAAATTTCTCCATCTCTGACAGGATCGAGTTCTATAAACTCCTGTTTCTTTTCTTCCACTGCATCCTTCTGTCTTTGTAAGTATGCTCTTCATCAAATACCACATTCCTGCTCCGAATGATCTTATTGTTCTGGAAATCCCAGAGCTTGTAGCCATACTCATCGCCACCGTATCCAATGAAAACACACTTTGTAGACTTGGAGTCTAACTTACTCCTCTTCTCTTTCTCAATCAGAGAATAAGCAATGCAGCCAAATACTTTAAGAAAAGAAAGTTTTACCTTTTTCTGTCCAAACCTCCTCTGGAATCCCACCATCCAATGCACTGGATGGACTCCTGTTGATCAAATATACTGCGGTGTCCAGTGCTGCCCCAAAAATATGTAGGTAGACCTGAGTCAAACCTCATACTCTCTCTCTCTCTCAAGAATGGTCATGTTCATTCTTTCTGCCACACCATTCTGCTCTGGTGTCCCTGGGACGGTCTTGATCCTTCTGATTCCATGCTCTGCGCAGTAGACATCAAACTCTCTGCTGCAGTATTCACCACCGTTATCTGTCTTGAGACACTTGAGACTTGCTCCAGTCTGGCTTTCACACATGACTCTCCATCTCTTGAAGATGCCAAAGACCTCAGACTTTTCCTTCATAGCAAACACCCAGACTTTCCTGCTGAAATCATCTATAAATGTGATAAAGTACTTATTGCCCGCATATGATGCCACTGGTGCTGGACCCCAGACATCTGAATGAACCAACTCCAGCCTTTCAGTCTTCTTTTGAGTTCTTGCTAACTGAAAACTCACTGCTTTCTGCTTACCATAGATACACTCTTCACAAAACTCTAGATTCACCTTCTTTAGCCCAGGTAGAAGCTCTCTCCTGTGTAGAATATTCAAGTTCTTCTCACTAAGATGACCGAGCCTCCTGTGCCATAATGTAGTCACTGTACCCGTGTCTCCTGCTGCCACTAAAACTGAACTCTCACTGTCTGCCAAGAAGTAGAGAGCGTCTGTCCGCTTTCCTTTGACAACAACCATAGACCCTTTAGTAATCTTCCACTGAGAATTACCAAAAACGGATACATAACCCTCAACATCAAGCTGGCTGGTAGAAATTAGGTTTTTCTTTAACTCTGGGATGTATCTGGCTTGTGCAAGTCTCAATTCTCTGCCTGTCACTGGCTTCAGTACAATTGTTCCTTTACCCGCAATTCTGCACTGTTGTCCATTGCCAACTGTGACATGACCAAAATCTGCTTGGACAAAATCCGAAAATAGGTGTCTTTTGAGCTGCAATGGTAAGAAGCCCCTGAGTCTACAAACCACATATCTGAGTTTGCCCCATCGCCGGCTGACAGGCACACATCCTCAAAATTACGCTCAATAGTACTCACAACATTTGCTTCCTGACCTTCTATCTTGCTCTCTGCACCTTTTTCCTTTTTCTTACCCCAACAATCCTTGCTCATGTGACCTTTCTTCCCGTAGTTCCAACACTTCATGGGAAATCTCCTTTGGACTTTCCTCTGCTCTTAGACCGGCCTTTCTCTGACTTCTTCCTCTCTGTGATCTTCCTGGTATCCACCATGAGTGCAGCACTTGTAGAAGTCCCACCCACAACCTTTCTTCTCATCTCATCATTTAATATACAACTAACTGCATCATTGAATGTAAGGTTACCTGATACCGAGTTGCTGACTGTCATCACAAGATTGTCCCAACTCTCTGGCAAGGATCATAAGAAAAGAAGAGCCCTGAATGAATCATCAAAAGCAACAGAGATCGACTCCAATTGATTAATCATCGTGTTGAACTCATTTAGATGCTCCGTCACTGAACTATTCTCAGCCATCTTCAAATTGAAGAGCTTTTTCATGAGAAATATCTTATTTGAGGTGGAAGATTTTTCATACAGCTTTGTTAAAGCAGTCATCATATCCACGGTGGTCTTTTCCTTTACAATATTATACGCCACTTGAGGTGTCAACGACAATCTGATCGTGGCCAGGACTTTCCTATCCAGAATCATCCAATCTGAGTCGCTCATTGAATCCGGCTTCTTTCCCTCTAATGGAACGTAAAGATCCTTCTGATATAGGTAATCCTCAATTTGCATCCTTCACCATCCGAAATTGTGACCATTGAATTTCTCGATTTTGATCTTATCTTCTGCCATCTCTTGGTTGATTTGCCCGACCATAATAATATGAAGAAAACCAAGCTCTGATACCAATTTGATAGGGAATACAATAAATATTCCTCTAATAAGATCGCTATTAGTATGGCCAAGCACGCAGTTGTGATAACATCAACAAAAAACACAGAATAATAATAGAAACCAAAATTCAAAAGAAAACAACGAAAGACGAGGATTTTATGTGGTTCACCCAAACTGGGCTACGTCCACGGCGGCACAGGATCTGCAAGGCTTTACTAAGAGTTGAATCAGGTACAAGCCCTCAAAATACTCTCTCTCAGAAACTCTTATGATCCAGAGAGTTGAATCAGGATCTACAGCACACGGAGGATGTCCTCACAGAGCCTCCTATTTCTCTCTCTTTTTTTTCGCTCAACTTCACCGATTGAAGAAGACACACGAAGGATCGAAGACTATCCTCCAATCTAATCCCATCCTAAAACTGGCTCCACACTTTTCGCAACCATGGACTGATTTCTAAAACTAGCTCCACACTTTTGGCAACCATGGACTCATTTGCTGCCTTGAAAATCTCCAACAAATCCTTCCCAAGATCAAAATTGGAAGTTACAATAAATCCTTCCAAAATCAGCTTCCTTAGTTGACCAAATCCAATTCAAAATTCGAATTCAAACTTCCTATGAAATTAAGCTCCATCCATAACAGATTTTTGGCAGATTAAGGTGAAAAAAAAAAAAGAGGGAGGCATACGTGCTGCTGAAACAGTGAAACCCTCTGTTCATCTAAGAAATCTCTTTGATGAATGCCACCCAAAAATTGGTACTTTTCAGTTCGGTATGAAGAACGAATTGACTAAACCGGTCTTATATCGTTGTACCAAGCTAAACCAAATTGTTCCAAATCGATCCGAATCATCTAGCTCGATCTGATTAAGAACAGTTTATAGGATGGGATCCTTGATCCAGTTGACCGTATTCTATCGATCGGTTTTATGTGGCACGTTATAGAGAATCATATTAGTCCGGTGCTGTTTCAGTCCTGGCTCTTGATGGGCGAACCTTGATTCAGACAGAGAATCATGCCATATTTCATGGTGGGCTGTATTCCATCTGTCACAAAGATCCCCAGAAGAGAGATTCAACACTACATAACAAGCATGATTTGAAACAAAAATAGAGGTCCTTGCAATTTTTGTGATCAATTCAGCGTCAATTCTGACATTCATATTTGATTTGACATACTCAAATGTTTCATAAGCAACAAAATAGTACATCAAAACCACAACAGCAGCAGCTAGTATGATTTTGAAATAATTACTTTATTTATTTTATAAGTAAACTGGTAGGTGGAGAGTGCAAGTTCAAGGGACAAAGACAGTTTTTTTTCTTTTTTATAGAATTCCTTGATATTATCATTACCAATTAATAGAAATTAGATATCAGAGTACTTCATTAAAATATTGAACAAAATTTGACTACACAGAAAAAAAAAAAAAAAGCATCAAACACTGTAATGCTTGGCTTTGTAAGATAGATTCAACATAAGCAACCCAACTATCCAAATGCAGCTTTAGGTTCTTCAAGATCACTGCTCACAAGATCCAACTCAACTCAACTCATCTAAGCCTTTTTTTCAACTACATGGAGCCGACATCACTACTCACAACTCACAAGACTGTTGATGAAAAATAAAATAACTGCAAGACATACCACAAAATGTTGAAATGCCATCATCCTCCATAAACTCTGCATAAACATAAACGAGAGTAAGAAAACTTAATAAATTACCACTAATCATGCATGCCATACAAAAGAATACAATATACTGCAACGCCTAAGCTGCCAGAAAAGCAAAAGACGCATCATCACCCTTATAAAAAACCCAGGATCCACCTTGAGCTATAATAATCCAATGAGGCCCTGCTAAAAGATTGCTCCAACAGATCAGCCATTAGATAAGATAAGACAATAAAAAATAGAGGGTGAAAACAACGAACAGGAAGCACCTCCTCCAAGAACAGCAGTTGCAACTGCGAAGAACTGAAAAAAATCATTTATATGTTGCTGATAACATGAAAGACAGACAAAGACCATAGCAGAAAGAGACTCAGATGACCAAAAGAATTTCTGAAGAGGACACCCAATAAAGAAAGATCAAAGACAATGGGTGCAAATTTCCTGCCATAATGCATGTTAGCTCATGGCTTCTTCAATCCAATTTAGGAATCCCTAGAGAAAGTTCAAAAGCTATGTAAGATGTAATCATGTGAACAAATTAATAAAGCCAGAAGATTTTTAGTTTTTTTACTCTATTCATCATAGAAATTCCTGCAAAAAAAGTTAACATGTCCCATGACGATAAATGGAAAAAAACAAACCCTGCCTGATTCTTACACGAGGCCAAAAAAGAAAAAGGAGTCAATTTTGCTTATCAGTTTGAATTACATCTCAAAAGACCTAATAAGAAACAAGCAAACAAGCTCTACATATAATTGCTTCAACATAACTTTCAAAGTTTTAATTTTATTCCTCCCAAGCCATAACAGAGTTTACTACAAGAAGATATTAAATGTCATTCATAATAACTCAGATCAATTTACAAGATTTATAACTTCGGCTGCCTCTATTCATCCGCAGCAAGATGTTAACTGCTTGATACTGTTAGAATTTATATAAATCACAATATAACAAACTAAACAAATTAAAGGTAAATAGGCTCTTAAAAGCTATAATTTCAAACTCCAACTAACATTCTAAAGAAGCATCCTTCTTAAAGCTGATTTTTTCTGCAACCTGCAAACAAACATTATCAATATTTGGAAGAATAAAATAGGCGATGGAAAAAAGGCATGTGTGTCACATAAATGCAAACCAATCATGGGTTGGGTAGAAATTAGATTGATATCACAATAAATTATTGTTTTTTACCTGAAAACAAAAACAAAGTAGCAAAGATTCTTGTACTACTATATCTTAAATATTAATGGAAACCCCTTAAACTGCCATACCATGGTGATATATATAGGAAGGACATCAACTTATATGAAAAACTTTGGCAATACCTATCCACAGAAACTCGTGCACTAAAAGCTATTCTAGTAAAATAAGCACATTAGAAGAGGAAAGAAGGATTAGCCCAGTTAGAGTTACCCATGGAAGCACAAATTTAATAAATCATCATGCATTCACATGTACCTACACTGACAAAAGCTCTCTAGACTGACTTGTGGATTTTCATCAACGGCTTAAATTGCACAAAAAATAGAAAACGAAAAGAATTAAGCTCATACAATTTTAAAGGGATTCACCGACCAAAAAAAAAATGCAATTATAGCCCAAGTATTTGATTTTTTAATCATTTCACAGCTAGACTGCAGGCAGGCAACCTATATAAAAAATTAGAACTAGAGGAGAATGGTTCTTCTTCAATGAGTGAGCATCCAGATAATACTTATTTATTTATTACCAATTTTGATTTTTATTTAGTACAAAAGGTAAAGTTGTTGCCCAGATATAGCAACCCAAGAGGGGGGTGAATTGGGTTTCTCAAAAATTAACTAGACTAATTAGCAAGTATGTGCAATTAAATTTTCTTCACAAATAAACTAAGTGAAGTGCAGTGAAGATAATATGTAAGCAACACAATAAATAGCATAACCAAACAGAAGGGATTTATAGTGGTTCGATGTCAACCTACACCTACATCCACTCCCCAAGAATACCTTGGGTATTCCACTATCACCACTAGCCTACCTGGCTAGCAAACTTGTTTACGGGCATAAGCAATCAAGCCTTACACACTAGCCCTCCAAGCTAGTCTTCTTGTTTACGAGTACAAGGGAACCTTACACACTAGCCCTCCAAGCTAGTCTTCTTATTTATGGGTACAAGGGGACCTTACACACTAGCCTTCCAGGCTAGTCCACTTGTTTACGAGCACAAGCCAACCTTACAAGATTAAGCACAAGTAATAGAATGTTTGATACAATAAGCTCCTAATAAATGAGCAGATAAAGCAATGAAATACTTTACAAATATTGAAGAACACTTTTCAAGATGGCTTCTTCCTTTGAGCACACCAGAGCACCAATGAAGCCTTTGATTGAAGCTTGAATGCTCTTCAAAGAATGGTTGTTGGAGCTTGAATCACCACGCCAAAAATCAGAAATAAATGCACTTTGGTGGCTTTGAAACAATGAATATAACTCTCCAATAAACCTCTCCTACAAACAATAAAACTCTCTTTCAAGTGATTCTTTTCACAAAGATTTTCACTCTATTTTTTATACGATTTTTTACTCTTTTTACTTTCTTTTTTTTCTATTTTTCTTTCTTCTTTTCTTGCTCACGAAATAACTAATCAATAGCTCAATATATAGAAGAAAAAATATAGCCGTTGCATATTACTGTTGTGAAATAGAGGAAATATAGCCGTTGTGAAAGAAAGAAATCCAGCCAAGAGAAGTTCCAGAAAATCCAACGAGTGAAATCCCGTTCAGTAAAAATCAGTGGCAAGGGGAGCATTAGCATTCCAGAACACAAAAATCGGCATTCCAAAATTGAGTAATAGGGAGCCGACAGAGAGCTTTTTGGAATTGGCATTCTAACAAAGCAAAAACTGCATTCCAAAATGTAAAATAGAGAACCAGCCAAGATATTCAAAAAGATGGCATTCTAATTTGTTGAAATCGGCATTCCAAAATGTAAAACAGAGAGAACCAGCCGAGAGATTGAAAAAGATGACATTCCAACTTTGTGAAATCGACATTCTAAAATTGAAACAGGAGCCAGCAGAGGGACTAAAGAAGATGGCATTCCAACTTTATAAAATCGGCATTTCAAATTTTACAAAGTAGCATCCTAATAAAAGTTGGCAGGGAGCTAACAGAGGCCATTCCAAAATTAGAATTCCAAACATTGAAATCGGCAGCAAGCTAGAATTGGAATCAAGGAGCCATAGAATTTAGAATTCCAAAAACGAGTAACAGGCAGCCGACAGAGGATGAATTAAAATTGAAATTCCAAAATTAATTAACAAGAACAACTGTGAGGTTATAAAAATTAGAATGCCAAAAGACAAGTTGGCATTCCAATAAAAAGGCTCTTAAACTTCCAACTGAGGTTATTAAAAAAATCTGACAACCTAACAAAAAATTTCGATCATCCAATAAATATTTAAAAAATAGTTTTAGTACTCAATCAATTCCAAGAAAATATTCACGACACGTAGAGGCCAAATAAAACTTTATAGAATAAAGATTTGATTGCGGAGATTGTAAGAATGATTTGTAAATAATTAAATCCAATTCAAGACAATGCAAATATAATTAAACTTGAAAGTCATTTTGTCAAGTGAATCGTTCAAATATAAACACATAAAAATCATCCAGTGATTACGAAATCCAAGTCCTTTGGAAAAATAATTTAATCGCTCCAAACCTTTTGAAAACAATTTAAATTGTAAAGCATATCCATAGAATTAATACATTACCTTTCATTTTGAATCATAATTTATCTTGGGTTGAAGTAATACCATCTTCTTGATGATTCATCTGAAATTCATTTAACTCAACCACAAGATCATTAGTATCATACTTAATTATTTTGTAGTCATCAAAATCAATATAAGATCAACAAAAGTAATTTCGAAACTTTTCATGGTATAAAGAGTTGTTTTGAATTCTATAATTGAAGTTGTACCATATATTGAGGTGCAATGCAGCTCATCCCATTTGTTTAGAGTATTATAGTTTAATTACATATTTTAAGTTAAGTTATAGTTAAATCATGAGCAAATTTAAAATATGCATGTTGACTCCTAGACAAATTAGATTCTAGTTGATTGCAAGGAGTTGATTCATAGTTTCAAAATTATGTTGGATGGGTTAGAAGTTATTTTTGAGTTAAGAATCTATTTTTAAATATTTTATGAATATTTATCTTTTTTTTAAAAAATTAATATTCTATAAAAACTAAAAAATTTATTGATTTTAATAAAGTGATATCTTACGAAACCTCTTAACTTCAGAGAACTTCTTAATAATATTCAATTGAAGTCTTTTAATATCTAATCAATAGTTTAGAATAATAAAAAAGGTAAAGGTTAAAGGACCAAAAAGGTTGATAGAGCTTTAGAGTGTAAGAATTAGTTTTTATTACTAATTTTATTTTAAGCACGTAAGTAACCTAATCGTAATAAAGTATTTTATAAATTATTCATGGTTGCTAAAAAGATTTCAAACTTTGGTGAGTAATTTAACCTTAAATTGAGATTTTTATAATATTGCAAGATTGCAAAAAAATATTTTATAATTGATGAATAATTATTTGAACTAAAATAATTGCTAAACTTTCCTATTATTAGTTATTTTGAAATAATGGGATTTTACAAATATTTTGAAATGCTATTAAAAGATTAAATTCTGCATAACATCTTTATTATAAATTGGATTAAGAAGGCTAATTTTAAATTAAAGATTTGTATAAATTACTTAATTACTGTAATACTCTAAAAATAGTTTCACGTCGGATGAAAAAGAAAAGCTTGAAGAGTTTATAATTCAAGTTCATTTGCTCTCATTTAATTTGCATTTGAATTTTTAAGGCCATATAGTTTTGGTAGAGCGTTCTTCTCTATTATCTTACTTTATGTTGGTATTCAATGGGGCTTAATAATCCTTCAACTCTCTTTATATAAGAGACTAATTATAGTTAGAATTGAATTAGGATAAAAGTGGAGACTGAGCCATAAAAATAAAAAGCCTAAATGACCAAGTCCTACACCTTCAAAAACTAAGATGAATCTATGTCAATACTTTAGGTTGTGTTTGATAGCTTTTTGGCTATCCCTGGATATAAATGTACAGGATAGCATTTATCCAGAGGATAGCTGAGGGGATAAGCACCTTTTTAAAATTACTACTCTGCCATCAAGGGATAACTTTAGTTATTCCTGGGTTCCCTAGGGAATAAGTTCACGGGATAACCTATGGTTAAACATGGATTATCCCCTATGGTTAAACTTTTTCAGCATTATCCCCTGTAGCTATAGCATTTGGGTATAAGGATGGATATCTAGGGGATATTCCCTCTTATCCATCATATCAAACACACCCTTAGGGATAGTGCTTTATTAGGCTTATATTGGTCATTTAATTTGAACCATTTTTAGTTCATTTTTGCAAAACATAAAAGTACTTAATAAATGGTAGCCTATATTAAGTTTAAAATCATTTAGATTTACCTCATATTTATAAAATTAACATCCAGGTCGATTTCTAAATTTGCATTGCTATCAACTAAAATGTGGATGGACTCCTAGCCAGCACTCAAATAAAATTTGTACTAAGCATATCATGGCATCAAAGAGTTATGATTTATTGCATTAGATCGTACTCCTCAAAACAAAATCTACCATACCTTGTAGATAGATAATTGTTACGTGCCAAAACATTGCCATATCATACTTGGTACGTGATGTATTGTCAAATACCAACGCAAGATTAATTACTAAGATCGTAAATATTTATTTCACTTTCAATGTTGCTCTACATTATAGAAAGAAAAATTGTAAGCGGAAAAATAAATATTTAAGCTCATAAGTTGTTGTTGTTGTTGTTGTTGTTGTTATTAAAAAGAAAGTTTTGCACGTGAAGAAAATCCATCAAATTTATTTTTGATGATACCATATGCAGTATCTTGGTAGATGAAGGAAAAAAAGAAAAATTAAATAGAAAAATATTTGATTCCAACCAGAGTCAAATAGGATGAGAATAAAGTTGGGAAGATGAGAATTGGCCTTTCTTAATCTTAAAAAGAAAGAAAGAAAAATGAAGCACTTCTGATTAGTTTAAATTTTCAATCACTGCTAATCATAACTGCATAACTGCATATCTGAAGCACTGAACAAATGAAGCATCTGCCGCGTAGCTACTGATGAGCAAGCCATCTTCCTCCATAATTTTTATTTTTTAATTAACGCCATTAGAAAAAAGAGAGCATAGGCACCGAATATCCGGATCACTTTACCTATGAGGAACCATCTGGGCTCACATTGCTCAATGCAGTGGAAAGACGTTTCTGAACAATCCGGTGTACAGCTGGGCAAACGCAACTTCTGCAGCCTAGCCTGGCTCTTATTGTTCCCAACAAACTGTAGAAATTATAAAAAATTACCACATCGGCCAAAAAAGGGCTTCCGAGGGCAAAGAAGCATAAAAGAACGCTGATAATCTTGCAGTTGGGAGCCAACACTACATATATTCCCATCGCGAATGCAACCAATATGCCAACAATGCCTGCTCTAGACAAAACCAACCTGTCTTAAGGATCCGCGAGCGAGTATGTTTATCAAACGCCGATGATCCAACTGAGATGAGCCACCATGTTGCTAACATGGAGCAGAACAACGCGAAGGCATCTGAGATTACGAATACCCTGAAAGCATACTTCTGTGCTAAAACCGCTCTGCCATGGCCTGGACGATCATCAGGTATGATCCCGCCAGGAAGAGTGAAACCAGCAGCAAACGTCACCGTAGCAATCAGCACCGAAGATATCGCAAAATTTTTGAAAAATTTCAGCTCTTTCTTGATTTCTTGATCCAGTTTGCTGGATGATCTTTCTTGGACCTTATCATCGCCAGGTGATATCTCTTGGGCCCTATCGTTGGCTGAATCAACCCTTGATGATCTTTCTTTGACCTTATCATCGCCAAGTGATATCTCTTGGGCTCCGTCGTTGGCTGAGTCAACCTTATTATCGCTCGGTGAGATCTCTTGGGCTCCATCATTGGCTGAATCAACCTTTTCAAACCATACCATTCTCGCGGACCGAATAGAGCCTTTGTTAAAGCCAAGCAGGAAAGAATGCAAAAACTCGGACTCTACATTACAAGAAAAATTTTGGAACAAATAATAAAAGAGAGAAATCAGTTAAAAAATTGAGGATCAACACAAAGTTTTTAAATATTATCTAAATGCGAAATTAAAAGCAGTGAAACCATCGGTAAGAAGCTAGCTCTTAATGTATATTAGGTTTATATTAGTTATTTCATCGTGCAACGATCCCTATTGCAAAGGATTTTATTTCATTGAAATTTTATTTTTTAAAAAATACTTCAAAAAATTCATTTATTTTAAAATATAAAGTCAAAAACAATTAAACTACTTTTAAAACTTAAAATATTTTTATCTATATATTTTTTTATATATCTTATATATATTTTTAATTTAAAATAATAATTCTAAAATTTAAGTTTAATAATATAAAATTAAAAAATAAGTATATACCTTTATTTATCTTATAAATCACACCATCACTCATTTAATGTAAAAGAAATGTAAGAGTTCATACTTATATGTATGTTGGCTATGCACTAGGTAAATATTAAATATCTATACAAGAGATATGAGAGTAGTCCATGCTATTATGTATTATTAGTCCTAAATGAACTATAACTAGATAAATATTAGATACTTATAGAGGATCAAAGAGCTTATTTAATACTTTTAGCTAATTTTTTTAGATGAGACTTGAGTTTGACAAATGTACTAAAATCGATTTAGTTTGTGGTTTATATAAATTAGAGATATTAATTAGGCTCTACATATTTGTAATTAGATTTAATTATACTTAAATTTTGATTGAGAGAAGTATGTGAGAGTTCATGCTGGCATATATTTAGCTTTACATTTACTTTGTATAGAAAAAGTTTTAGGTATTTATATAAAATCAAATTGAAATAAATTTTTTTAGCGAATCTATTTTGGACTAAGCCTTCGGTCATGATGATTGTATATATATTAAGGAAAAACACTCATTCTCAGTATGCGCGTGCACGTATATGGAAGAAAATATATGGGCGTGGGATCCAGTCAACAAAGAAAGAATTCTATGCCAAACATGTTTAAAGTCTTTGAAAGCTAACCGATACGAAGAATAAGCCTTCATCCACACTTCTGTAAGCCAAATCGAGAGGAGTGAAGCCGTCGTCATTCATAATGTTGAGATGTATGCTTTTCTCCCGCAGAAGAAAACACACGCTCTTCATATCTGTATTCTCAACAGCCGTGTGTAATGGCGTATTTCCCTTCCAATCCTGTTGATTTAACAACTTCCTGAGATGTGGTCTCCGGGATATAATTTTTTTGACCACATCTAATCTTTTGTTTTCAAAAGCAGCGTGAAGAAAATTCTTTCTTTCCATGTCTAATAATTCATCTGTAGCCGAACACTGTTCTAAAATCTGATCGACTACAAGAACATTGCCCTTACAAGCTGCTATGTGTATGGGAAATGAGCCTTCGGCATCTGATTCATAGGCCGTAGTGGGATCCTTCTCTAATAATAGCTTCAACACGGCTGGATGACCTTCTGAAGCTACGTAATGAAGAGGAATTCTTCTTGAGGAATCGACACGTTTGCAAAGCATTGGATTCTGTTGCAATATCTTTTCTGTAATGCCTATCGCATAAGTATCATGAAAGGTATCGTAAGTACACTTATGTTATATATTGTTCATGGTGCGTATAAAAATTAAAAGACAGAGCATAACATTCCATGCATATATGATATATTTGCTTTGTACTTTGCTTATGCATCTATTAAGATGTTTAGTTGAATGATTAATAATGACATAAACAGTAAAAGAAAAAGAGAAAAAAAAAATTAACGTTCGTTATTTGTTATAAGGGAATTCTTATTCACGGCAATCATCAAGTAAAGTTATCAAACGAACCTCACTAAGCCTAGATGGCTTCCATCTCCGTGGCAGAGTTTTTGGTTAGGTATGGAAACAACTACATTGAAATCCATACATGGGATAATTTAAACTAGATTGTCAAGTGTTTATGATCAAATGTAATCATGTAGCAGTCTTCTCAAGCAGTATAATTTGTAGTCTTTTAATTTTTCCAAGTAGCATGTAGTTGTAATATCTTAAAATTTTTTAATGAACAAATCAAGATTATTATTCTGCAATTAAAAATAGTACAAAAAATAATTAATTTATTCAAGGACAAAATCACTATTCTAAAAAGTTGATAAAGTTAACAGGAGTAAGTTTATTGTGGAGTAAAATATATTACAAAATAACCTAACTTATTTATTTCAAATTAACTTGATCACCGACTAATTAAACATAGCCTCATTGGATCGATACCAATTTTTTCAGAAAAATATATTCCATCTTTGTTTATAAAAACAATCAAAAAGTCAAATAAATATTTGAATAAAATAGGCTTCTGACTAGTGGCAAGCATTTTGTTTCTATCATTCTTTAATGGTTGAAAAATATTCTGCATGATGCTTATTATTATTTTGCTGGCTTGTGGGCAGGAACAGCAACAGCTAATTAAGAAGAGGGCAAAGCTGATCCACTCGATACGGATGTTTCGGAAGCCAATGGCCACGTCTAATGCCTCCAACTTCCCGGCTACTTATTAAAATTTGGGCCGATCCCTTCAGGCTGGGTTTCCGGTGATCAACTGCATGCGGTTAGTATTTGCTTAATTTTTTGTCTGGATCTTTTGTGGTTGAGCTTTGCCTCATTTTTTTTTCTATGAGTGAGTGATGTAGATTTGTTTTGCTGCATTGTTTTTATAGCCTTTCTTCTCTCTTTTATATTCTGATTGCAATACGCTTCTAATGAAATGGTGGTGACCTTGCCAACTTATATATATATATATATATATATATATATATATATATATATATATATATATATATATATAAAAGAGACCGGAAAGGAATAGGTTTAACTATATTCAAATATAGTAAAATTTTAATTTTTTTTAATCTAGGTAAATTTTAAAGCCATTTTATTTTTTAACTTTTTTTACCATTGAAATCCATAAGTTATAATACAAGAACGAAGGAGGTGACCTAATGGGACTAGGCTACAATTTTGAATGTAACCAAGTCTATCTCTTCTTCTTTCTATATATATATATATATATATATATATATATATATATATATATATATATATATATATTAAACAAAAACAAATAGAGAGAACTATATATATCAGTTGATTGCTCGATTACCTGGATCCAGGAGGACTGCTTCGTGCAAAGCCGTTCTATCGTCAGGGCCTGCGTAAAATGTTGGAGAAGCCATCTCCGTGGAGGGATGTCGCAGCAAGACTTCGGCTACATCAAAGGATCCTGTCACGATGGCAAGATAGAGAGGAGACATATCGGCATCATTCAGCATGGACGCCAATCCGGAATCCTTCTCCATCAGGACTTCAGCCACGCGCGCATGGCCATACTTGGCAGCCTCATGTAAGGCATTGGAGTTGTCCCAGTTCGTCGCCCTCAGAACTTTCCTCGCTTCGTTCTCGTCCTCCCCTGCGAACTGGATGAGGAGAGAGACCATCTTGTCATCCCCAGCCTTTGCAGCGCAATGCAGTGGAGTATCGAGCATTGTGTTTGTTGCGGCCAAAAGAGAGCTCTCTCTTTGACAGATCTCCTCGGCAAGGTCCAGATGTCCTAGGCTTGCAACTATATGGAGGGCCGTGTTCCCCTCCAGTGTTACTCCAAGAAGGACGCTTGTATCTATTTGAGTTGCAGCATCCTCTGGTACTCTTATCGAGACCGCCTCCATCGAAGCTGTAGAAGAAACTTCTTCTGGTCCTAATAATTCAGCCAGAATACTTTTGTCTCCTGATCGTGCTGCTTGGAGCAATTTAGGATCCATGGCTATGCGCAGGGGACGTTGTTGGACTACGCTCATGGTCACACGTAGGTAGATGCACGTACGTCGCGGTTAAAATGGGTGACTATGCTCTCCAAACTTCCGATTGGCTTTTGCCCTTGCGCTAGGGAGTCCTATCCTTTTATATACTCGATCGAATATGACAAATTTTGTGAAGAGTATATCAAAAAATCTTCCCTCAGGGTCAGGGACCACAAATAAAGTTCATATAATATCAAAGTGGATTTAGCTTGCTGGTCAAGTGACTGTAGTATCATCGTCATCTTTGACTAGTCAACTAACCATAAAGTTGCTGGGCGTTGCTTATCAACTGCGAGGCATCCATGCGTGCGAGATTTCATCAGCACGGGATCCCTTTGCAGGTCTTTTATTTTACCACATCGACGAATAATAATAATAATAGGATAAATAAAATTGGTAATAAAGCTGGAGAGAAATTATTTATTTTAAAAAATAGAAAAAAAAGGAATTTTTTGAATGGCCTTGCCTCTGTTATCTTCGTCCACGCGTTTCAGCAAGGGGTAAATTAGGGAAAAAATTTATTGGTGGCGCCAGTTGGCTATTGTAATATTACGGATAAGAATTCTTTGAAGTTTTTTTTTAGTGTGCAAAGGAAGGTATACAAATTTGTTAAGGTTAAACACGGGGAATCGCATTTAGAACCTCATGTATGCCATCTGCATGCCATTAAATATCAAACAAATGTTTTCTTAAAAATAAATAAGTAATATTTATTAATATCATTATTTTTTAGCATTTTTATGTTTATTTTTCTTCTTCTATAATTTTAAAAAATTAATATATTAAAAATGATAAAAAAAATAAAAAAAATAAAAAAAGTAAAAATTAAAAAATAAGCTTTATTTTGAAAGAAAATTATTTTGATTAGATTAATTTGAAGTTGGTTCTAAAATAGAATTGATTTAATTTTTTATTAAAAATTTTGAAATTAGTTTTGATTGAATCGATTCTTGATTTTATTCTGAAATCAACCTAATTTAATCTATGCCCATGGCATTATGACAGAGAATGCCATGGCTGCAGGTCAGAAAATAAAATAAAATTTTATATTTAGAAGATTTGGTTTTTTTTTCGAAGCTGAGATTTAGTCACATGGCTTAACGGATGATTTTTACTTTTCAAAGACATGATTTTCTCATCGAGGTGCCATTTGGTTATATGGTAAGAATCAAAATTAGATAAATTCCTTGCAGATCACCAACGCACTATGTTGGAGACAAATGGAATCATGGAACGTTTTAGATGCACGTGGCACACCTAGGATTCGTGTAAGTTAGAGCCGTAAAGAAGCAATGTTCGTTCTTTGTCAGTAACAACAACCTGGAAGGAAGTAAACTGATCAAGGCAAATGGACTCATGGAACATTCTAGATGCACTTGGCATGCATGTAATTTGGCAAGTTAAAGCTGTAAAGACTAAAGAAGTGATATTCATTCTTTGCCAATAACGGCAACGTAAAACAAAGTTAACTACTTTTTGGTCCTTTACAGTGGTGCATGGATCCATTATTCATGATGCACTTAAGAATCTATCGTGGGGAGAAATGCAGGAGAATGGAAAGACAATTGGAGAGTAGGGGATTGTAAGAGAAGATTTCAATGATACTTGGAAGCTTTACATAAGAAGGGGAGACTAAGTGTCTTTAACATCTCTCTTATCAAAATATTACAATTCTAGATGCACGTGGCATACATAAAATTTAGGCAGGTTAGAGTTGTAAAGAAGCTATGTTCATTTCTTATTGGTAACGGCAATGTAAAAAAAGTTAACTGCTTCTGATCCTTTACAGTGATGCATGGATCCACTATTCATGATGTACTTACGAATCTATTGTGGAGAGAAACACATGAGATCGGAAACATATTTGAAGAGGAGGGGATTATAGGAGAAGATTTCAATGGTACTTTTCATGAAAGAAGGGGGACCAAGTGTCTTTACATATTTGGAGAGGAGGGGATTATAGAAAAAGATTTCAATGGTACTTAGTAAGCTTCATAAAAGAAGGGGGACCAAGTGTCTTTAACATCTCTCTCATCAAATTATTGCAATTCTAGATGCATGTGGCATACATGAAATTCGGGCAGGTTAGAGCTGTAAAGAAGCGATGTTCATTTCTTATCGGTAATGATAACGTAAAAAGAAGTTAACTGCTTTCTGATCTTTTACAGTGGTGCATGGATCCACTATTCATGATGTACTAAGAATCTATTGCGGAGAGAAATATGCAAGATCGGAAGCATATTTGGAGAGGAGGGAATTATAGAAGAAGATTTCAATGGTACTTAATAAGCTTCATAAAAGAAAGGGGGACCAATTGTCTTTAACGTCTCTCTTATCAAATCATTGTAATTCTAGATGCACGTCGCATATATGAAATTCAGGCAGGTTAGTGCTGTAAAGAAGGGATGTTCATTTTTTGTCGGTAATGGCAACATAGAAAGAAGTTAACTTCTTTCTGATCCAGTGGTGCATGGATCAACTATTCATGATGTATTTAAGAATCTATTGTAGGGACAAATACATGAGATCGAAAGCATTTTGAAGAGGAGGAAATTATAGGAGAAGATTTCAATGGTACTTAGTAAGCTTCATAAAAGAAGGGAAACCAAGTGTCTTTAACATCTCTCTTATCAAATCATTGCAATTTTAGATGCATATGGCATACATGAAATTCGGGCTAGTTAGAGTTGCAAAGAAGAGATGTTCATTTCTTGTCGGTAATGGCAACGTAGAAAGAATTTAACTGCTTTCTGATCCTTAACAGTGGTGCATGAATTTACTATTCATGATGTACTTAAGAATCTATTGTGGAAAGAAATATGTGAGATCGGAAACATGTTTGGAGAGGAGGGGATAATAGGAGAAGATTTCAATGGTACTTGTAAGCTTCATAAAAGAAGGGGGGACCAAGTCTCTTTAATATCTCTCTAATCAAATCATTGCAACTATTTGTTCCATGTCAAAAGTGACAATTTCAAGTGATAAGAGGGATGACGTAATCATGCCTAAGCTAGGTCATTTCTTTGAACCCAATGGGAGGTGCTGTCCGCATAATATTCAAGTTACTTTGCCTGGTTCCTGCGCCTATCATAGCCCCTTCTCTTCAATCTTCTCAAAACCTCTATGCTCAAAAGCTACTCCAAATTTGATTATAAAGTTGGTTATCACATGACTTTATGCACAAAACTGAATTTTGTTCCATTATTTAATAAAGTAGTCGTGGGTGTTAAGATTATCAGCTATTTAGGTAGCAGCAAGATTGGACCCTCCACAAACTTAAAAAGTCATGAGATTGATTAGATAAAGGAGACATTGGCTTAGTCCTCTGTTGATTAGAAAAACCATATTGCTCTCAAAAAAAAAAAAAACTCAATCATATTTTTATGGCTGAGAAAGTATACTGAAAAGTGAATAACCAAGGTGAAATGATTAAGTGGAAGAAAGCAAAATAGAATTCTTTTTGTCATTATTATGAAAAATGCAACTGGATTTCTAGCATTGAATGAAACAGATGGCAATTTTTTGATAGAGATGAAATCAAACAAGCTTTCTCAACATATTTTAAAGAAATCTTTGTCTCATCCTCTTGTAGTTGAACATGGTAAGTTCTGAAAAAACTATTCTAAAAATCTTCCCTTAGGAAGGACAAATAAATCGTGTGCACCCAAAAACGTAATATAATATCAAAGAGAAATTACTACCTTTCTTTAATAGTTGTGCTTGCTTGTCAAGTCATTGTATCATCATCATCTTTGAATGTCATCTACTGAAAAAGATGCTGAGCATTGCTTATCAGAAGCATAACCCGAAGGCATCCTACGAGGATAATATTGGATTTCTATATCACCAACATTAAATATATCAAACACTGAAATTAATTTTTGTTTACCAACAAATAAATTGATCTTCACTTGGATAGCAAAGCATCTTTCCAACCAATTCATGTGCAAGCTTGCAAGAACATCAAAGAAAAATAGAGATGGGGAACGAAGGTTATCTTTTGGGTGAACATTCCAATGCCTAAGTTAATCAAAGCTTGATGAAAAAATTGTAAATAATCTAGCTTTAAGAGTTAAGGCTGGAAGCTATTTACCTATTATTTTTATGAGAATTCGGAAGAGTTCTCTTAGAGTTTGCTGCTTATTAGTAAACAGCTTTAATAAACTTGATCTCTATGCAAGGTATTACCTATAAAAGAGTCCTTTTTAGACTTGTTAATAAACTCATACTCAAATTGGTCCATATCTAAAATTGGAGAGAAGCTAGAATCGATTAGCAATATTAGTTTTTTTTTTCTTGATAAGAAAGGAAAAGGTGTAAGACCTCATAAAGAAAATTCTCCATGCATCAATAGAAACAATTTGTGCTACAAAGGAAAGGATATTGTCTGACAATTTATTAATCTTTCTGAAGCTACTCAATTTGCTAGCAAATCAACTGCTTGGCTTCTTTTCCTATAGATACCTAAGCACTCCATCTCTTGGTTTGAAGACCTTATAAATTAGATGTTCCTTAGGAAGAAGTGTTTTTATAATCTAGCTGACCATTATTCAAGCTACAACAGTGGATGAATCGTCCTCCAAGATGATTTTAGAATTTTGATTCAATTATATAGTTGTTTTCAATTTAAACCAAGCGCTTGTTAATTTTGCAAAAGGAACCAAAGAAATTAATATTGCTAAAGTAAGGATTATGTGCTTTTCATAATCTCTTATCACTGCTCTTACATTAGAAGTTTTAGAATGAGCTAAGCTATCAAAATTAACCTTAATGTAACCTAGCCGTGGAGGCCATCTTTTGCCAACCTCAACTGCAAAGAAAAAATGGTTCTTCCATCCATGGATGAAAGATAGACTTCCTGCAAAAAAAATTTGCCCATAGCAAGCAAAAAATTACTACCATCCTTTCTTACTATGTTCCTTAAGATTAAAAAGTCTAAACCAAGGGATGGAAAAAGAGTTACCTATAGAAGAAAGTCTAGAAAGAAAACATATTACTAATCTCCATGAGTTGGGAAGGAGTTGAGTAGGAGTTACATTAAAATAATTGAGCAGTCAACTTATATGAAGATAAAAAGATAATCTTAAACCAACCTTTAGAGCATCCCCACGAAGGATGACATACTCTTCAAAAGAATCTAATGCGCAGTTTGATTTCTCTGAGGCTAACAAAAGAAACTGCTCGAAAATAAAATAACTTGGTCAGACATAGACCATATCCTTAGAAGTAAGGATAGTTGTATCATTAGCGTCAAGTATAGATGTGTTCGAAGCCAATGATGAAGAACTAGATGCTAAAGAAGCTATTTGCTTGATCACTGACATAACTATAGAATAAATATAAAAGAGAAAAATTTGAGTAAGCGAAGAAAATAATCTCATAAATTTAAGTATGCCATTGGTCCTACAATCAATGTATTGTTATCATCAAAACATGTATCATTGAACTCCTATGTTCAACAAAAAATTATTCCAATCAAGATCTAACGACACTTTTTTTAGCTTATTGAAGATTTTTGAGAAAGCTTGTTTGATTTCAACTATATCAAATAATTCCTGTCCATTCCATTCAATTCTAGAAATCCACTTGCATTTTTTTATAACAAGTGATAGAAAGAATTATATATTGCTATACACGTACTCTTTTAGCCATTTCACCTTGAATACTTATTTTCAATATATTTCTTAGGCCCTGAAAATATGACTGAGTTCTTTTTTGAGAGCAATATCGTTTTTCTTATCCATGGAAGATGAAGCCAATTATCCTCTTACTAATCCATCTCAAGAATTTTATCTAACCAGGTTTTGTTTAAGTTTGTGGAGATTCTAATCTTAGTGTTCCATGATTTTAAAGCTACCTAAGTAGATCGTGATTTTAACGCTACCTAAGAGGCTAAGATCCAAACCACCACTGCTTCATTAAATGATGGAATAAAACTTCCAGTTTTGTGCATAGAGTCACGTGATAACTAGCTTTATCAAATTTGAATCAGCTCCTGAGCACAAGAGTTTTGAGGAGTTCGAAGAGATGGAGCATGGCGCAGTAACTGGGTAAAGTAACTTCCATTATCACGTGAAATCTTGAGAACAAAGGCTTTGAGATAAAGTGATTATGCTTGGCCATGATTGGCATGCCCCTCCGATCACGTGAAATCCTAACTTTTGAAAGAGATCGATTCATTGCAGTGATTTGATCGAAATCTTGAGAACAAAGGCTTTGGGATAAAGTGATTATGCTGGGCCATGATCGGATTGCCCCTCCGATCACATGAAATCCTAAGTTTTGAAAGAGATCGATTCATTGCAGTGATTTGATCAGCGACAGGAATGTTAACGTGACCGCTCTAGCTTGTGGGGTTCCCTTCTTTTATATATAGATCTTCCACGTAGTATTGAAATCTTCTCCTACGATCACCTGCCCTGCAAATGTGCTTCTTAAACGCCATGATTAGTGGAGCCGTGCACCGATGTAAATTAAAGGACCAGCTCGTAAGATATGAGAGATCTTTGACAGATCTCCTCGGCAAGGTCCAGATGTCCTAGGCTTGCAACTATATGGAGGGCCGTGTTCCCCTCCGGTGTTACTCCAAGAAGGACTTTTGTATCTATTTGAGTTGCAGCATCCATCTATTTGAGTTGCAGCATCCTCTGGTACTCTTATGGAGATCGCCTCCATTGAAGCTCTAGAAGAATCATCTTCTTCCGGTCCTAGTAATTCATCCAGAGTACATTTGTCTCCTGATCGTGCTGCTTGGAGCAATTTAGGATCCATGGCTATGCGCAGGGGACGTTGTTGGACTACGCTCATGGTCACACGTAGGTTTAGATGCACGTACGTCGCGGTTAAAATGGGTGACTATGTTCTCCAAACTTCTGATTGGCTTTTGCCCTTGCTCTAGGGAGTCCTATCCTTTTATATACTCGATCGAATATGACAAATTTTGTGAAGAGTATATCAAAAAATCTTCCCTCAGGGTCAGGGACCACAAATAAATCACGTGTACCCTAAAGTTCATATAATATCACAGTGGATTTAGCTTGCTGGTCAAGTGACTGTAGTATCATCGTCATCTTTGACTAGTCAACTAACAATAAAGTTGCTGGGCGTTGCTTATCAACTGCGAGGCATCCATGCGTGCGAGATTTCATCAGCACGGGATCCCTTTGCAGGTCTTTTATTTTACCACATCGACGAATAATAATAATAATAGGATAAATAAAATTGGTAATAAGGCTGGAGAGAAATTATTTATTTAAAAATTTGAAAATAAGGAATTTTTTTGAATGGCCTTGTCTCTGTTATCTTCGTCCACGCGTTTCAGCAAGGCGTTAATTAGGGAAAAAATTTATTGATGCTGCCAGTTAGCTATTGTAATATTACGGATAAAAATTCTTTGAAGTTTTTATTTTTATTTTATAACGTGCAAAGGAAGGTATACAAATTTGTTAACTTTAAACACGGGGTATCGTATTTAGAACCTCATGTATGCCATCTGCCATCTATTTAGCGTTTTATCGATCAGTAAATATTATATATATTTTTTCAAATAAATAAAATTAAAAAAATATTAAATATCAAAAAATGTTATCTTAAAAATAAATAAATGATATTTATTAATATAATTAATTTTTAGCATTTTTATGTTTATTTTTCTGCTTCTATAATTAAACAAATTGATATATTAAAAATGATTAAAAAAATAAAATTAAAGTAAAAATAGAAAAATAAGCTTTATTTTGATTAGATTAGTTTGAAGTTGGTTTTAAAATAGAATTGATTTAATTTTTAATTAAAAATTTTAAAGTTAGTTTTGATTGAATCGATTCTTGATTTTATTTCGAAATCAACCTAATTTAATCTATGCCCATGGCATTGTGGCAGAGAAGGGAGACGGCTGCATGCCAGAAAATAAAATAAAATTTCATATTTTAGAGACATGGTTTTTTTTCCGAAGCTGAGATTTAGTCGGATGGTTTTTACTTTTCAAAGACATGATTTTCTCATCAGGTGCCATTTGGTTATACGGTAAGAATCAAAATTAGATAAATTCCTTGCGGATCCCCAATGCACTATGTTGGAGGCAAATGGAATTATGGAACATTCTAGAAGCACATGGCACACCTAGGATTCGGGCAAGTTAGAGTCATAAAGAAGCAATGTTCGTTCTTTGTCGGTAACGGCAACCTAGAAGGAAGTAAACTGAATGACGCAAATGGACTCAGGAACATTTTAGATGCACTTGGCACACATGGAATTTGGGCAGGTTAGAGCTGTAAAGACTAAAGAAGCGATATTCGTTCCTTGCCGGTAACGGCAACGTAAAACGAAGGTAACTACTTTTTGGTCCTTTACAGTGGTGCACAGATCCATTATTCATGAAGCACTTAAGAACCTATCGTGGGAAGAAATACAGGAGATTGGAAAGACATTTGGAGAGTAGGGGATTGTAAGAGAAGATTTCAATGATACTTGGAAGCTTTACAAAAGAAGGGGAGACTAAGTGTCTTTAACATCTCTCTTATCAAATCATTACAATTCTAGATGCACGTGGCATACATGAAATTCAGACAGGTTAGAGTTGTAAAGAAGCTATGTTCCATTCTTATTGGTAACGACAACGTAAAAAGAAGTTAACTGCTTTTTGATCCTTTACAATGGTGCATGGATTCACTATTCATGATGTACTTACAAATCTATTGTAGGGATAAATACATGAGATGGGAAACATATTTGGAGAGGAGGGGATTATAGGAGAAGATTTCAATGGTACTTAGTAAGCTTCATAAAAGAAGGGGGACCAAGTGTCTTTACATATTTGGAGAGGAGGGGATTATAGGAGAAGATTTCAATGACACTTAGTAAGCTTCATAAAAGAAGGGGGACCAAGTGTCTTTAACATCTCTCTTATCAAATCATTGCAATTCTAGATGCATGTGGCATACATGAAATTCGGACAGGTTAGAGCTATAAAGAAGCGATGTTCATTTCTTGTCGGTAATGACAACGTAGAAAGAAGTTAACTGCTTTCTGATCCTTTATAGTGGTGCATGGATCCACTATCATGATGTACTTAAGAATCTATTGCGAGAAGAAACACGCGAGATCGAAAGCATATTTGGAGAGGAGGGAATTATAGAAGAAGATTTCAATGGTACTTAGTAAGCTTCATAAAAGAAAGGAGGACCAATTGTTTTTAACGTCTTTCTTATCAAATCATTGCAATTCTAGATGCATGGGGCATACATGAAATTCGGGTAGGTTAGAGCTGTAAAGAAGTGATGTTCATTTCTTGTCGGTAATGGCAACGTAGAAAGAAGTTAACTACTTTCTGATCCTTTACAGTGGTGCATGGATCAACTATTCATGATATATTTAAGAATCTATTGTGGGGAGAAATACGAGAGATGGAACGCATATTTGAAAAGGAGGGAATTATAGGAGAAGATTTCAATGGTACATAGTAAGCTTTATAAAAGAAGGGGAACCAAGTATCTTTAACATCTCTCTTATCAAATCATTACAATTTTAGATGCATATGGCATACATGAAATTCGGGCTAGTTAGAGCTGTAAAGAAGCGATGTTCATTTCTTGTCAGTAATTGCAACGTAGAAAGAAGTTAACTGCTTTCTGATCCTTTACAGTGATGCATGAATTTACTATTCATGATGTACTTAAGAATCTATTGTGGGAAGAAATACGTGAGATCAGAAACATGTTTGGAGAGGAGGGGATAATAGGAAAAGATTTCAATATGGTACTTATAAGCTTCATAAAAGAAAGGGGGACCAAGTATCTTTAACATCTCTCTAATCAAATCATTGCAACTATTTGTTCTATGTCAAAAGTGACAATTTCACGTGATAAGAGGAATAACGTAATCATGGCTAAGCTAGGTCACTTCTTTGACCCCAATGGGAGGTGCTGCCCACATAATATTCAAGTTACTTTTCCTGGTTCCTGCACCTATCATAGCCCCTTCTCTTCAATCTTCTCAAAACCTCTATGCTCAAAAGCTACTCCAAATTTGATTATAAAGCTGGTTATCACATGACTTTATGCACAAAACTGAATTTTGTTCCATTATTTAATGATGTAGTGGTGGATGTTAAGATTATTAGCTATTTAGGTAGCAATAAGATTGGACCCTCCACAAACTTAAAAAGTTATGAGATTAATTAGATAAAGGAGAAATTGGCTTAGTCCTCCGTTGATTAGAAAAACCATATTGCTCTCAAAAAAAAAAAAAATTCAATCATATTTTTATGGCTGAGAAAGTATACTGAAAAGTGAATAACCAAGGTGAAATGATTAAGAGGAAGAAAGCAAAATAGAATTCTTTTTGTCAGTTATTAAGAAAAATGCAACTGGATTTCTAGCATTGAATGAAACGGATGGCAATTTTTTGATAGAGATGAAATCAAACAAGCTTTCTCAGCATATTTTAAAGAATCTTTGTCTCATCCTTTTGCAGTTAAACATGGCAAGTTCTGCAAAAACTATTCTAAAAATCTTCCCTTAGGGGGGACAAATAAATCATGTGCACCCAAAAATGTAATATAATATCAAAGAGAAATTACTACCTTTCTTTAATAGTTGTGCTTGCTTGTCAAGTGATTATATTATCATCATCATCTTTGACTGTCATCTAATGAAAAAGATGTCAAGCATTGCTTATCAGAAGCATTACCCGAAGGCATCCTACGAGGATAATATTGGATTTCTATATCACCAATATTAAATATGTCAAACACTAAAATTAATTTTTGTTTACCAACAAATAAGATTGATCTTCACTTGGATAGCAAAGCATCTTTTCAACCAATTCATGTGCAAGCTTGCAAGAACAGCAAAGAAAAATAGAGATGGGGAACAAAGGTTATCTTTTGGGTGCACATTCCAATGCCTAAGTTAATCAAAGCTTGATGAAAAATTTGTAAATAATCTAGCTTTAAGAGTTAAGGCTGGAAGCTATTTACCTATTATTTTTATGAGCATTCGGAAGAGTTCTCTTAGAGTTGGCTGCTCATTAGTAAACAGCTTTAATAAACTTGATCTCTATGTAAGGTATTAGCAATAAAAGAGTCCCTTTTAGACTTGCTAATAAACTCATACTCAAATTGGTCCATATCTAAAATTGGAGAGAAGCTAGAATCGGTTAGCAATATAAGTTTTTTTTTTTTCTTGATAAGAAAGGAAAAGGTGTAAGACCTCATAAAGAAAATTCTTCATGCATCAATAGAGACAATTTGTGCTACAGAGGAAAGGATATTGTCCGACAATTTTTTTCTCTTCCTGAAGCTACTCAATTTGCTAGCAAATCAACTACTTGGCTTCTTTCCTATAGATACCTATGCACTCCATCTCTTTTTGCAAACCTTATAAACTAGATGTTCCTTAGGAAGAAGTGTTTTTATAATCTAGCTGACCATTATTCAAGCTACAATAGTGGATGAATCACCCTCCAAGATGATTTTAGAATTTTGATTCAATTATATAGCTGCTTTCAATTTAAACCAAGCACTTGTTAATTTTGCAAAAGGAACCAAAGAAATTGATATTGCTAAAGATAGTTAAAAGAATGGATTTCTTTGTCATTAGATCTTACCGGAAACATCCCACAGAAGTTATAATCTTCTGGGATGATTAAGACGATGATATGAAGACAAGGAGCCTAATAGGTGAAACTTATGGTGAAATGTATTCTCAAAAATCTATTTTATCTGAAATTTGGCATGAAATCATTTACTTTCTTTGTCTGAATCGTAGGTAAATTTATTAATATATTTGACCTTGCCCCGTATGTGATTTGACTGGAAATACCTTAGAAGATGTTTATACTCATAAGGATTGAATTTAGTTAATTTTGACACAGAATTAGATTAGTAGTTTTTAATAATAATTATACTTTGAGTGCTGGTGCTTGGAATCAATATCTGATGATTTATTCCAGAAAATCAAGGATCAGAAGGTTTATGATATGATCTACATGTGATACCTACTGCTTAGCATGTTTTGCATAAATATAAAGAGTTTAAAAAGCTGGCCAAAGATCACTCTTCTTCATATCATAAATAAATTCCAACTGAAGACATTTCAAATCAGCAGTTCTAATCTCATTAGAGAGCTTTCTCATGCTTACACACATTCACATTTACTAATTTTTCAGGTGAAGCCGTACCCTTTGTTGATTGGTTCTCAGCAATATTTAGCATCTCCCTAGTTTTGCTATATTCTAATGACATCAAGATTTATGGTGCTAGTGCATATTGTCTCGTACTAAGCTTACAACTACATAACAACAAATACTCAATTTAAAGTTTATAGTAAGTGCTAGAATGCCGAACCAATCCTTGCATTGGACACGCCAACTAAGGTTAAGGGTTAAATCGTAGGACAAAGATATTCTAGCTTTTTCATTGAATAAGATGCTTTGTATCTTGTTCTGTCTTGATTTTTGACCTAATCAGATGTTTGCTTTTTTTTTTTTTTAAGAAAAAAATTATTTGGGAAGCTTTAGTATTTTATTTAATGTTAAATATATTTGTAATTCAAAATTTATATTTTTATAAAAAATTAAATCTATTTAAAATTGATAGTATAATATATTATAATCGAGATAGGACGATAAAGACTGACTCCAAAATTTCTTTAGGACACAATGGGATAGCCAAGATACCCTTATCCTAGCAAGACTTGAATCATTGATACCAACATTATATTAATATATTATAGGTACAAAAATTAGTATCGAGATTGCAAATATAACATGATACTATATGTAACTCCAATGTTTACCTCTAGAAAAACCTGCATATTATTTTTCCTTTTTAATATGTTGGATGGGCTTGGTCCTCTTTATTTGCATTGCTAGAATCATAATTAATTAGCTTGTCAATGTGGGAGTATCTTTTAAGTGCTTATTTTTATATACTATGATATTTGATATGTATATCCCTATGTGCTTTGCTCTAGTTTTAATATAGGAAAACAAAAGAAGCGTTCTAGTATATTTATATAATTTACATGAGTATTTAAAAAATTTTGAACAACAATAAATTATCACATCCACGGTATGCCATACTAATGTATTGCATCGCATATTAAGTGTACCATCTTATATTGAGTCTTAGTATACCAAAATCGATTTATATATCAAATGTACCAACATTATACCAATATGGTGGGGTCCAACACTGAAGGCAAACCTTGGTCATAACCTTTCCTCTTACATGCATCCTCATGCCAAATTATAGACAACAAACCCTTTAAAACCCAAATTATAAGAAACTCTTTAGATTCGATATATAACATATTGTGGTAGCTTATAAATGAATTTAAATAAAATTACCTTTTTAAAAAAATCTACCTTTTGAGTTTAGATTCTCTCCTATCAAAGTTAGGCTAAAAGGCTCAGTTTTTAAATTGTGATCATATGCCTATTATATAAAAACCTTGCATAATCTCTACAATGTTCATTCGTAAATACATTCTATGATTCTTCATAACCCATATAGTTACAGCTATTGCATGATATATGTATGATAGTGATTGCAAAGATACATATCTTTAATTCAATTTGGAGCTTGAAAGAATCCAAATTCTCTCCTTTTGCTACACTATAAGCCAAAGTTGTAGAATCAATAAAAAATTATCATACGCTCCAATCATTCAAATTTTTTACAAAAGGTTTTAAAAGATTTGCACCTATATAAAACTAGTTTTTTAAATATTTTTGAGATGTCTAAACTATGGCCTCTCATTCACCCATTTTGTTGTGCCCTTTCCTCGTGAGCACCTAAGATCTTTTCTTTTTTTTTTTTGTTCCATGATCCTGTCTAAGGATCCAAGTTCTCTCTCAATATACAATTAATATATAACTAAACACATGTTAGTATGAGTACTCATATATCTCCCATTTAAACTTTGGCATGCTTAACAAGTTAAGAATCCAAATTTAGACTAATTCAATTTGCCCATAATTAGCTCAAAAAAACACAAGCTATTATATCTCTTAATTATACTACGGTCCAAAAAGCTCATGCTTTAATATTCTCTAGTGGTTCACTGTGATACATAATTTATACTCTGAAAAGGTCTCACTCAAAAAAGTTAGTTGAAATACGAAAAATTTGTGATATTTCTAGTACTCAACTGTTGGCCCAGATGGCAACCCAAGAGGGGGGGTGAATGGGTTCTAAAAAAATTAACTCTTTTAAAAACTTTTTGCTTTGATATGAAAGAGCTTAAGTGCAAAGTAGATAAATGCTAATCAAAAATAAATGAGAGAGACTAAGAAACAAAGCACGACAAACACAAAGATTTTATAGTGGTTCGGTGTATCCAACACCTACATCCACTCTCAAGCTTCACTTGGGTCCACACTATAATCCTTTCGATTACAGTCGAGTTGTTTTACAAGCTTACAACTCAAAACTTGTTGTTTCTCCCGGAATCACAACGAACCCAGCTGGTTTTCCGGGCTCACCAGCACACAACCCAATAATAAGCTATCCTTAGCTTGTACCGAGGTATCTACCTCCACTAATTTAATCCCTCGATTGAATTAGCAAACACTAATGAAAAATAGAGTTTAAGTACACAGCAGCTCCTCAAATGAGCAAATAAACAATAAACTAAACAAGGATAAGAAAAGCATGTTTGAAGCTCTTTGAATGTGTGCTTTTCTTCTTTTCCTCTTCTCCTTTGAAAGATTGAATTAGGGCCTCAGCTCAGATTCTTCATAAATTTGCAGTTGAGAAGTTGAGGATTTGGGGCTTTTGCTATCTTTCTTCTAAAGATGGAAATCTCCTTGATTTAAACTTGAGAAGCTCGTGGATTTCTCTTTGAGCTTTCTGAGGTTGATGGATTTGAGCTCTAAGTCTTTCCTCTTGATTTCTCTCTCTTTTTCACAAAGTATTTTTTTGATTTTCTCCTCTTTTCTCTTGTATATCCTCTTTCTTTCTTTTTTTTTCAAACGGATAATTTTTCCTTTTTATATTTTTAATCCAGATTTAGGTGGGAAATATAGCCGTTGTGAGTTGTTTGGATCTTTCTACACACAGAAAATAGCCGTTAGAGGTTAGGTAAAAAGAAATCTTACCGTTGGAGTCCGTTCTGACAAATAAAAAATCCATTCCTAACAGGTTGGAGTCGGCTCCAACTTTTCATGTGTCGGCTCCAAGTCGGGTATCCAAAAATATAAAATAAAAAGTTGTTGAGGAATCAGCTCCGAGAAAGTTAAGTGTCGGCTCGCCGCTTTCGGGGGTCGGCTCCGCAATCCGAAGGTGTCGCTCCAGAAATTCTCATAAAAACACGCTCTCTATTCTCAGGTTAGAGTCGGCTCCATAAAATCAGATGTCGGCTCCCAAACTCTCAGGTGTCGTCTCCCAAATACTGGGTGTCGGCTTCGAAAACTAAAACAGAATACGCTTCTCTATATCTCAGGTTGGAGTCGGCTCTGAAACTCTGGGTGTCGACTCCAGACCGTGCCAAAATTCTAGAAAACTTCTGATACGCCTTGGGGTCGGCTCCTGATCATTTGGGTGTCGACTCCAAGCTCTGAACTTTGAAAAATTCTTTTGACATTTTGATTCCAAACTTGTTTCTTTATTCCTTTTGATTGATCAAACATTTTAATTCCTGTAACACTTGTTAAATCTATTAGAAACGTAGTAAATATACTCATGTCTTTTATTAATTATCAAAATAATACTTGAGTCAACAATCTTCCCCTTTTTATGATTATAAAAACATTGAGTATATGCATGAGTTAGACAATAAGATTTTCAACTCAAATTTCTCAAATATTTAGTTCTCATAGGTAAGCTCCCTCTGAACAAAGTAGCTCCCCTTATGATACTCAATTTAACAGTAAACTTTTAATGTTTGATACTAATTAAACAATGCATAAAATTATATCAAATTAAGTGCACATATGTCAAATACTACTCTCTATATGTAATACCATTAATTAAGCTTATTTATTTCAATGCATATACAAATACTTTTCCCTCTTTTTAACTTTTGATGCATATACGACTATCAATACTTCTCCCCCTTTTTGTAATCAACAAAAAGGTTAAGAAGTTTCAAGATAAAATTGAGAGATGCTTCAAAGATCAAATTATATTCATTAAGTATCAAATAAGTTCATTACATAAAGTCAAGTATTACATCATATTGCAAAAAGAAACTTCATTACATCAAAATTTCAAACTAAACTACACTTCATTACATCAAGACTTTAGTGAAAAGTAAATCAACATCAAACTAAACTAAACATCATATTTTAATTACATCAAAGAACTTCATGACAATGTAATCAAAGATTAGTTCTAAGAAGTCTTTGCAAATCTTTTAATATTTTTTCATTCCTTCTCTTTGAGTTCTTACAATTCCTTTAGTCTTCTATCAACAAATGCACATGCAGTCATAATTTTGTCCTGAAGCTCAGCATTGCATTTGGAGTAAGTCTCTGAATCTCCACCAATATCTTTAAGTTCTTCAAAAATATTCTTGAGATCATTCTTCAAAGATTCTACGGAGGCTCCAAGTGTAGACTCAATTTTACCAATTCTTTCATCCAAAGAATAATACATTTCTCTTAATTCATTAAACTGTTGTCAATTTCTGTTTTCATTTCTTCCTTGTGAGTAGCAAATAAACTTTAAGCTGTTCTAACTGGATATCAGAAAAACCAATAGATGACATAGGCGATGGTACATGTGCAGGAGCTGGAGTAGGTGCCAGTGGTGATGAAGATCTGCTAGGCTCTGGTGATGGATGTCTCGCTGATGGACCTACCTCAGATGGTGCAGTAGCCCTAATATCAGCTGCTCTCTCATCCAGATGGCCTTTCCTTTCCCATCTACCATCCACTTTTACAAACCCCATTCTGTGCACAGTAGCCAAGCTTTGTGTGTCTAAGGTTCTTCGATGGCTCATTGTCAGAAATCACACTCCTTGACTTCTAAAACCATGGTTAGGATCATCCCATAAGGCAATGAAGATCTTCTCTTGCCCCTGACCTCAGCCATATACCATATCATCATTCCAGCAAGATTAATTGGCTGACCCATCAAGATATTATCCATAATCACTATGTCTCGCTCTGAGACATACTCAAAACGGCCAGTCTTGGGAAATAAGATCCTACCACAAATGTTATGCAGCAATCTAAGTTCAAGTGGCAATTGATTTGCCATAACTTTCTCAAACTATGATATTTCTCTTCCTAACATCCTTGACAAGCATCTGATCTCTCACTGTGAATGTCCGCTGCAAGCCCAGTGACAGGGATGCCTAAAAGATTTCATAAGATCTGAAATGTGAGATGAATTCTCTTTCCTTTACAGAACTGACTATTCCATCATCTCCCCTTGATAAATTGAGATAAAATTCCTTAACTAGGGCTGGATAAGTGGGAACATCCAAAGAACATACCTTATTCCAACCGAGCTCTTTAATTTGTCTACAGATTGCAAAACCCTCAGCTTCAAAGAAATCAAAATCCACCTTTCTTCCCATGGTTATAACTCACCCAGCAAGGATATCTACTTGATGAGAGGAAGAGCTAGGATTATCCAAGTGAGTTGAAGAGGAATCATCGCTTGGGAAAGGTTCACGGATGGGACGCCAAGCCGTGCGCTTCTATATAGCCACGGGAGCATCAAAGACCGATCCCCTATGCTTAGGTGCCATTGAAATCTTAGGGAATGGTTGATTTGAGGAGTATTTAGCTTTGAAAGGTTTGGGGGTTTTGGAGAAGGTTTGGAGAAGATAAAAAATGAGAAGGTATCGACTCTGCTCTAATATAATCAATTTGGGTCCACCAGGTGTCGACTCCCGCAAAATCGGGTGTCAACTCCAAATCGCTAACACTGTTAGCGCCCGAGCTGGAGTCGGCTCCGCTTAAGCGGGTGTCGGCTCCAAGGTCAGAGACTGAGAGCGACACAGACAAGGTGTCGACTCCACAGATTAAGGTGTCGACTCCACTGACAGTTTCAGAG
>UESW01004993.1:473765-494186 GCA_900491605.1 Calamus simplicifolius | reverse complement strand
TTAGAAAAAAAGGTATGTCATTTGCAGAGATTCTTGTATGGTTTGAAGCAATCGCCGCGTTAGTGGTACCTGCGGTTTAATACCTTTGTGAGGAGCATCGGTATGTCTAGATGTGAGTATGATCCTTGTGTTTATTTTTAGATTTTAGAAGATAATTCTAGATTATACTTGCTTTTGTATGTGGATGATATGTTAATTGCATGCAAGAGCAAAACTATTGTAGAGGATCTAAAGGCAGCATTGTCAGCTGAGTTTGAAATGAAGGATTTAGGTCCTGCTACACAGATTTTGGGAATAAAAATTTCAGGTATAGTATGGATGGTGCAAAGCCAGCTGCATTACCATTGGCTAGTCACATTAAGCTCTCCAAGACTATGCCACCAAGTTCTGAGACAGAAGCCGAGAAAATGTCCAGAGTACCTTATGCTTCAGGAGTTGGCAGTCTCATATATGCTATGGTGTGTTGTAGGCCTGACCTTGCATATGTTATTAGCCAGATTAGTAGATTCATTGCTAGTTTGGGTAGAGCACATTGGAGAGCTCTGAAAGGGATCTTCAAATATCTTGTGGGCACAGTCAGTGTTGGTGTATGCTATGTGTATAATAGCATAGAGGATGACACTAGACTGACCATGGAGGCTCAGGATCGGGTAGCAGGTTTTGTTGATGCTGACTATAGAGGTGATTTGGATAGCAGAAGGTCGACGATAGGGTATATCTTTATGTTGAATGGTGGTCCAATATCATGGAGGTCAAGTCTACAGCCAGTAACGGCTTTGTCTACTACAAAGTCAGAGTATATTGGTATTTTAGAGGCTACAAAGGAGGCTATGCAGCTGAAAGGTCTTGCACTGGAGATGGGGATAGCACAGAGGGTGATCAGGGTATTTTCTGATAGCCAGAGTGCTTTATGTTTGGTTCAGAACCCGGTCTATCATGCTAGGACCAAACATATTGACATCAGATAACACAAGATCAGGAAGCTTGTGGAGGATGGTGAGTTGAAGCTTGTAAAAGTGTTTACCAAAGATAACGCATCGGATGCACTCACTAAGGCACTTCCTCGGGATAGCTTCTTCAGATGTGGAGCACTGATGGGATTGATGGATCGGGTGGAGCTTACTGTAACTTTGATGCACCAAGGTGGAGATTGTAAGCTCAGGTGTGGCACATCCAAAGTCCAGATGAGTCACACAAATTTAAGAGCTTAGGCTACATAAGTTCTCAGGTTCCTAAGTCATTTGGGTTGGCTTGTGATCCAAGAATAGAGAGCATATGAGTCATGGGTGTACATGGGCTTGGGTTTGAGTGTTTTTTTTGCATGGCTTAGAAGTGAGTTTTTTGAGAGAATGTTTAATAACCTAATTGTAGGTTATGAGAATGGGTCAATGGGGATTGGGCTAAGGTTTTCTGGATAGGCTTCCATATTTTAGGAAGTTTGTTAGGGAGTTGGTTACAGGCTGGTGCATAGAAGTTTATCGTCCAAGATGGATGATTATTTAAGGCTCTCTCTGAATGTAATTGGACAGACCAAGAAAAAAATAAATGCATTCTCTTTTTCTTCCATATTCATCTATTCTTCTTCTTCATCTTTCCTCACATGCCTGATCTCGATCGAAGCTGCGCAACATAATGGTTTTTGGTTCAATCATAAATTGTGCATATCAAGAGTTATAATTTATTGTATTAAGTCGTACTGCTTGAAGCAAAATCTACCATACCCTATAGATAGATAATTGTTACGTACCAAAACATATGCCATATCATACTTGATATGTGATGTATTGTCAAATACCAATACAAGATTAATTATTAAGATTGCAAATATTTATTTCACTCTCAATGTTGCTCTACATTATAGAAAAGAAAATTATCTTTTCATTTCTATTATTTATGAGAGAAAAAAACAAACATTCATGCCCACCTCCACAAAAGTTATTATTATTATAAGGTATCTTGGTAGGTAAAGGAAAAAAAGAAAAATTAAATAGAAGAATATATGATTCCAGCCACAGCCAGATAGGATGAGAATAAAGTTAAGGAAGATGGGAGTTGGCCTTTCTTAATCTTTAAAAAAAAAAAAAAAAAAAAAAAATGAAGCACTTCTGATTAGTTTAAATTTTTAATCACTGCTAATCATAACTGCATAATTGCATGTCTGAAGCACTGAACAAATGAAGCATCTGCCGCGCTGTAGTAGCAACTGATGAGCAAGCCATCTTCCTCCAAAATTTTTATTTTTTAATTAACGCCATTAGAAACAAGAAAGCATAGGTACCGAATATCCGGATCACTCTATGCTTGAGGTACCAAACGGGCTCAAATCGCCCGCATGCAGTGAGAAGACGTTCCTCAACAAGCCGGTGGGTAGCTGGGTAAATGCAACTTCTGTAGCCTAGCCTGGCTCCGACTGTTCCCAACGAACTGTAGAAGTCATAAACAATTACCACATGGACCAAAAAAGGGCTTCCGAGGGCAAAGAAGCATATAAGAGTGCTGATAATCTTGCAGCTGGGAGCCAACACTACATATATTCCCGTCGCGAATGCTGCCAATATGCCCATAAATGCCAGATCTAGACAAAGCAAAGCTGCCGAAAAGATCCGCAAGCGAGTACGTCGATCAACTGCTGTTGATGAGAGGAGCCACAATGTTGCTGACAAGGAGCAGAAGAACGAGAAGGCATCCGAGATTACGAATACCCTGAAAGCATACTTTTGTGCTAAAACCGCTCTGCCATGGCCTGGATGATCATCGGCTATGATCCCTCCAGGAAGAGTGAAACCAGCAGCAAACGTCACCGTAGCAATCAGCACCGAACATATCGCACAATTTTTGTAAATATTCAGCTCTTTCTTGACTTCTTGGTCCTGCTTGCTGGATGATCTCTCTTGGACCTTATCATCGCCAGGTGAAATCTCTTGGTCTCTATCGCTGGCTGAACCAACCCTTTTCAAACCATGCCATTGTCGCGGACCGAACAGAGCCTTTGTTAAAGCCAAGCAGAAAAGAATGCAATAACTCGGATTCTACAATACAGGAAAAATTTTGGTACAAATAATAAAAAGACAGAAATCAGTTAAAAGATTGAGGATCAACCACCTCACTTTTTGGATAAGATATTTATATAGGATAAAAAGCTCATTTAATACTTCTCAGCTAATCTTTTTGGATAAGACCTTGAGTTTAATAAATGTACTAAAATCGATTTAGCTTATGATTGATATGAATTAAGAGACACTGCAATGGATCTCTACATACTTGGATTTTGATATTGATAGGATGCTAGGACTTTGACTGAGAGGAGTATATGAAAGTTCATGTTGGCGTATATTTAGCTTTATATTTGTTTTATACAATTTTTTTTAGATATTTATATAAAATCCAAAAATTGAAATAAAATCTTTTAATGAATCCTTTTTTTGGACTAAGCCTTCGGTCATGATGATTTGTATATGGATTAAGGAAAAACACTCATTCTCAGTGTGCGCGTGCATTTATACGAAAGAAAAATTAATATATGAGATCCAGTCAACAAGGAAAGAATGCTATGCCGAACATGTACTCCAAGGTCCTTGAAAGCTTACCGTTACATAGAAGAGGTCCTGATCCACATTCCTGTAAGCCAAATCGAGAGGGGTGAAGCCATCGCAGTTCATAATGTTGAGATGTATTCCTTTGTCCCGCAAAAGAAAATGAACGCTCTTCAAATCTTTGTTTTTAACAACTGTGTGTAGCGGCGTATTTCCATTCTTATCTTGGTCATTTAACAACTTTCTGAGCTGTGGTCTCTTGGAGATACTTTTTTTTACCACATCTAATTTTTTGTTTTCAAAAGCAACATGAAGAAAATTCTTTCCTTGCATGTCTAATAATTCATCTGTATCCGGACACTCTTGTAAAATCTGATCGATTATAAAAACGTTGCCCGTACGAGCTGCTCTGTGTATGGGAAATAAGCCTTTGGCATCTTGTATGTAGGCTGTAGAGCGATCCTTCTCCAATAATAGCTTCAACACGCCATGATGACCATCTGAAGCTACGTAATGAATAGGAATTCTTCTCGAGGAATCCACACCTTTGGCAAGCATTGGATTCTGTTGCAATATCTTTTTCGTAATTTCTATAGCATAAGTATAATGAAAGTTATCGTGAGTACTTGTGTTCTATATTGTTCATGGTGTGTATAAAAATCAAAAGACAGAGCGTAACATTCCATGCATATATAATGTATTTAATGCTTTATGCTCTAAGCGCATTTATTAAGATGTTTAGTTAAATAATTAATAATTAAATAAAAATAAATCGATTACGATAATTTAAATATATATAATAAAATTTTAAATACTTTAATTAAAAAAATTTGATTTTAACAATTCATAGTAAGAATAAAGATATAAAAATAGATTTAAATAATATAAAAAAATAAAAAAAATATAACTATTTATAATTTGAATATCGATTTAATTCTGAATAGAGTAGAATAGAGAAAATAGATTCATATAGTCGATCCATATAATTAAAAAAAAAAGTTTCTTGAGCTGAATTGAATGATTAATAATGATGCATACAGTAATAAATAAATAAATAAATAAAATTTGTTATTTGTTAAAAGAAATTTCTTATTCATGGCGTCCATGAAGTGGAGTTATCCAACGAACCTCACTAGCTAAGCCTAGATGGCTTCCATCTCCATGTTAGAGTGTTCGGTTAGGTACGGAAAGAACTACATTGAAAATCACACATGGGATAAATTAAACTAGATTGTCAAGTGCCTATCAAATGTAATCATATGCAGTCTTCTCAATTAGTTTAAAATTTGTACTCTTTTAATTTTTCCAAGAAATCAAGATTATTATTTTACAATAAAAAATAGCAGAAAATAATTAATTAATTTAAGGATAAAATAACAATTCTAAAAAGTTGATAAAGCTAACTTTTGTCCACATCAGAAGTAAACTTTTTGCATCTTACAAGATGTAGTTTATTGTGGATAAAATATATTATAAATAATCTAACTTATTTATTTCAGATTAGCTTACTCAACAACTAATTAAATATCCTCATTGGATACCATTTTTTTCAGAAAGATATATTCTATCTTTGTTTATAAAAATAATCAAAAAAATCAAATCAATATTATTTGACTAATGTAGGCTTCTGACTAGTGGCAAGCATTTTGTTTCTACCATTGTTTAATGATTAAAAAAATGTTCGTCATGATGCTTATTATTTTGCTGGCTTGCGGGCAGGAACCGCACCAGCTAAGAAGAGGGCAAAGCTGATCCACTCGATACGGATGTTTTGGAAGCCATCAGCCACGTCTAATGCCTCCAACTTCCCGGCTGCTTAATTTTAAGGCCGATCCCTCGATTCGAGGAAAAGCCTTTTTTTTTTTTTTACATCATTTTTTATGCAGCAAATTTCATACAAACTCCTTTCTTTTTTTATTTTATTGATCCATATAATTTTATATGGCTTAACGTCATAGAATGGAATAGTAGAATCATAATTATAAATTTGCAAGTAATACACTATCTTTGAAGAAACTGAATAGGATGGCTTGCCTTCAAAAAAAAAAAAAAAAAACGATACCCCATTTATAAATAAAATAATAATATTTTAATTATAAAACATTATGGCAAAGCTTTACGATATTTCAAAATTTTTTTTGATATTGGCTAAAAAAAATTATGATACCCCAGTTATAAAATTATGATACCGTAATTATAAAATTATGACATCCATTCAGAAAGCAAAAAAAAATTATAGCACTCCAGCTATAAAATTACGATGCTGTAGTTATAAAATTATGACACTGTAATTATGAAATTATGACACATATTTAGAAAATATTAAAGCAAAGCTTTACGATATTGTGGTCAAAAAAAATTACGACATCCTAATTATAAAATTAGGGCACCGTTGTTATAAAATTACGATATCTTTGAAAGATCTCTAATATAGGACCCATTTAGAAAACGTTAAAGTAAAGCTTTACGACATTGCGGTCGAAAAAAATTGCAATACTCTAATTGTAAAATTAGGGCACCGTAGTTATAAAATTATGATATTCCTGAAAGATTTCTGATTAGGTCGAAAAAATATTATGACACCTATTCAAAAAATATGAGAAGAAATTTTAAAAAAAATTGAAGGGATATTAATGCACGTCATATTAAAAACTTAAGATCGTATTTCTACTATTCTATTCCATTCCATCACGTTAAGTCATGTAGAATGCACGTAAATCAATAAAATAGGATAGCTCAGTCCATATAAGATTTGCTGCACCGGAGATGGTGTACAAAGCCTTTTTCGATGATCAATTATGTTTAGTATTTGCTTAATTTTTTGTTTGGATCTGTTGTGGTTGAGCTTTCCTCTTATTTGCCTCAATTTTTTTCAATGAGTGATGTAGATTTGTTTTGCTGCATTATTTTTATAGCTTTCTTCTCTCTTTTATATTTTAATCGTATTAAATTTCTAATGAAATGATGGTGACCTTATCAATATATATATATATATATATATATATATATATAGAATCTAGCTAGTTAAATTTTAGAGTCATTTTATTTTTCACTTTTTTTACTATTAAAATTTATAAGTTATAAAATCAAGGATGAAGAGGTCGCCTGGTGAGGCTAGGCTACATTTTGAATAAGTCAAGCCGATCCCTCCTCCTCCCTCTACGTATATTAAAAAAACAAACAAATAGAGAGAGACCTTGATTTTTTCGATTACCTGGATTCAGGAGAACTGCTTCATGCAAAGCCGTTCTACCGTCAGGGCCTGCGTAAAATGTTGGAGAATCCATCTCCCTGGAGGAATATCGTAGCAAGACTTCGGCTACATCAAAGGATCCTGTCACGATGGCAAGGTAGAGCGGAGACATACCGGCACCGTTCAGCATAGACGCCAGTCCGGAATCCTTCTCCATCAGGACTTCGGCCACGCGCGCATGGGCGTACTTGGCAGCCTCATGTAAAGCATTGGAGTTGTCCCAGTTCGTCGCCCTCAGAACTTTCCTCGCTTCGTTCTCGTCCTCCCCTGCGAACTGGATGAGGAGAGAGACCATCTTGTCATCCCCAGCCTTTGCAGCGCAATGCAGCGGAGTGTCGAGCATTGTGTTTGATGCGGCCAAAAGAGAGATCTCTTTTTGACGGATCTCCTTGGTGGCCAAAAGAGAGATCTCTTTTTGACAGATCTCCTTGGCAAGCTTCAGATGTCCTAGGCTTGCAACTATATGGAGGGCCGTGTTCCCCTCCAGTGTTACTCCAAGAAGGACGCTTGTATCTATTTGAGTTGCAGCATCCTCTGGTACTCTTATCCAGACAGCCTCCATCGAAGCTGTAGAAGAAACTTCTTCTGGTCTTAGTAATTCATCCAGAATACTTTTGTCTCCTGATCGTGCTGCATGGAGCAATTTAGGATGCATGGGTATGCGTAGGGGACATTGTTCGACTTCGCTCATGGTCAAGTAGATGCAAGTCGCGGTTAAAATTGTTGACTGGGTTCTCCGAACTTCTGATTGGCTTTTGCCCTTGCGCGACGGTGATGTTGTGGACCTAGATCTCTAGATCTAGAGAGACCGGCATGGGTGGGAGACGGTGTTGTTGGGTTCAGTTGAAGACAAGAATACCGCAAACGGTGATGTTGTGGACCTAGATCTCTAGATCTAGGGAGACCGGTTGCGCGACGGTGATGTTGTGGACCTAGATCTCTAGATCTAGGGAGACCGGCGTGGGTGGGAGACTGTGTGGTTGGGTTTAGTTGAGGACAAGAAGACCGCAGGTCTTCTTATCAGATCTGGGCTTGCCGTCGTCAGGGGAGAGAGGGGTTGTCGCCAGTATCGTCGCCGGCAGGTTCGTTGTCGACGGCTGGTTCTTTATTGCCGGAGTAGGTGGCCGGGGTGGGCTGGATCTCGGAGGGGAAGCGGCCGTCGGCGAGGGAGAAGAAGACAGTGTCTTCTTTCTGGTCTTCGGTCAAATCCGGCCGTCAGTGACCGCCGGATCTGGTGGCCTAGCCGCCGCTCGCCGCCGCCGCGGCCGTGGTCGGCGTCGAGGAGAGGGGATCGCCGGCGGTGAGCTGGCTTTGGGAGGGGGCGACGGGTACTGATGGCTGGGTGTTGGGTTTTGAGAGGGTCTTGAGCTTGGAAGAAGACAGTGTCTTCTTTCTGGTCTTCGGTCAAATCCGGCGGTGAGTGACCGCCAGATCTGGTGGCCTAGCCGCCGCTCGCCGCCGCCGCGGCCGTGGTCGGCGTCGAGGAGAGGGGATCGCCGGCGGTGAGCTGGGTTTGGGAGGAGGGCGACGGGTGATGGCTGGGTGTTGGGTTTTGAGAGGGTCTTGAGTTCTTGGAAGCCTTAGCCTCTCTTTTAGCCTCGGATTGGCTGCCGAACGATTGAAGGCTGAATGACGAATCTCCTCCTTTCCATGGTAAAGTCTTCCTGCACCGCACGTTAATTTATAAGCCTCTCTTTCCCGTGCGCATACTCTCAGTTAGACCTGATCTGAAAAAATTTAAAATATATTCTGCTGATGTTTTATTCCGTCATGTTTGATGAGATATGTTAAAAAATAATTTGATAGACCATGATGAGAATAAAATTATTATTGCGTCAATACTTATGCATGCTATTAAAAGGTCGAGATCAATCTCGATATCCCATCAATTAGTTATCACGTCTGGGGAACAGCAGAGTCGAATCGCCTTTGGCAGAGTCAAACCGTCTTCGACAAACCGAGCTATTCTCATGCCTCGGCAAACCGAGCTATTCTTACGCCTCGACAAACAGAGTATTCTATGCCTCGGCCATACCGAGCTATTCTCATGCCTCGACCAAACAAAAACATTTGAGCGCGCGGAAGAGTTCAAATTCATGATAGTTAAACAACATCTTGAGCGAAAAATTATCCAAATAATACTGAAAGTGGCCTAAGGCCCATAGAGCGGCTTAAGATATTGATTGAATCTCAAAGTATCAACCAACTCTCCTAGCCGTCGATTCTCTAACTAACTAGATATTGATCCCACCGGTCCCGTAACAAACTTGATTCAAATCCGATTCGAATCTGAACGGTTTTCGGACCCCTACGACGTACCCAAGGAATCAGTGTTCGCCTATAAATACCCTGGTCTTGAAGTCTTTCAGGTATGCTCTCACTGACACTCAGACCAAAAACTCCATTAAAGCTCGAGCAGAACTCTGAGTTCTCAAGAGGCCATTCATCTTGAGGAACTCTTCTACGAGAACCTTCCCCTCACATCTGATTGCTGTGAATTTTCACTAACTTGGGCATCATAGGGTCTTTCGCAGAGGGCCATCCTAGATACCCTTTGCGTGAGGACTGTCTTGCAGTTTCCACTCGGCGAGAATCAGCATCCAGGTCCGGAGTCGAGCTGCACCCGAGTCGGAGAACGAATTTCCGTGGCAACAGATTGGCGCTAGAGGAAGGGTCTCAAGTCCCATAAACTTGTAATGCAGGAGACAAGGTTCAAAATCAAGAGAAGAATCCTCTAATGACCAATCAGAAGAGAGCCACATATGATGCTCAAGATTAGGCTGCCTCTCAAAGGCCTGATCCAATCAATAGTGTAGCGCCTCCGCTACCACTGCCGGCTGAGACCCCTTCACCCCCGGTGACAACAGTGATGCTGGACCAGTTTGCTACCCTAGTTCAGCAAGTCCAAGCACTAACCCAACTGGTCCAGGGACTCCAGGGGGTTTTCCGTCTAGCTGCCCTAGTTCAGACATAGACCATATCCTTAGAAGTAAGGATAGTTGTATCATTAGCGTCAAGTATAGATGTGTTCGAAGCCAATGATGAAGAACTAGATGTTAAAGAAGCTATTTGCTTGATCACTGACATAACTATAGAATAAATATAAAAGAGAAAAATTTGAGTAAGCGAAGAAAATAATCTCAAAACTATAGACAATAAGGAAGAAAGATGGCAAATGAGACCAAGGAAAACGAAGATGAAACCGAGAAAGATTGGAGGAGAACCAAGAAATACTAAGAACATCCTTAAGGAGAAACTAAAACTAACGATATTTCTAAAAACAAGCACTCCTAAGGAATGAGAATTTTCAATTGAAGCTCTAAATTTGGATGGAAAGAGTATGCAAATTAAATAAAGCTTAAGACCACTATTTTCTCAATGATTTTCAATCAATTTTTATGCCAAAACATGAGCCAAGGCTCCTAATTTATAAAAATCACAAAAATTAGCCATTGAATCCTAAGGTGCCTCTCTAATGTTCATTTGAATTCAATTGTTAGTGCCATGAGGCATCAGACTAGTTGACCATCATAGATGGCCGGTTAACTGGCCTTTTTGGGAGGTCGACCATTCATAACAGTTTTGAAAAACTAAGGCTAGCTAGTCGACCTGTCCTCGTATGCAATCGATGGGACCATTAAGTCTAGTCAACAATAATTTTGACAGAGTCTTGGCAGATCAACCTAGCTTCGTACCAGTTGACTGTTACAAGTTTTGTTTTAAATTTTTAACAGGATTTTTACTTTAAATTTGATCCAAAAACTTTATTTAATTAACTTTTAATGGATCTTGAGCTTTGTATAATACCTTTCTTACTAAGTTTTATATCGATTGTCTTTAGGAATGAAAAAATATATGTTGAAGCCTTTTCTTTGTACATTCTTGCACTAGTTGACCTTATTCTTTTTTGAAGATGACAAGTACATGAAGTCCTAAAAAAATTGAGTTTACCATGTGAGTTCTTGCAAATTAAATACGTGTTGCATGGATTTTTTTGCTCATGTTTGGACTTAATGCGAAAACCATATCTGTCGAATATCATAAATTTAAGTATGCCATTGGTCCTACAATCAATGTATTGTTATCATCAAAAACATGTATCATTGAACTCCTATGTTTAACAAAAAATTATTCAATCAAGATCTAATGACACTTTTTTAGCTTATTGAAGATTTTGAGAAAGCTTGTTTGATTTCAACTATATCAAATAATTCCTGTCCATTCCATTCAATGCTAGAAATCCACTTGCATTTTTTTATAACAAGTGATAGAAAGAATTTATATTGCTATACACGTACTCTTTTAGCCATTTCACCTTGAATACTTATTTTCAATATATTTCTTTGGCCCTGAAAATATGACTGAGTTCTTTTTTGAGAGCAATATCGTTTTTCTTATCCATGGAAGATGAAGCCAATTTATCCTCTTACTAATCCATCTCAAGAATTTTATCTAACCAGGTTTTGTTTAAGTTTGTGGAGATTCTAATCTTAGTGTTCCATGATTTTAAAGCTACCTAAGTAGCTCGTGATTTTAACGCTACCTAAGAGGCTAAGATCCAAACCACCACTGCTTCATTAAATGATGGAATAAAACTTCCAGTTTTGTGCATAGAGTCACGTGATAACTAGCTTTATCAAATTTGAATCAGCTCTTGAGCACAAGAGTTTTGAGGAGTTCGAAGAGATGGAGCATGGCGCAGGAACTGGGTAAAGTAACTTCCATTATCACGTGAAATCTTGAGAACAAAGGCTTTGAGATAAAGTGATTATGGTTGGCCATGATTGGCATGCCCCTCCGATCACGTGAATCCTAACTTTTGAAAGAGATCGATTCATTGCAGTGATTTGATCGAAATCTTGAGAACAAAGGCTTTGGGATAAAGTGATTATGCTGGGCCATGATCGGATTGCCCCTCCGATCACATGAAATCCTAAGTTTTGAAAGAGATCGATTCATTGCAGTGATTTGATCAGCGACAGGAATGTTAACGGGACCGCTCTAGCTGTGGGCTTCCCTTCTTTTATATATAGATCTTCCACGTAGTATTGAAATCTTCTCCTACGATCCCCTGCCCTGCAAATGTGCTTCTTAAACGCCATGATTAGTGGAGCCGTGCACCGATGTAAATTAAAGGACCAGCTCGTAAGATATGAGAGATCTAAAGATTTCATAATGTGATTTATTAAATTATCATATGCCCTTAAAAAAATAATTAAAAAATATGCTAATTATTAAGAATAGCAGATGAAATCATATACTTCTAAAAAATATTTTTTTATTATTATAAAAAATTATAAATACTTCAATTAAAGATAGAGCGACAGGCCATAGAGATGTAATGTTATGGAGACTTGATTATGAATAAAAAATATTTATAAAAAAATTATAGTATTTTAAAAGGTATGATAACAAAACTATCTCAATGTGAAGAAAAATTAATGTGAAAGTTAAAAATTCATCATGAGTATTACTTTTTCTATGAAGATTATGGCATAAAAAATTACTAATGTTATCTCTTTTTTTTACTTATAAGATAATTTTTATCTTGAACTTACACAAAAAAATGCAATCAGAATGTTGAAACCTTACTGAGCTATTTTCGTCCATCACATTTTTTTCATTTTTCTTGGAGCTTGCCAACAACTAGTTTATAGTGGGATTGGGTAGTATAGTTGATAAAATAAGCTAACTTTAATATATATTAGTAGAATAAAAAGAAAAAATGTAGCTAAACATTTATTTTGAAATTATTTAATTTAATTTTTATTTTAAGTCATGAAAGTGTTACTGTTAGTACTTTTATTATTATAAATTGGATGCTCTAGCAGGCTTATTTCGTAGTGGGATACTTTAGAAAATATATGGCCGTGTAACGAACCAGCCATGTGCTGGCTCGGGTCATGATGGTTTTGGATTTTGGACTTTGTCGAGAACTTCGCTTGCCCTTCGGCTTCATTCAGGATATGCATGGGGATGTCCTATCTTGACCATCATATTATGTTTTTGTAATCCCCTCGGTAAGTGGACAGCAGTGAAGAGGACTCTGTCACGGGACCGTAGCAAATGACGTTGAATGAGACCGCCCAAGTTGGCCTGCAGGAAGGCTTCTCGGTTCTTGGATGGAGTGAGAAGGAAGGAGGTTTTTGGGAGATCGCGAGGAGATATAGGGCTGGCGCTGGAGTTGAGACTATGGGACTCTTGGAGGATATTAAAATTTAAAGCGACGTCAAAAGGTTGCTTTTAAGTCCAACGTAAATTTTTTAGCCTCGTCAGCAAGCAAATAAATTTAAATAAATTAAGTTAAAAATTTAAATAGTTTAATTAGTAAATAAATATTAATTTAAATTTAACTTAAGTTCATTTTTTATTAAACTTTTTTTATGAAACCTTCAATCATAGAAGTTGGATATCCATCGTAACATCTCTGTAACAGACATTAATCCCATCTCCCTCGATATTTGTTAGAATGGGATTATGATATTAAAATCTTGACATCTAATTTTCATTACCAACTAATCAAAATTAGTTGGTATTATTAGTTGGTAATTACTAATCAGTATCAGTGGAAACTTGCTGCATTTTTTTAGGCTTATTATCATAATCCATTATGGCGTAATAATTGGATCCATCATATTATTACTATTAGTTTAACCTTAGCGTTGGCAGCACCAAGACGGAAAGGTATTATCAAAATAAAAAATAATATGCAGATTAACAAATATTTATCTACATATTAGTATCACAAATACCATATCACATATTATTATTGGCAGTGATATATGATGGAGGGAGGAACAATAAATAATTTTTTTTCAAAAAGGTTGGTAACTGATAATTAATTTATGTGGTATTATTAGTTGGTAATTACTAATCATTATCAGTGGAGACTTGGCTACATTTTTGGGCTTATTATCATAATCCATTATAGCGTAATAATTGGATCCATCATATTATTACTATTGGTTTAACCTTAGCACTGGCAGCACCAAGACTGGAAGGTACTATCAAAATAAAAAAATATGCAGATTAACAGATATTTATCTACATATTAGTATCACAAATACCACATTACAGATTATTATTGGTAGTGATATATGATGGAGGGAGGAACAACAAATTTTTTTTTTGTCAAAAAGGTTGGTAACTGATAATTAATTTATGTGGTATTATTAGTTGGTAATTACTAATCAGTATCAATGGAGACTTGGCTACATTTTTTAGGCTTATTATCATAATCCATTATAGCGTAATAATTAGATCCATCATATTATTACCATTGGTTTAACCTCACCGCTGGCAGCACCAAGACGGGAAGGTACTATCAAATAAAAAATAATATGCAGATTAACAGATATTTATCTACATATTAGTATCACAAATACCACATTACAGATTATTATTGGCAGTGATATATGATGGAGGGAGGAACGGCAAATAATTTTTTTCAAAAAGGTTGGTAACTGATAATTAATTTATGTGGTATTATTAGTTGGTAATTACTAATCAGTATCAGTGGAGACTTGGCTACATTTTATAGGCTTATTATCATAATCCATTATAGCTTAATAATTGGATCCATCATATTATTACCATTGGTTTAACCTCAGCACTGGCAGCACCAAGACGGGAAGGTTCTATCAAAATAAAAAATAATATGCAAATTAATAGATATTTATCTACATATTAGTATCACAAATACCACATTACAGATTATTATTGGCAGTGATATATGATGGAGGGAGGAACAACAAATAAATTTTTTTTTCAAAAGGTTGGTAACTGATAATTAATTTATGTTGTATTATTAGTTGGTAATTACTAATCAGTATCAGTGGAGACTTGGCTACAATTTTTGGGCTTATTATCATAATCCATTATAGTGTAATAATTGGATCCATCATATTATTACTATTGGTTTAACCTTAGCGCTAGCAGCACCAAGACTGGAAGGTACTATCAAAATAAAAAATAATATGCAGATTAACAGATATTTATCTATATATTAGTATCACAATACCACATTACAGATTATTATTGGTAGTGATATATGATGGAGGGAGGAACAACAAAATTTTTTTCTTTCAAAAAGGTTGGTAACTGATAATTAATTTATGTGGTATTATTAGTTGGTAATTACTAATCAGTATAAGTGGAGACTTGGCTACATTTTTTAGGCTTATTATCATAATCCATTATAGCATAATAATTGGATCCATCATATTATTACCATTGGTTTAACCTCACCGCAGGCAGCACCAAGATGGGAAGGTACTATCAAAATAAAAAATAATATGCAGATTAACAGATATTTATTACATATTAGTATCACAAATACAACATTACATATTATTATTGGCAGTGATATATGATGGAGGGAGGAACAACAAATAATTTTTTTTCAAAAGGGTTGGTAACTGATAACTATTTATGTGGTGTTATTAGTTGGTAATTACTAATCAGTATCAGTGGAGACTTGGCTACATTTTTTAGGCTTATTTTTATAATCCATTGTGGCGTAATAATTGGATCCATCATATTATTACTATTAGTTTAACCTTAGCACAGGCAATAATTGATAAATTAAGCTTGACTTAACCCAAACCATGGCCCTAGTCCCAAATCGATCTTCACTCAACCAATTTGGAGCTTTGCTTCCAAATCGAGCTGACTTGACCCAAATTAGAGCCCTACTCCTAAATCGAGCCAAACTCAACCCAAATTGGTTTGGGTTAATTCGGCTAGCTACCGTCGTCCTCCGTATTGCGAGAGTCGCACGAGTGACTCCTCTATTTTGTACGAACGCCTTCTTTTTCATACTATATGCTGTTTTAAATATACTCCTCTTTATTTTTCAAGTATATTTAAAACAAAACAAGATGGTAAAACCATGACTCCTTAGACACAGAATGGGGACGAGAGCCCTCCTCTTCCTCGTTCCCGCCGGCCTCCTCCTTGCCTCCTCTCTCGTCGCCTCCTTCCCTCTTCTCAGCGTCTCCCCACAAGGTAAACCTGGATTTCTGAGTTGTTATCTTCGTCGCCTCCTTCCTCTTCTCAGCGTCTCCCCGCATTCTGAAATTACGAGGAGGCGAGGAGGAGGCCGGCCAGAACGAGGGAGAGGAGGGCTCTCGTCCCCATTCTGCTTCTAAAGAGTCAACAATATGGAAGTTGGGAAACCTGGACTTCTAAGTTGGAACAAATCCTTCTTTTAAGCAAAGAAGATAACAAAGGTAGTGTAACCCTGGTAATTAATTTGGGGACACCTGGCACCTAGTTTCTTTCTAACATTTAGGATCCTGTGCAACGTCTAGTTTTTCGTGACGGATGGGTTCTCGATTCCCTTGAGTCGAGGCATCATGAGGGTGCTTAAAAAGAGATCGAGGGCAACCCCCTCCTTCATCCTTGCACGTGCCTGCTCCCAGTAAGCTTCCTCCTAATGCTAGAGAGAGAGTTAGGAAGGAAATCTGAGCGCGAGAGGACAAGCGGAGGTCCAGAAAAAGGACTCCGTGGAGGATAGCCGCTGCCAGAAGGGAAGAGATCTTTTATTTTCGAAGGCCGAACCCTGTCCCAGTCTTGAGCTATCATCGCCGGAGCCACAACGGTCGAATCCTACGACGTAGGGTGGTGGAGAAACGAAGTGACGAATCTTGGAACTTGCGACAGTGGAAATCTTGATTTGATTCACAGGTCCGGTGTTTGTTTAGTCGGATGCTTTTTTGGCTGGGATTTTGGATGGTGCTGGAGGAAGGCGGATTGAGAAGCTTGTTGGGATCTTGATCTGTTGTGTCTTGAAATGGCAGCTGCGGTCCACTTTGAGGTTGGATCCCATCTTTGGGTTGAGGATCCAGATGTAGCCTGGATAGATGCAGAGGTCATGAGGTCAATGGCGACCATATCAAGATCAATTGTACTTCTAGAAAGATGGTCACTGTGAAGAAGTCCGATGTGTATCCTAAGGATGCTGAAGCATCCCCTCTTGGTGTCAATGACACGACAATGCCATCTTATTTGCTTGAGACAGGAGTTCTCCAGAACTTAAAATCAAGATACGATATGAATGAAATCTATACTTACACTGGAAATATATTGATTGCTGTGAACCCTTTCCGAAGACTCCCTCATCTTTATGACAGCCATATGATGAAAAACAATATAAAGGGTCAGCATTTGGTGAGCTAAGCACCATCCTTTGCTACTGCAGATGCTGCATATAGACTTATCATTAATGAGAGAATAAGCCAATCAATTTTAGTAAGTGGAGAAAGTGGGGCTGGTAAATCAGAAAGCACCAAATTGCTTATGAGTTATCTTGCTTATATGGGAGGTAGAGCTGCAGCTGAAGGGCGGACCGTGGAACAGCAAGTTTTGGAGTCCAATCCCGTCCTTGAAGCATTTGGCAATGCAAAGACTCTGAGAAACAACAACTCAAGTCGTTTCGGCAAATTTGTTGAGATTCAATTTGATTAGCTGGGTAGGATTTCAGGAGCTGCTATCAGTGATGGGAATTATGCATACAATATATGAATTAAATTCATAAACATTGTGAAAGATATAATAAAATTCCCAGATGCCTAAGATCCTTAGGAACATATTCATTAAATTTCAAATAAAATCTAATTTATTCATACCTGAGTCCTTTATCGATGTAGATGAGGATGAACCGGTTAATCCTTTTACACTAGCCATCCACGTGTCCGGCCTAATAGTGATCCACACATAGAAGAGGGGATGAAGACCTCCAAGTATGAAGATAATACTACGGGAGAGAGAGAGGGGTGCTAGTGCCTCTTGAATCCCCTTATAGAAGATATCTTTAAAGAAAGATCTAATCTTTTTCTTCTCATGCTCTGCCTTCTTAGTAGGAAGGAACCATATTTATAGGATGAAAAGGAAACATTCCAAAGGAGAAGAAGAGAAGATCTTTTTCATGGTAACGTCATGGTAACGTTAATCCAAAGAAACAGAAGAAACTCCCATTTTCATGGTAACATTAATCCAAGAAAACGAAAGAAACTCTCGTTCTCATGATAACGTTAATCCAAGTGTTTAGAATCTAGCATTTGAAATTAGGAGTTGGTTATCTCATAACTACATGCCCCAATTTGTACATGTTCATCATCGAACCGTAGAGATTCATCATGCCTCATCCCATGGGCATGATTCCATCTTCACATGGTTGAGATTGGCTATCCATACCCGAATAATTAGAGCCATCCATCACATGAATCAAGTCATATTTGGGTATCCAATTATTTATTCATCATATGCATAAATAATTTCTCCTTAACATTTCTTCTACTATAATGGATCATATCCATTATTATTATATCTTCTTTAAATTGGGTCTCACCCAATTATTTAATTGATCATCTTATCTAAATTAAATCTATTTTAATTCTCATTTTAATTCATCCAAAATTCTCCTTAATGCGTGTGATCCATTAGGCCCTTTAACATGTTGGCAATAATCATATCCTAATCATAGACCCTACGAATGATTGGACAACTCTTTGTCCAAGTTACCAACATGATTATAGATCATGAGAGGCCTCTAGCAAAGTATCATGACCACCCAACTGCTAAGGTTTTGTTGACGTGACCATCAACACCTGTCCATGAACGGTTACCGTATGATCAAATCCTTTCATCACATATCCCAGATCAATCAGTGGTATGAAATGTGTCAACCCTATAATTGATATTTATTTACTTGATCTCAGAAAAAATTGACTCATATGAATTAGAACTTCGAAACCATTCAAATTCCAACTCAACATTGCAAGGATTTAACCTTGCAAGGATTTAACAATCAATTTAATCCTGATGAAACCGAAGATGGAAAGAAGGAATGTTCAAATGTCAAGAGGATGAATTGCTATGCCGAGGACACATTCTCAACACTCTTTCAGATCGTCTATATGACTTGTTCACTTCGGTTCAGTCTCCTAGAGAATTCTGGAATGCTTTGGAATTCAAATACAACACCAAAAAACAAGGAGCATATAAGTTTCTTGCACTACAATTTTTTGAATTCAATATGGTTGATAATATTTCGGTTTTGGATCAAGTGCATGAATTACAAATTCTAGTATCCAAATTGAAAGATGTGAAAGTTGATGTTGGTGAACCATTACAAGTAGGGGCTATAATTGCCAAACTTCCTCCATCTTGGAATGATTATAGGAAGAAGTTGTTGCATTCTTCTGAAAGTTTCACTTTGAAATAATTGCAAAAACATCTCAGAATTAAAGAAGAAACAAGAATTCAAGATGGTAAAAGGCTTGCAGTAGAATCTGATTCCAAAGTGAATTTTGTTGATGTCAACAAGGCTGGAAATAAATTCGGAAACAAATCTGGAAATAAGAGGAAGAATCCTGAATCAAGTTCAAGCGATTCCAAGAAGTATAAGACTTGTTTCTATTGCAAGAAGAAAGGGCACTTCAAAAGGAGTGCAGATTCTAGAAAGAACATGAAGAATGATTATGCTGGCTCTAGTGGCAAAGTTAATGTGGCTAAAGCACAAGAGAAAGAGTTACAAAATCTTGTTGCTATGGTTTTTGAAATAAAAATTTCAATGGTAACCGAAGTGCATGTGGCTTCTGTCTACAACACCAATGATTGGTGGTTTGATTCGGATGCAACTATTCATATATGCAATGATAAGAATCAATTCAAGAATTATGAAGTTGCTGCTCAAGGACATGAAGTGTTGATGGGAAATAATAATGCTATCAAAGTTCATGGCAAAGGAACCATCGAAATCCATTTTACTTAGGGAAAGAAGTTAACTTTAATTAATGTTCTTCATGTACCAGAAATTAGGAAGAATTTAATTTCTGTAAATCTGCTTTGTAAAGGAGGATTCAAGACTGTTTTAGAATCCGACAAACTTATCCTCTCAAAGAATGGGGTCTTTGTTGGGAAGGGATATGCTTGTGATGGAATGTTCAAACTTTCTGTAAACTCTGTTGTTATTAATAATAATAAGAGTGTTTCTGTTTATATGGTTGGTTCATCAATTAATTTATGGCATTCACGCTTAGCACATGTAAATTTTAGATCACTTAAGTTTATGGCTAAAAATGGTTACATAACATACGAAAATGATAACCATGATAAGTGTGAAATTTGCATTCAAGCTAAGATGACTAAATTACCATTTTCTAAGTCCGAAAGAAATTCTAAAATTTTACAAATTATTCATTCGGATATATGTGAATTAAATGAAAATTTGACTAGAGGAGGAAATAGATATTTCGCCACATTCATTGATGATTACTCTAGGTATATCTATGTCTATCTTATGAAGCATAAAGATGAAGTGTTCGACAAGTTTAAATTGTATAAATCAATTATTAAAAATCAAAAGGAAAAGAAAATAAAAATACTTAGAAGTGATACAGGTGGAGAATATTTCCCTGCTGTATTTACTTCTTTTTGTGAAGAACATGGAATAATACATCAAAGAACTTTTCCTTATACTCCACAACAGAATGGATTGGCTGAGAGAAAGAATAGAACCCTTGTGGATATGGTCAATTCAATGTTGCTAAGTTCTAAGCTTCCCTTAAACCTTTGGGGTGAAGCATTACTTAGTGCTTGCCATATGCATAATAGAATACCCTCAAAGATTAC
>UESW01004993.1:461260-472087 GCA_900491605.1 Calamus simplicifolius | reverse complement strand
AAGTTGCATGGGCACCTAATCCTAGGCCCCATCCATCCATTCAGGTTGGCTACATGCAAATGCGATAAATTCTTCCAATCCATTCAGAAAATCTGGATTCAGCAAGCCATCTTTTATCCTTGCATACATCCATGAGCGAGTCCCGCTCATTTTTGACCGACTTATACAAAGTCTGGTAAATCATTAAATGAAACCAAAAAAAAAACTATATTAGTATTACTAAATATATAACTAAATTATTTCTTGGGCACAACTAAGGTTAATAACAACCATTTAAATCATTTATAAGTAAACCAATTTTTTTTAGGCAACTAAGGTCCCTACCATGCAAGGGCGAGCCACGGCTACGATCCTTGGCGTGCTAGCAAGGACCGATGCACAGGTTCATGGCTAATAGGGCTTGAGTTTGGGTCGGGCCGCAAGGCGGTGCGTTTAATCATTAGACTTCACAAGAATTCAAGTGTCTTAAATAATTCTACCTTCACTCCATGTCTATAAGGTAAGGCCCTATCCCATTCAAGAATATTTTTTGTGATATGTTATTCTGCTATTAATTATCATCGATCGGTTACATTGAAATTTCGGCAGCATTTCCCCATATGTTCTCCTAAATGTGTGGTATATAAGCCACACTAGGAGAACGTATGAGCAAATGCAAACCGAAATCTCACCCCACGATGATTACTAGCAGACTAACATATCACAAGAAATATTCCCAACTGTCCACCAGGACAATTTGAGAATTTGCAAGACTAAGGCTTACAAATTCTCAAACGGGTCTAAAGGTTATAGTGCTGTGATTATGGAAGTCCGAAGACAATCGAACTTATGCTTGTTATTCTTAACTTCTTGTGAATTATACATGCGTTTTTAAGATTATTGTGTCAAATACAAATGTTTGCGAATACTAAAATGTAAATCATTGAAACTACTAATTTGTTGCTGGAAATTAAATAATATTACAACAAACTTTTATTTAGCATTACAAATTTAATGCATCATTCAGTTTGCAGCAGAATATAAATAATCAAGACATAACAAATGTAAATATAAATGCACAAATATTATTGCATAAACATTCTGCTTAAATTAATTATTGCATAAATATTATGCAAATTAAATAATAATACAAGACTTTCTATCTAGCATTACAAATATTATTGCATAATCAAGACATAACAATCAGTCTATCCAAAGAGCTCCGACTAATGACATAAATTAATTAATTTATAACTAATCTAATAAAAAATTAGATAGTGGTCACATTTTTTTAATATTTGTCATCAAATTATTGAAAATATTTTTAATAACAATAAAATATAATAGAATCTAAATTTTAGTTAATTTTTTTCATGAGTGTTAAAAAAAAATTTTTTTGAAGGGGCCGGGGGTCGGAAAACCCCCTAGCTGTTACTTTTTAAAAAAAAATTAAGTTGCCCATGTTTTAGAAAATGATAGGGAGAAATTGAAGGGGGGGGGTGGGGAAAAGCCCCCTAGCTGTTACCTTTTTATTTTTTTTTTTTGTCTGGCCACCGTGGCTGGAGAAGACGAACGGGAGGGGGGGGGTCCCCCCCCTAACTTTTTTTTTTTTCGGTGGCCTGGCCACCGTGGCCAGGCCACGGCGGCCACGGCAGCGGCCGTGGCCGGAGAGGACGAACGGGAGGGGGGGGGGGGTTGGGAAACCCCCCCCCTTTAATTTTTTTTTTTTTGGTGGCCTGGCCACCGTGGCCAGGCCACGGCCGGCCACGGCAGCGCCGTGCCGGAGAGGACGAACGAAGGGGGGGGGGGCCCCCCCATTAAATTTTTTTTTTGGTGGCCTGGCCACCGTGGCCAGGCCACCGCCGGCCACGGCAGCGGCAGTGGCCGTAGAAGACGAAGGGGGGGGGGGGGTGGGGAAAACCCCCCCCCCCAAACTATCAATTTTTTTTGGTGGCCTGGCCACCGTTGCCAGGCCACGGCCGGCCACGGCAGCGGCCGTGGTTGGAGAAGATGGCCACGGCCGTGGTCGTGGCTGGAGAAGACGAAGGGGGGGGGTCGGGAAAACCCCCCCCAAACATAAATTTTTTTTTTGTGGCCTTGCCACCGTGGCCAGGCCAGGGCCGGCCACGGCCGGCCACGGCCGTGGCCTTGGTCGGAGAAGATGAAGGGGGGGGGGGGAAACCCCCCCCCCCCAAAAAGTAATTTTTTTTTGGTGGCCTGGCCACGGTCGCGAGGGGATGCCGCCGGAGTGGGGGAGCTTCCGCCGGGAGAGAAGACGGGGGCAGCCGGAGGAGCGGACGGATGGCAGCGGCGGCTAGGGTAGGAAAAGGAAGAAGAAGAGAGGGAGGCGGCGAGGGGGGGTGGCCCGACAAAGCTTTATATAGTGGTGATTAGTGACACAATAAATGCGTCGCTAATCACTCATTTTTTATTATTATTATGGATTAGCGATGCAATATTGCGTCGCTAATCCATCGCTACTTTTTTTTTTTTATTTTTTTATGCAAAACTTAGTGACGCAACTATTTGCGTCGCTACTGAGTCGCTAACTTGGCGCCAATGTTCGGCGGAAAAATAAATTTATGCAAATGCATCGCAATATTTTTTTAATATTTATAACTGATAAAAATTATATTTTCTAAAAATTAATTGCGATGCATTTATTGCATCGCAATTTTTTTTAAATTTTTTTATTACATTTAAAATTCTTAAAAACATTGCGACGCAATAAATGCGTCATAATATTAAAAATTGTTTTCTTTTGGAAAATAATTTTTATTTTCTAGTAAATTTCATCGCAAATGCATCGTAATATTTTTTAAATATTTATAAAAAATTATATTTTCTAAAAATAATTGCGACGCATATATTGCATCGCAGGTTTTTTATAAATTTTTTTATTACATTTATATTTCTTAAAAACATTGCGACGCAACAAGTGCGTCGCAATAATAAAAATTGTTTTCTCTGGGAAAATTATTTTTATTTTCTAGGAAATTGCATCGCAAATGTGTTGCAATATTTTATTATATTTATAACTGATAAAATTTATATTTTCTGAAAATAATTGCGACGCATATTGCGTCCCAATATTTTTTTTAAATTTTTTTCTTACATTCATTTTTCTTAAAAACATTGCGACGCAATTAATGCGTCGCAATATTAAAATTTGTTTTCTCTGGGAAAATTATTTAAACATTCTAGAAAATTGCATCGCAAATGCGTCGCAATATTTTTTAAATATTTTTAACTGATAAATTTAAATTTTCTAAAAAATTGCATCGCAAATGCGTCGCAATATTTTTTAAATATTTGTAACTGATAAAATTTATATTTTCTAAAAATAATTGTGATGCAAATAATGCATTGCAATTTTTTTTTAAAATTTTTTTAATTACATTTATTTTTAAAAAAACATTGCGATGCAATACATGCATCGCAATATTAAAAATTGTTTTCTCCGTAAAAATTAATTTTTAGGAAAATATGTCGCTAATGGGTCGCAATAATTTTTTAATTATTATAACTGATATAAATTATATTTTTTGAAAATAATTGCGATGAATCTGTTGCATCCGATCGGCGACGATCCTACGGCTGCCATCGATCCAAGCCCTGATCCCGATCGGCAACGACCGATCTCGGATCGTGGCGATCGCACCGTGGCTGACGATCCGATGGTTGCGATCGATCCAAGCCCTGATCCCGATCGACCATGATCGATCCCAGACCGTTACGATTGGTCCGAGATCACAACGATCCGACGGTTGCGATCGATCCAAGCCCTGATCCCAATCTTCCACGACCGATACCGGACCGTGGCGATCGGTCCAATCGGCGATGATCCGACGGTTGCGATCGATCCAAGCCCTGATCCTGATCATCCATGATCGATCTCGGACCATGGCGATCGGATCGATCGGCGTCGATCCGACGGTTGCCATCGATCCAAGCCCTGATCGATCCTGGTCGGCGATGAACGATCTCAGACCATCGTGATCGATCAGATAGGCGACAATCCGATGGTTGCGATCGATCCAAGCCGTGATCCCGATCGGCCACGACCGATCTCGGACCATTGAAATCCGTCCGAGATCGGCGATGATCTGATGGTTGCGATCGATCGAAGCCGTGATCCCAATCGGCCACGATCGATCTTGGACCATGGTGATCGGTCCGATCGGCGATGATCCGACGGCTGCGATCGATCCAAGCCCTGATCCCGATCGGCCACGACCGATCTCAGACAGTGGTGATCGGTCCGATCGGTGATGATCCGACGGTTGCGATCGATCCAAGCCCTGATCCCGATCAGCCACGAACGATCCCAGACCGTGGCGATCAGTCCGATCACCGACGATCTGACGGTTGCGATCGATCCAAGCCCTAATCCTAATCATCCACGACCGATCTCGAACCGTGGCGATCAGACCGATCGGCGTCAATCCGATGGTTGCCATCGATCCTGGTCGGCGATGAACGATCTCGGACCGTCACGATTGATCCGATAGGCGACGATCCAACGGTTGCGATCGATCCAAGCCGTGATCCCGATCGACCATGACTGATCTCGAACCGTTGCAATCCGTCCGAGATCGGCGATGATCCGACGGTTGTGATCGATCGAAGCCGTGATCTCGATCGGCCACGAGCGATCTTGGACCATGGTGATATGTCCGATCGGCGATGATTCAACAATGTGATCGATCCAAGCCCTGATCCCGATCGGCCATGACCGATCCGAACTGTTGCGATCGGTCCGAGATCGCTGACGATCCGACGATTGCGATCGATCCAAGCCCTGATACCGATCGGCCATGACTGATCCCGGACCGTTGCGATCGGTCCGAGATCGCGGACGATCCGACGGTTGTGATCGATCCAATCGACGACGATCCGACGGTGCGATTGATCCAAGCCCTGATCGATCCCGATCGGCGATGAACGATCTTGAACCGTCGCAATCGATCCGATAGGTGATGATCCGACGGTTGCAATCGATCCAAGCTGTGATTCCAATCGGCCACGACCGATCCTGGACCATTATGATCGGTCCGAGATCGCAGACGATCCGACGGTTGCGATCGATCCAATCCATAATCCCGATCGGCCACGACCGATCTCGGACAGTGGCGATCGGTCCGATCGCCGATGATCCGACGGTTGCAATCGATCCAAGCCCTGATCCCGATCGGCCATGACCGATCTCAGACCGTGGCGATCAGTCCGATTGCCGATGATCCGACGGTTGCGATCGATCCAATCCCTGATCCCGATCGGCCACGACCAATCCTAGACCGTTGCGATCGGTCCGAGATTGAGATGATCCGATGGTTGCGATCGATCCAAGCCATGATCCCGATCATCCATGACCGATCCCGGACCGTGGCGAACGGTCCAATCAGCGATGATCCGATGGTTGCAATCGATCCAAGCCCTGATCCTGATCGTCCACGACTGATCTCGGATTATGGCGATCGAACCGATCGACGTCGATCCGATGGTTGCCATCGATCCAAGCCCTAATCGATCCTGGTCGGTGATGAACGATCACAGACTGTCACGATCGATCCGATAGGCGACGATCCGACGGTTGCGATCGATCCAAGCCATGATCCCGATCGGCCACGACCGATCTCGGACCGTTACAATCCGTCCGAGATCGGCAATGATCCAATGGTTGCGATCGATCGAAGCCGTGATCCCGATCGGCCATGACCAATCTCGGACCATGGCGATCGGTCCGATCGGCGACGATCCGATGGTTGCAATCGATCCAAGCCCTGATCTCGATCGACCACGACCGATCTCGGACCATGGCGATCGGTCCGATCGCCGATGATCCGACAGTTGCGATCGATCCAAGCCCTGATCCCGATCAGCCACGACCGATCCCGAACCATCGCGATCGGTCCATGATCTCAACGATCTGACGATTGCGATCGATCCAATCCCTGATCCCGATCGGCCACGACCGATCCCGGACCGTTGTGATCGGTCTGAGATCGCGACGATCCGATGGTTGCGATCGATCCAAGCCCTGATCCCGATCGGCCACGATCGATCTCTGACCGTGGCGATCGGTCCGATCGCCGATGATCCGACGGTTGCGATCGATCCAAGCCCTGATCCTGATCGGCCATGACCGATCTTGGACCGATCGCTATTTAACATAATTAATTTTTTTAAAAACATTGCGATGCAAAAGTGTTGCATCGTAATTTTTTAATATTATAATTATATTATATAAAAATTCATTTTATTTAAAATAATTGCGATGCATATATTGCATCGCTAAATTAAAAATTATTTTTCTAATTTTCTGGTTTATTGCATCGCTAATGCGCCGCTATTTAATATAATTAATTTTTTTAAAAACATTGTGACGCACTGTGTTGCATCGCTAAATAAAAAAATAGTTTTTTTTATTTTTTGGTTTATTGAGTCGCTAATGCGTCGCTAATTGCGTCGCAATGTTTTGTTATCACGGAGGCGTCGCAAAGTGGTCGCAATTTAGTGATGCAATGATGCGTCGCTAAATTTGCATCGCTATTTCAGTATTTTCTTGTAGTGGCTTCAACGATCAAATAAAAATATGACCATTGGAGCTATCAAAATCCGATGGTCAAGTTCAGTTGACCGTTTTTAGGTTCAATCGATTATCCATTTCTAGTTTTTTGAATTTTTTATTATTTTATTTTATTATTGGTTCAAAATCTAATATAATTTATTTTAAGAGTTTTGGGTCTTGTGCATTTATTCTCTATCCAAGCATTACAATGTGTCCTTAGGAAAAATTAAAATTACAATATGCAAACAATTCTCTTGGACGCCCTTGAATCGGATGGTACTTAATTTAATGTTGTTCATCTTTGGCTTAAACTTCTTGCATTCTGCTTGAGTTTTCTATAGATTTAGTACATGTTGATAAAATTTTGCACATGTTTTGCTTTATTCCGATCATGGTATCTATCTTGTTATTACATACTCAAGCATTTCATTAGTCCTTCAATTAATATTTTTATTATTATCAAAGATTCAAAATATATGCTATTGACTCCTTATGTTTAACATTAGAGTTGATTTAGAAAGATTTAAAGAGGGTCATTGCTTGATTTTAAAGATATTTTAAGAAGATATTAAGCTGATTTAAGAAGATACTAAATATTATTAATTGCATGATTTGAGAAGCTAATTACGAAAAACATCAAATTTGATTTGAGAAGAATTTAAAAGCATTTGTTGCATAACTGATCCAAAAAGCTATAAAAAGTATCCATTTCCTTATCTCAATAAGCTATTTTGAGAAAATATCAATACCGATTTGAGAATCATTGCATGATTTTAAGGTTTGATTTAAGATTTAAATTGATAAAATACCATAATTATTGAAATTTATTTTTTATATTATTGGATAAAATAATATAAGTAAATAAATATCTCTCTTACCTTAATGTGGTAAAGAGAATATTTTCACAAATCCTTTTCCCACAATTATTATCCTTGTATTTATTTATTTATTTTAGATTTGAATCATCAATAACTCTTTAATAACTTTAAGTTTATAAATAACCAAAAATATTTTAAAAATATATTAGCTTGATGGTTTATATAATAATTTGTATCATTGTTGGCATATTATATGCCCAATAATATAGAAAATGCTAAAACTCAACTGCCATGTTAAGGCCTAGCTTACTAATTTTATATAGACATTGGTGTTTCATTGAGCAATACATGGAGCCATTTATTCTATAAACTAACGCTAAGTGCTTGCTTGATTAGGACTAATACTAATTAAATAATTTTTTTGGAAAGAAAGGTTTTGATATATTAGTGCTCCCTTAATGATATCTTTATCGTCACTTCCATAAGCAAGGAAGTCATCCCATTAATAGTTCTTTCTTCATGCTTATCAATTTAGACATACTCGATCAGCTCGGCTCTGATACCATTTGTTATAATATGAATGCATCCAACAAATTTTGCACACTTGAATCGGCTCTAATACTATTTATAATATTCTAAGCTTATTCACCGATCCAATTAATCGTTAATGGATCAAAATCATATAGCCTAAAAACTCAAATGAAAGTTAACAAGCAAGAAGTAAACTTGAGTTATAATCACTTAAAATTTTCTATTTTTTCATTAGACACCAAACTAAATTCAAAATATCACATAAACTTTAGAATTTTGATTACCAAATTAAAGGCATTAGATATTCTGTTAAGATAAATCTTCTGCTCATTTCCGAAATGTCTTGCGGGCGGAAGAAAGCCTACATGATTTTATTTTATTTTTATAATAATTTCATGTCGGCATTCCTAATGTCAAGTTTTTTTTGGAAAGAAAAAACAAAAAAGGGGATCTCATTTGTTTCCTAGAATACTCTGGTCCCAGCTAATGATAGCCGCCATATGCGGAACGAAAGGAATAGAACGCTTTCTTTTCTTTCCCTTTTTTGACCAAGCTTCAAACAAATCAAATCTCCACAAGGTTATTTGTAGTATATGCGAGATTTAAGGAACCTTTTATTCTAAGAAAAACGTGGATCCCCCCCGAACCCAATACGATCTCCACGCCATGGCTGACTCATCCCGCGATTTCTTAATCCCAATCTCCTCCCCCACCGGCGCGTTTCCTAAAATTTGCTTTTTATTCCTCTGTTTTCTATTCGTCTCTATTCCACTATAAATACCCTCTTTCATGCCCTCTCAAAACTCTGGCCAAGGCCAACAAAGATGACGATTACCATCGAGCAGCCTCAGAGTGGTAAGCTTCGTTGTTGTTAGATTTGGTTGTTGATAGATTAGCACTCGGTTTGATTCATTTGATGTTCATGTTTTTGGGCTCAGAGTTGGAAGTGGAAGACAAGAAGGTCGCCGCTGATGATGAGCCCTGTGAGTTGGTGTTGGATGGCGGTTTCATGGAGCCCGCGATCAATTCCTTCGGCCATACTTTAATGTCCATCTTGCATACGTACTTAATTTCATCCCTTTTTTTAGGGTTTAATAGTTTGTTACGGGGACATCTATTCTTTCCGTGTTGACTCCATAAAACCCAGAATTGAGGCTTGGTAAAGGCTAGACCCATTTGATTCATTCATCTACCCATTTATAAATTTAAAATAATATATCATAACAATTTTGATAATAAAATAATTAGGTAGTTGAAATGATTATATAATGTCTTTCATTATCATTTCTCATGCTTCAAGCACTTTCTTAATTTAGTCCTTCCAGAAAAAGTTAAAGCCCATAGCATTTTAAAAATATATCATGCAATAGACAATTTTTTCACAAAAGCATTTCAGACTTAAAAGATAGTTTAGGATGTCACAATCTACCGTACATGCATACAGTTAAATCCTACAGCATGCAAAGTGCCTTACAAGAACACATAATTAATTAAATTTAATTAATATTAATAAATCAATTATATATTGAATTAAATTAAATAAATCCAGACATAATGACAATAACTAAAAAGATCAATATAGGATTTCAAAATCAAAAAACATTAAATGTTCTTAAATTAAAATTAAAATAAATTAGTGTATAAGCAGTAATTCAACTAAATATTTGAGCCAGCTTCTGTTTAAATCCCATCCCATATCTCAGCTCCTGAAAAAAAAAAAAAATACAATCAACCTTGTTTTCTCAGAAAAACACGTGGTTTCTGGTCGCACTGACACCCCCTATATATCCTGACCCTAGTTCTGAGAATGCTCTGCTGTAATCTAGAAGTATCAGAATCCACCAAGGCACAATGTTTTGGGCATAACTAGTAAAAAGTCTTCGAAAACAAAGGAAGATATAATTTAAAATCGAAAGTAATCTCCATGCCCTTTTACAAGCCAAATTGGATTAATGTTTCTTTTAATATTTATGAATGCTTCATTTTCTTTCCACATACAATGGTTTTCAAGTTGGAATATAAAAATAATTGGTGCAGAGCATGCATCATCGCTTATGAATATCTAGTATATGAATTAGATATTAGCGTATATTCTCATGGATAATGCAAACACTTCTGAACAATCATGTCCTTAAGGTGCCTCTCGTTGTCAGAAACTCCACTGGTATCAATCATACACAAGTCCCTTCTCTTTTTGTGACATTTTGCAGCCATCTCTATTGAGTCCAACGAATCACAACTGATGATAAAACATAAAAGGTAATATTATTAATGGCCTGATCAACCATAACATCAGTTCTCTTTGTTATGTACGCATCAATAAAGAAAGAATGCGGCCTATCCTGTTAAAGTTACTTCAACTGTTGATGAAAATTGTTGGAGGATAGCCTGGTTTTGACTCAGCTGCTAACGTCCATATAAGGAGACGGTTGAGTTGGTCTCTAAAATTAACTCCTACTATGGAATCTGCTTCATGATATTATATTTGATTGAATTCTCATTAATTTCATCGGATTGAATTTGATACTCCTCAATCTCTACAATAATGCCAACTCGATTTCACATGATTCGATTTGATTGAATGCTTATTACTCCTCCTCAAGTTGAGGCGGAAAAGAGATCCACTAATCACCCGTAGATATCTCTCGATCTTTTGAGATAAACTTTCAAAATATCTATCCACTAATTCAGAAAGTAATAACTATTATCTTCTTTTAAAAAATTAAAAGGGATAAGAATAGGCGGTTTGCTATCCGATTAGGATATTCAAATAAACGGAAAGCACCGTTGAAGCCTGTCGAGTCCTACGAGGAAATGAGTCCCACTCTAATTTAGATTAGGATTCCTAATCAGAGCCGGATTCACTAACGTAATATTAATTTATAATCCGGGGCACACCCTTCGCTTCTCCCACAAGAAGCTTTTTTT
>UESW01004993.1:437757-457277 GCA_900491605.1 Calamus simplicifolius | reverse complement strand
GCCCAACTATCCACTGGCCATGCCACCGATGGGACCAGACCTAACTACCCGCTAGCCCCGCTAATTGATGGGACTTGGCTCATCAATCGCCATTTTTCCCTTTCCGATGGATAGGACCTACCAATCGGCCCAGATTCACGCAACCCCCACGAACCCCGTGGACATTCCTTCCTCACAGAACTCCACGTTGTCGTGCAGGTGTCAACCACCTATAAAAGGGTAAGTCCACTCAAGGACCAGGTATGCAAAAACTCACACGCTTGTTAATCTATCACCCAGAGAGGAATCCCCCCTTTGTGGACTCCTCTCGCCCCTAAAGAGCTCGCTTGAGCTCTTCCTTAGCGTGACCTCGGTTGCTGACTTGAGCGTCGAAGGGTCCTCACCGGAGCACCCCTCTGGTCTTAGGACTTTTTGCAGGCCATCCAGCTCGGCGAGGGTCCATTGATCAAGCAGTTCTCTTTTCCCGACATTCAAGACTGGAAATCTGGCCGAGACCAGCGCCAACATGGCCTCGGTCGTGGAGGCCTGGCTACCCTCGACTTCGGCCCGACACTCCGCCTCCCTTATCCGGTCGCCCAGATTTTCCTCCCGGGCCTTGGCCTCATGATGAAGTCGAGCAAGGCTCTGAGACTGTGCCATGCTCTCCTTCTTATATTTGTCGGCCCGCGCCAGGGACTTCACGAGCGCATCCACGGAGTGGGACAGCGCTTCACGAAGGGCCATCGCACCGTTGGCCATCTGCAGCAGAAGAATGTGTTAATCGCAGGAAAAATTGAGGCATCACAAAACATGTCTAAAAATGAAGAAAATCCAGAGGGTTACCTAGATGATGGAGACCATCACCATGTCCAAAATCGCGGAGTGGCTCTGCCCCCGCATCTCCTCATCGGACTCGGCAGTCCGAACCCTTGACAGGAGACGGGCAGCCCGCCCGGCATCTGCCATTGAACCAAACCTGGGCGCTGGCCACGCCGGCCCCTCCTGGCCCTTCGACCCAAGGGCGAGTTGGGCGGCGCACTGATCGCTAGGATGAGCTCTCGGACTCATCCCTCTGCTTCCTGGCTGCTTCCGCCCCAGCCTCGAACCTTCTATCGACTATCTCCCCCTCTCCGGCAGTTGGGGGAGCCCTCTTCCCCTCTGACTCCGTGGCAATCGAAGGGCCAATAGCGATTGTAACCTGCCCCGCCTCGAGCGCATCAGCGGTGGCGGAGGCTTCCTCCTTCGAGATCCAAGATCACCACGGCTGCTTTGGTGGTGGCCGGGATCTCCCCTTCTTTTACTTCGGTCTTGGCCGGCCCCGGGACCACTCCTGCAGCCGGCATTTCCTCGGCCGGCTCCTCCGCGGGCATTGGAGCCGTGGGAGCTTCAGCAACTTGAGCCGGCTCAGCCTGCCCCCTTTTTTGAGCCTTCTTCGCCGGCCTCGCCACTTCTCCTACCGCCTGCCTCTTTTGCTGCAGGGCGGCTTCAAACTTGTCGGCGGAAAACCTCATCGTTGCACCAAAAAATGATAAACGTCAGCAACAGCATACAATAACCTTTGGGTCGAGACAGGAAGAGTCGAGCGTCGTGCTCACCAACCGCCGGGGCCGACTCGGCCTCAAACAGGTTCTCCTCGGACAGGAGTTCCTTGTAGCCATGGATTTGACAGGTGGACAGCTGGGTAAAGAGTTTCCTATCCCTCTCCCCTACGGCGGCACTATCATTAGAGTTGGTGTCCGGCTCTCTCCAATCAGCCCTCACCCCCTCGACATGGGCGAAAAGGAATCAAGATTTCCACCCCCTAATCTTGGACGGGAGACCTAAGGGGAAGGCTCTACCCGGCCTGGCGGTGAATGCCCACCAGGCCCCCTCACCTTGGCGGCGGAGCTTATAGAAAGCCCGGAACAGTGACAGTCCTGCCCGAGCCCCCTGGAAGCAGCAAAGAATGACAAAAGCGCAGATGATCCGAATCGAGTTCGGAGTCAACTGCGCTGGCACTGCCTATACCTGTCTAAAAGATTCAGAATAAAAGGATGGAAAGGGAGGCGCAGCCCACACCGAAAAAACTCCTCGTATAGAGCGACCCGACCGGGGTGGACGGAGGTCACTCTATCTTCGGGCCCCGGCACGGATAGGCGGATGAAACTGGGAACTATGTACCTAGCCCTAATGGCCTCCACATCCTCAGGGGTCATGGTTGAGGCCACTCCCATCGGACCTGCCGGATCAAGGCCAACCGCCGGAGGTGGTGCCGGATGATGGGAAGACACAGGAACCGCCCTAATAGGGGGAGCTGAAATAGACGGAGGTTCGGTCGCCGTCGGTCGATCATGGATGGTAATGCCACCCACCAGCCGAGGCACCTGGTTAACTAAGGGGGTTTGGTCTTCACTATCGGAATGGAAAGACTCTACTATGGGCCTCTTACCCTCCCTAACAGCACGACGGTCCATGGGTAAGACGAAGGATGAAACTAACCTGGGAATCAAAAGAAACCCGAAGACAGAAGGGCTCAGTTCGCAGAGGAACTCAGAGAAGAGAAAGCTGGAAGAAAGCGCTAGCAATGTAAAAGCTTTCCCCCGGATCCTCAGGGCGCTTTTATACCCCCCATCTCAAACGGCGATGCCCGAGGCCCCGCCACGTGGCACACTTCTATTGCGCCACGGGCTGTTCGCCGGCAATCTCGCCTACGCCCAAGACATGCTGCTTTCATTCGTCCCGAAGAGCGTGATCCCTGGCCAATCGCAGAGCATAGAAAGTAGAGAAGCAATGATAACCCCCACCTTTTTCCATCCTCCGATGGGCGCCCTCATCAAGGCATCCGGTGCCAACGTCAACTCCCATCTACTGCATGATTGTGGAAGATTTTCGAAGTGACATCGCCTTGGGAAAATGCGCCAGCTCACCAGTTATTGAAAGCGCACTGAAGAGCAATCATTTTTTGAATTTTCGTGCCCCTTTCGCCCAAATGATAGCAGACGCATGGCCCTCCGTGCTCAGGGGCGGGAGGGCATCTAATGTGGCTAAAGCAGCCACGAGGGCAATCATGGCAAAATCAAAAGCTTAAGGCATCCCCACCCCGATGTCTCCAAGTCAGCCGAGTCGGCCCTGACCTTTCCTTGTCGGCCCCTGCTCGGCCCCGGCATCTCCAAGTCGGCCGAGTCGGCCCTAACCTTCCCTGGTCGCCCCGCTTGGCCCGGCATCTCCAAGTCGGCCGAGTCGGCCCTGACCTTCCCTGGTCGGCCCAGCATCTCCAAGTCGGCTGAATCGGCCCCGACCTTCCCTGGTCCGCCGCGCTCGGCCCCGCGTCTCCATATCGGCCGAGTTGGCCCCGACCTTCCCTGGTTGGCCTCGGCATCTTCAAGTCGGCCGAGTCGGCCCCGACCTTCTCCTAGTCGAGTCCCCGACTTTCCCTGGTCCCCGGCGGTCCTCAGCCGAAGTCGGCCGAGTCGGCCGAGTCCCCGACCTTTCACTGGTCGGCCCCGCCTCGACCCCGGCACCTCCAAGCTGCCAGACTCAGTCTGACAAGGTCCACGGCCATCCCAGACCTTAGCCTCGCTGGGTCGGACCTACCAACCGGTCCAGATTCACGCAACCCCCACGAACCCCGCATTCCTTCCTCACAGAACTCCCATGCAGGTGTCAACCACCTATAAAAGGGTAAGTCCACTCAAGGACCAGGTATGCAAAAACTCACACGCTCGTCAATCTATCACCCAGAGAGGAATCCCCCTTTGTGGACTCCTCTCGCCCCTAAAGAGCTCGCTTGAGCTCTTCCTTAGCTGTGACCTTGGTTGCTGACTTGAGCATCGAAGGGTCCTCATCGGATCACTCCTCCGATCTTGGAACTTTTTACAGGCCATCCAGCTGACGAGGGTCCATTGATCAAGCAGTTCTCTTTTTCCCGACATTCAAGACCGTGATCAGGCGTCATCATGTTCTGAAGGAGTTCAAATCCTAAACCTATGGAGGCAATAATTTGGCCCTTTTGGGTAGGCCCATGCGTGAAGACGATCTAATAAAGATGAAGAATCGTAGTCAAGCAGTGGGCCATGCAAAAAAAACCCTAAAAAAGGGAAGAAATTAAGTACGTATGCGAGATGGACCTGAAAGTATGGCCGAAGGAATTGATCTCGGGCACCATGAAACCGCCATCCAACACCAACTCACAGGGCTCATCACACTACAAAAAAATGGCTTATTATGATGAATTAATTCATCGCAACAGGTACAAAAGTCATCGTAATAAGTTATTACGATGATAAAAAATTCGTCGTAATACATTACAAATCGTCGTAGTAATATGTTGTCGTAATAACCTATTACGACGACTATTTTCGTCGTAATAGATAACTATTACGGTGAAACCATATCATCGTATATTTTTAAAAAATTAATTTAATTAAAATCTTATTACGGCGACTTAGTTTCGCCGTAATATCAACCTATTACGGCGAAAATAAGTCACCGTAATAGGTTTTTATTTAAATTTTAAAAATATTAAAAACTTATTAGTAATAGGAATATTACGGCGAAAATAAGTCGCCGTAATAAGTTTTAATATTTTTAAAATTTAAATAAAAACCTATTACGGCGACTTATTTTCGCCGTAATAGGTTGATATTACGGCAAAATAAGTCGCCGTAATAAGATTTTAATTAAATTTTAAAAATATTAAAATTTTATTTTAATATTTTTTTTATTGCACCTGTTACAATAATATAATATTAAAGCAACGATACTAGAAATAATTTTCTAATATAAAAGTTTCACAAAAAAATTTAATAAAAGTTTTCATTCATTTCAATAAAATCATCATATACAATGTTTTAAAAAATACATAATTAAAAAAAATACATGTACTATGGAGGTGAAGTCTGCTGGGATCCACTAGGATGATATCCAGGCACTAACTGTCGCATGAAAGCAGTGAGCTCAGCAGTCGTCGCCTTTAGATCCTGGATGGTCTTCTCTTGCTGAGTGAGTTTATCCTCTTGCTGAGCAGCTTAGCTTATTCTCTTGCTGAGCGATGAGCTCTCGGCACTCATGTAATTCACCCTTTAATTGTGAGTTTTCAGAAGATGAAGAACTACCTCTAATTCTCGATGTACCCTTCGGTAATGGACCCCATCCTCTTTTATAACCAGATCTAGAGCCTAAAACCTCCTCCAAAATGACATCCTCATTGATTGGTTCTACTGTAGAGTCCTGTGAGGAAAGTCTCTATTAACTGTGCCTGCAATGAAAAGAAAACAAATTCAATATGTTTAGTATAAAACATTACATTCAATAATATTGTATTTTTAATTGATAAACTTACATGGGTTTCTTCAGCTTTTTCATTTATCCATTGATTCTTCTTTTTATCAAAATGAAGAGTATTCCACAGATGAAGTCTTGATGGCTCCTCTCCCGTAACAGGATCTCTCTGAAAAGAAACAATAATAATTTAAAACAATAATTTAAGACAATAATCTAATACAATTATCAATGTATCAATGTATCAATGATCTAATAATCTAATACAATGTATCAATGTAATAATCTAATACAATGTATCAATGCATCAATGTAATACAATTATCAATGTATCAATGTATCAATGTAATAATCTAATACAATGTATCAATGTATCAATATAATAATCTAATACAATTATCAATGTATCAATGTAATAATCTAATACAATGTATCAATGTATCAATGTAAACATCTAATACAATGTATCAATGTATCAATGTATCAATGTAATAATCTAATACAATAATATAAGGGTGCACAATATAATTTTTAAATTCCTATTCTCAAATCAGAAGGATTAAATGATGAATTTTAAATTTGAAATTGAAGAGAAAGGATGTACACATGAAGGATATCATGTTATCAGCAAGACACAGCAGATTTCTTCCCTCCAGTCTTTTTAACTTAAACAGCAAGACACAAATTCAGAATTTGCTTGTCTGTTGATGATTTCCAGAGCCTGATAGCAATCCAACAGTCCATGCTTACCAAATTCAGAATTTCCTTCGTCAAGGATGAACACTGACAGTTGATAATGCCTCAGATCAAGAGAGAAGATAATAGAAGACGTTTGGTTTATATTTGATAAACAAAGTAAACACACAGCACTCATACATCACAAGCTCAAACACCGATCGACCTCGCTACCACTAATTAACCACACCAAACAGCAGGAAACAAGGGGCAACAAAAGCCGCTTAGATTCCTGTTCGGCTTCATAACGTCTATGCTGGATGCACCAAATCGCTGTCTGCTCGATTAGTTCCATAGATGCAAGCCAAAGCCTTCTTTAGATTCAAATCCTCAAACAGAGTCCAGTGTAGACAAAGCCTTACAGTAGTAATTTGAATCAAAAATTATATATATAAAGACCAGGGAAGAATTGGATCCTAATTTGGATCCCCAATCAGGTCAGTTAAAGTTCTAGGTAGAAAAAAATATTTTTCACTTGGTTCAAGACCTCAACTGATCTGGTATAGAGTCTGAATTAAGCTTAACACAAAGCAGACCAGTCTCATATCTTGAGAAAAAGACAATAAGACATGCTGATCTTTTTGAATGCATTAGTTAATTGCATAACTGCTTACGTACTCAAGGGAATATAAACTTTAAACGCATCACCAGAGCTCATATTGTGCTTTCTAGATTGTGTTTATTGGCAGCTATCCGGCATTGGGTGAACTATATGACTATGATACCATAAAAGAAGAAAATTGGTCAATGATACCATGCATTAAGCCTAAGTTTGGATCTAGCACTCTCCCGAGCTTTCCGTAGCTCGGTTTTCTTTGGGCTTCCGTTGCTCGGCTTCACTGAGCGACCCACGGTCCAACACTCACCTCTGCAAAACATGGCGCAGGAGAGCCTAGGCCTATCGTAACAGTGTCCCAGGCAAGGAATCATGTTGAGGAGTGGTCTAGAACCTATCACGACTACCTGGGGCCCACGCACCTATCAGATCTCAAGCCGTCGAGGAGCTCTCCTAGCCATCGATCCCCTAATGAACAAGATACGGATCCCAACGGCCCCACAACAGCCTGATTCGATCCATCTCCGTATCCTAACAACCTTCGAACCTTCCAGAAGGCGCTCAAGATCCAGGTGACAGCCTATAAATACGACACTCCCAAATTCTATCAGGTATGCTCTCACTCTCACTCTCACTCTCCCACTCTCCAGCTGCTCGTCGGTGCTCCCCCCTCTAGAGTTCCCGATCGGCCGCCCCTGGAGAGACTCCCCGGAGAGATCCACCTTCCCATTTTCTAATTGATCGCCGATTTCTCCCACTGACTTGAGCGTCGGAGGGTCTTCCATGAAGGGCCACCCCCAACGCCTCTTGCGTGAGGACTTCTGTGCAGGTCCGCCCCAGGAGATCGACTGCGCTCGAGTCGGAGGACGGATTCCGGTGGCAACAGATTGGCGCTAGAGGAAGGGCCTCAAGTCCTGTTAAAACTTGAAGAAATGAGATAAGGATCTCGATCTGGAGTAGAACCTCTCTAATGGCCAATCGGAGAAGAGCGACCTCTGAAGCCCAAGATCAGGCCGCTTCCCAGAGACCTGATCCGGTGAGCGGTGTAGCGCTACAGCCTCCTCCAATTGAAACCCCGTCGCTGCCAGCCATCCCGATGACCCAGGACTAGTTCGCCTCGCTGGTCCAGCAAGTCCAGGCCCTGACCCACCTGGTCTAGGAGCGCTTTGCAGCTCCTCCCACTCCGCACCTTCCTAAGGAGGCCGCGATCCCTTTTTCACCGGTGACTTCCTCCTCTGGTCCTCATGAAGCCGCGGACCCCCCACATCGACCCAGAGGGGACAAACAGTCCCGTGAGGTGGCTGCGACAGGGATCCTCCCAGATCTCGATGAGCTCGGACCCTCTCCCCAGTGTCTTCCCACCATGATTCGATGTCGTCCCTGCGCTCCCCTCGTCCAGCTCCTCCTCTTACCGCTGAAGAGGAGATCCATCGACAGATCAGGGAGATGCGCCAGGAGCTGGACGCCGCCAAGCAGGCCCATCCGCCTCAGCCCAAAGCGGAGCAGGGCATCCCTTTCTCCAAAGGGATCATGGAGGAAGTGATTCCCTCCCATGTCAAGCTACCAGCCGTCGAACCCTACCACGGCTCTTCTGACCCAGACGACCATCTCAGCAGCTTCCGATCAATAATGATATTTCACGGAGCATCCAACGCGATCCTCTGCCGTGCTTTCCCCTCCACCCTCAGAGGATCTGCCCGAACCTGGTTCAATGCCTTGAAGCCAGGTTCCATTGATTCATTTGACGAGCTGAGCCATCTTTTTATTGGCCAGTTTGTCAGCAGCCGTCGCCACCGACAGAGATCTGACTCCCTCTCCGAAGTCAAGCAGAGAGAGGGGGAGTCCTTGAGAAGTTACCTTGGCCGTTTCAATAAAGCCATGTTGGAGGTGGACCACCTTAATCATGAGGTGGCTATGTCCGCCTTGGCAGAGGGATTCTCAAAGGAAAGCGACTTCTACCTGGCGATGGAGGTCAGCTACCCCCCCAACCTCTCCGATATGATGGCCCTGGCAGACAAATACGCCAGGGTCGAAGAGTCGCGGAGAGTCGCCCGCGCCGAGCTGGCAAAGAAGAAGGAGCCCAAAGGTCCCAATAGGCACCGACCCGCCCGTCGGCCGAGTCCGCCTCGCCGCCAAAGAGCTCCCCACTACCGCCGAGGAATCGCTTCCGGAGCCCGCCCAGGCGGTTCGATCGCTACACTCCGCTAACCATGCCCTGGGCGCAGATCCTTATGGAAATAGAGCACCAACTCCCCGGCCAGCTCCTCTCCGAGGGAACCCAACCCAAGAGACCCCACCAAGTACTGCCGCTACCACCGGGAGCACGACCATGATACTGAAGAATGCTGGCAACTAAAAAATAAAATCGAGAGGCTGATCCAGCGGGGGCGGCTGAATCAGTTCAGGAGGGTGCCCGAGCCAGGCAAAGGAGGTGACCGTCAGCCCGAGTCTCAACAACCTCCTCCTCCACCAAATCCGCCTGTGATCGGCCGCATCAACATGATCGAAGAGGCCGACGGGTCGAGCCCCAGGAACGATGGTGAAGGATTAGCACCAAAGAAGGCACGGACGGGCGAGCTCTCTTTCTCCGACGATGATCTCCAAGGGATACAGTTTTCCCATGATGATGCATTAGTTGTATCCCTCAATTTGAATAACTATGATGTAAGTCGGATCCTTGTTGATAGTGGAAGTTCGGTGAATGTTCTGTACCTTGATGTATTTGCCAAGATGAAACTACTCATGAAAACCTTCGAGCCGTGGATTCCACCCTAATGGGATTCACGGGCGACGTCATCATCCCGGAAGGGGTCGTCACCCTGACGGTCCGCATAGGAGCCTGGCCCCTTGTGGCCACTGTTTACACGGACTTCCTAGTGACCAAACTCAGGTCCCCATACAACGCAATATTCGGCAGGCCCGGCCTAATGTCCCTCAAGGCAGTTGTCTCCATCCCACACTTATCCATAAAATTCCCCACCAAACAAGGAGTTGGAGTTGTTCGAGGAAGTCAAGCCATGGCTCGGCAATGCTTCGTCACCAGCCTTCAATCTAGAGTGCCGGAGGTTGATGGGCTAGACGCTCGGGAGGACTTTGCCGAACAGCGAGGAGAACCAGCAGAGGAACTGGAGGAGGTGCCGTTGGATGAGGCTCGTCCCAACCGAACCATAAAAATTGGGTCGCTGATCAAGGGCGAACCTCGGCACAGATTGATCAGGTTTCTCCGAAGCAACGCTGATGCCTTCGCCTGGTCCGCCTCTGACATGCCGGGGATCAGCCCTGAGGTTCTCGTCCATCGTCTCAACGTGGACGAGATGCACAGGCCCATCAAGCAGAAGAAGAGGAGCTTTGCCCCAGAAAAAAAAGGCCATTGAAGAAGAAGTAGATAAACTCATCAAGGCAAACTTCATCGGGAGGTAAATTACCCAAGCTGGCTATCAAACGTTGTCATGGTGAAGAAGTCGAACGGCAAGTGAGGATTTGCATCGACTTCACCGACCTCAACAAAGCCTGCCCGAAGGACAGCTTCCCTCTTCCCCGGATCGACCAGCTCGTGGACGCCACCTCAGGTCATCAAATGCTGTCATTCATGGACGCTTATTCGGGTTACAATCAGATCCGGATGGCCCCCAAGGATGAAGAAAAGACCGCCTTCATAACCGACCGAGGTACTTACTGTTACCGTGTCATGCCCTTGGGTCTTAAAAATGCAGGTGCCACCTACCAAAGGCTGGTTAACAAAGTATTCAAGGAGCAAATCGGCCGGAATATGGAGGTGTATGTGGACGACATGCTGGTCAAGAGCAAAGAAGCATCACGCATGTCGAGGACCTCTAGAGAGCTTTGCAACGCTACGCAAGTATGGGATGAGGCTCAATCCGACTAAATGCACCTTCGGCGTTAACTCCGAAGTTTCTCGGCTTCATTGTCTTCCAACGGGGTATCGAAGCTAACCCCTAGAAGATTCAAGCTCTCCAACAAATGGCGCCCCCGGCATCTATTAAAGAGGTCCAGCGCCTAACTGGGAGGATAGCGGCTCTTAACCGCTTTGTGGCACGTTCGGCCGAGAGATGCCTCCCCTTCTTCAAAACCCTCCTGTCGCTAAGAACTTCCGGTGGACTCCTGAATGCCAAAGATCATTTCAAGATCTCAAGAAATACCTCGGCTCGCCCCCACTCCTTAGCAGTCCGAGCCCGGGCGAGACCCTATTCTTGTACCTGGCTGTTTCAGAAGGAGCCGTCTGTTCGGTGCTGGTCAGAGAGGAAAGCAAGGTCCAAAAGCTGATTTACTATGTCAGCAGGCTGCTCCGCGATGCGGAGACAAGATATAGCAGGATTGAAAAAATGGTGTTGGCCTTGGTCACCTCAATTCGGAAGCTACGACCGTACTTCCAAGCACATTCTGTGACGGTCCTCACCGACCAACCCATCAAGGCGGTGGTCCATCGTCCCGAGACATCAGGAAGAATGACCAAGTGGGCCGTCAAGTTGAGCAAGCATGACATCCACTTTCAGCCTCGCCCAGCCATCAAAGCTCAGGTGCTAGCCGATTTCCTCCTCGAGTGTACCATCCCGAAGGACGGTTCCGCCCTAGACTCCCCCGAAGAACCAAAATCTGGAGCCCGATGGCTCCTCCATGTCGACGGGTCATCTAACGCTCATCGCTCTGATGCGGGCCTGGTTTTCACCAGTCCGAAGGGGGCAGTCTTTGAATATGGCATCCGATTCTCTTTCCTGGCCTCCAACAACGAAGCTGAGTATGAAGCCCTGCTAGCCGGTCTCCAAATCGCCCGCAACCTGAAGGTGGAAAAGCTTAACGCCTTCACGACTCGCAGCTAGTGGCTGGCCATGTACGATGAGAGTTTGAGGCTCGGGAGCCGAACATGGTTCGATATCTTCAAGAGGAGCGGAGCCTACTTCCCCATTTTTTCGAGTTTGAGATTACTCAGATTCCTAGATCCGAGAATGCCCGTGCCGACCTACTGTCCCGATTGGCGACCGCGGAATCAATGGATGCCGAGCAAAAGTTCCACCTGGAGACCCTGGAGAAGCCCAGCATCGCGGAAGCCGACCGAATAATGCAAGTTGAAGCCGAACCATCATGGTTCGATCCCATTCTGATGTACCTCAAAGAAGGGTCGCTTCCACCCGACCGGAGAGAGGCTAGAAAGTTGAAGCTGCAGGCCACCCAGTATGTGCTGATCGACGATCAACTTTACAAACGGTCCTTCTCCATGCCACTGCTCAGATGCCTCCACCCGTCCGAAGCAGATTATGCTCTCCACAAAGTGCATGAAGGGATTTACGGCAACCATCTGGGAAGCCGGTCCCTATGCCACAAGGTGCTACGACAAGGCTACTACTGGCCGACCATGCAGAAGGATGCAGATGATCTAGTCTGAGCTTGCGACCCATGCCAGAGGCACTCAAGCATTCAAAGGCTCCCCTCCGCCGACCTGGTTCCTATATCCTCCGCTTGGCCCTTTGCCAAATGGGGATGGACATCCTCGGCCCGTTCCCGCTTGCCATGGGGCAGCGGAAATTTTTATTTGTCGCCATCGACTACTTCATTAAATGGGTCGAGGCGGAGGCGGTTGCACAAATAACCGAGGCACGGGCCAGAGATTTTGTATGGAGGTCCATCATCTGCCGTTTCGGCCTCCCACACACTATAATAACTGATAACGGCAGGCAATTTGACAACCCTAAGTTTGCCAGTTCTACAAAGAGCATGGAATCTGTCACCACCTCACCTCGGTCGGGCATCCACAAGCCAACAGAGTGGCCGAAGTGACCAACAGGACCCTGCTTCAAGGGATTAAAGCTTGTCTTTCAGAGCCCAAGGCAGGTGGGTGGACAAGTTGCACCACATCCTATGGGCCTATCGCACTACCCCGAGAGTCTCCACAGGCGAAACCCCATTCCGGTTGGCCTTCGGCACAGAGGCCGTTATCCCTGTAGAGATAGGCCTCCCTTCGCTGCGAGTGGAGAGCTACTCAGAGGAAGCTAGCGAAGAACAGCTCCGCACCAACCTCACCTGATAGAGGAGATTAGAGAGAAGACCCAGATCAGAGTGGCTGCCTATCAACAAAGGGTGGCCCGCTACCATGCCTCCAGAGTCAAAGGGAAAGCCTTCCTGCCTGGCGATCTTGTTCTCCGGAAAGCCTCTGTTTCCAAACCGCTGGAACAAGGAAAACTGGCAGCAAACTGGGAAGGCCCATACCAAGTAGCGGAGATCATTGGACCGGGAACCTACAAGCTGCAAGATTTAAACGGAAAGTCCATCCCCCGGATGTGGAACTTGGACAATCTCCGTAAGTATTATCAATATGGTATATCCTTTATAAGTCCACTCCATATACTTTATTATACCTTCCTGTCGGCACATGTTTTCGTAATTCGCAACGTGAATCATCATACTTTATATTGCCAAAGATTGCGAAAAGAAACAGGTGCTGCTCACCAATCCTCGGCACGATCGAGTTACCTAAATGAACATGAATTCTCCGAACCTCGGCTGGGCCGAGCAACAAATTCTCTGAACCTCGACTGGGTTGAGCAACAAAATCTCCGAACCTCGGCTGGGCCGAGCAACAAATTCTCTGAACCTCGGCTGGGCCGAGCATCAAATTCTCCGAACCTCAAATGGGCCAATCCACAAAATCTCCGAACCTCGGCTGGGTCGAGCAACAAATTCTCCGAACCTCGGCTGGGCCGAGCAACAAATTCTCCGAACCTCAGCTGGGCTGAGCAAGTCGCACCCCAGGACATCGTTTGAAGCAGGGTGACTTCTTGAATACCCTATAAGTGAAAACGAAGACAAAGGCCTCCTGATACTCCGAAGGAAGTAAAGGGACTCCTAAAGAACCGCCTAGGTCCGCCACTGGTCCGGACAGAGACCAGTGACCCCCCAAGAAAACTTGGTTCGGATTCGGGCAACTCATAAGCCCCGGCCGACCCAAACAATGTTCATAGATTAGCTCGGATTCGGGTAGCTCACAAGCCCCGGCCGACCTAAGTATTCTTCTAAGCTATGTCCAGGATCGGGTGGCTTGCGCGCCCTAATTAAACCCGACCGTGGTCTCCCAAGACCTAGCTCGCACTTGGGCGGCCGGAAAAACCCAACCAACGTTCGCAAATGCTCTGGAAACAACAAAATGCACAGTATGACAAATCTTCGTATTTACTGATTAAAAAGAAAAGATGGACAACAACGGCGAAAGAAAGAAAAAGAAACAAAAAGAGCCCTCGCTAAGGCTTGCTGTCACTTCCGGAAGCCGACAAATCCTCCAGGCGCTGGGAAAGCTCGGCGACTTGTCGGTGGAGTGATATTATTTCCTCCCTTTGCCGGTCCGCCACCCGGCGTAGGGCCTCGACCTCCCTCGTGGTGATGGCAACGTACTCTTCGATGACCCTCTCGAGCCGCTGGTGGCTCGCGAAGGCCGACGCCAAGGCCTGTCCATCGACCGTAATGATGGGATGGCCCCCCTTCGGATGTAGCAAGCCGTTATCGTCGCTCTTAAATCGTCGGATGACTGCTCTCCTCCTCGAGAAGCCATGTCGAAAGCTGTTCTAAGACTGAACCAAAGGGATGGCAAAGACCAACACCCCCGTCCGTATTTATACTTTTCAAGCAAGTATTTCGATCAATCAGGTCATCACCATCGACCCGTGAGAATTTCCACATATCACCGCTTTAATTAGCGCCTGCAGAATCCTAAAGGTCATGCCCCATCCCAAGCGAAATCGGTAATGTGGGCGACTGTTCGGGAACCCCCCTTTTCTTTTCTCTGGGAACGGGGTACTTCCCAATTTGCCGGCCCCCGCAATAAATGCTCCTAACACTTTCCCAAGCTCTTTTAAGCTGGCGCCTTTTGGGAAGCGTGAAAAAGAAAGAGTTCCAGCGCCTGACAATAATTCGTCCCCTCGGGAGAGCTTGTGTCATAAATAGAGGGCGTAACCATGTACCGCCCGTTCCGCATTGATTCCCTCACCGAACCCCGCAGGGACCTAGTATTATGACTCATAGTGATGACTAAGTCGCTCCTTGAGCCTGAATCTCTGAACCTTGGCCGAGCCAAGTAACTAATCTTCGAACCTTGGCAGGGCCAAGCAACCATTCTCCGAACCTCGGCAGAGCCGAGCCATAAATATTTGGACTCCAATGGGGTCGAGGCATGAATCTTCGAGCTTCGGCCAGAGTTAAGGAACGTATTCTACCACCAAACAACCTCTAAACCTCCATCTAGACCCGGGCAGCTTACAAGCCCCGACTAGTTCGGATAGCGTGGGATCCTCGCCTAAAAACGAATGGGATGTCCTTATGTCCCACGGCCAGCGGCAACAACTTGGCACAAGAGAAATAGAGATTGAGAAATAGAGCAAAACTTTCTTTATTTCATTATCGTCAAAGCCAATTACAAATGACTAAGAGGCGTTACAAGAGCATTGAAGTGCATAAAATAAAGAGAGAACAAAACTCGGGCAACTGCTCCAAAGCAAATCTGGGCAACTGTGATGCTCCGACGTCCGGACCGACAAATTGGGCAAACCGCGAATAGTCAGCTCGAGCCGATAACGGGCGGGCGACATGGACCAACAGTTGCGGCCAGCTTCGGTAAAAAATGATATCTCGGTGACCCAACCGGGATATCAGAGTGATTAGAAAGGGTGGACGGGATATCACCCCTAACCACCCAACCGAGAGGCCCCTCGACGAGTAGGTAGGAAGCCCGCGGACCCTGGCGCCGGAACGCTCTCCCAAACCGAGTGTGTACTGCCCGGCCTTCCCAAACTCAAAGGCAAGGTACCTACGGGTGACACACCTTCACCCCCTCCCCATGTGGCGAAAGATTCCCCAGGCGGGCAAGCCCAGGGATCCAAACCAGGGGAGGAGGCGAAATTTACACAACCCATGGGGAGCCCGCGTGCACTTCCTACCGTACGTCCCCGAGGGGGAACCACAAAGGTCACACGGGAAGCACATATGTGCGCTCTCCGTGTGATCTCTGCACCCCTCCTGTGCTCTCCATATGATCTCCGGGGCTCATCCCCTAAGGGCAAGCCATTCTCCAGCGGCTCCTTCATCGCCCCAACTGTCCGGAGGCGAAGGGCTTATGAAAGGAAAGTTCAACCCTCCCACTCGCAACAGCGGAGAAATGAGCATGGTGGAAACTCCAATGGGGAAGGAAACTTTGAGGATGACCTAACACGACCCCTCTTCCCCCCTTTTTTATAGGCAAAAATAAACCGGGGACAACTATCAAGGCCGAAAGCCCCGAGATTCGAAACACCTGGCCCATGCCTCCACGTGGCCTCCCAGATGAAAGCAGTGCCCTACCGCGCGCCAAGCCAGTCGCCTGAATCATGACGAATGCAAAGATTTTCTTTGATCCCGAATCATGGTTGTCGAACGTGAAAATAGCCCGCCAATCCTATGGAAACTGACAGATTCAGGGGATCGTCCCACGAGAAAGACATCCTCCAATGGCGGTGAATACCTGTATCACACGTCGAAACAACCCACGTGGGAAAAGACCAGCACAGTAAAGGCCTCCCGAAGGCTCCAAGGCAACTTTTTACTGACATCAGAGTCGTATCATCCATTTCGGCAAAACGAAAAATCAACTCGCCTGAGAGGAGATAGAGCACTGACAAAACAATTAAGGGTTACAGACACCGTGCGTTCCTCGGGAACAGACCCCAGTCTAATTGCGCGCAAGGTCTAAGCATCGCCTAACCCCCCTTCTTGTGGGGTCAGAGCTGTTCCTATACGTCAAAAACCAATTGAAGTATCAGCTCCTGGTTGAGCTACTTTATCCTTCAGCCCCAATCGAGCTACTTTATCCTTTAGCCCCAATCGAGCTACTTTATCCTTCGGCCCCAGCCGAGCTACCTTATCCTTCCGCCCCGAAAAGGCTATCTCGTTCCTCGAATTTTGTCCACCAAGTTAAATCATCCCACACCGGGCTGCGTCGATGTTCGACCTTTTCATCAAAACAGCCCCCACGCCTTGGCCTCTACCAGGGTATTTCTCCAAAACTCGAAACAAGGAACCATTCAGGGAAGACAAACAAATGGAAAATGACCAATTTATTTATTGATCTCCGATCGAATTACAAAGCAGAAAAGAGGAAAGAAAACACATATAGTCCCCAAAGGGATCAAGACTTGGGATCAACCCCAGCATCTCCAGCGGCCGCGTCAGCAGGGGCGTTGCTTGACTCTCCCTTCTCGAAGGTGCTACGATGAGATACGTCAGCGGTCGCATCGGTTCCCAGGATGGCATCGAGGTCAACATCAGATATTTCTCTATACTCATACTCCTCGACCCCCGAGGTGTAAGCTTCATAATGTTCTGCATCTAGGAACGACAGGTCCAGGTTCGGGTAAGCCTGGGCAACCTTGGCCCTTGCCTCATCTTCACCCAGTTGAAATGCGTCGGCATAGGCCACCCTATGTTCGTGGTGAATTCGGTGGATTTCTTGTACTCCTCCACCACCATGGAGGCCCGCACATTTGCCTCGCTTAGTTGCTTCTCCAGTTCGGAGATCCTTCGTGTTGGTCCAGATAGCAACCCAAGAGGGGGGGTGAATTGGGTTTCTCAAAAATTAAAACTCTTTTGAAGGATAACCCCCAGCGAAAATAAAAACTTAGATTCATAAATTAAAACTAAACAACCACAATAGAGAGTTGAAGATAAAGAGACAATCACGGCCAACACAGAAGATTTTATAGTGGTTCGGTGTACCTACACCTACATCCACTCCCAAGTACCTCTTGGGTCCACACTATAATCAACCTGATTACAGCAGAGTTATTTTGCAAGCTCACAACTCAAACTTGTTGTTTTCCCGGGTGCACAACGAACCCAGCTGGTTTTCAAGGCTCACCAGCACAAAACCTATCACCACAAGCTAATGCTTGCCCAAGGCTAACAGCCTCAACTGAATCAATCACCAGATTGACCCAGCAAACAATATTGATTTTACAAGAACAAACAGCTCCTTCAATGAGCAATATAAATAATGAAACAATAATAAGAGAGTAGAAATCAAAGCCTGATTTGCAGATCTTGGTGGCTTCTTCCTTCTCTTCCTTTGAATGGATTTTCCTTTGTATGGATCTTCCTTTGAAGATGCTCTTGAGACTCAGAAGATCAGAAAAACTAGGGCTTCTTCCTTCTCTTGAGATTTCTTATAGATAGAACAGCAAAGGCTTGGAATATCTCTCTCTTCTTGTGGGGAATCAGTATGATATTTCCTTACAAGTTTTCCCTCTTTTCTTTTCTGATAGATCTCAAAGGTTTTCTCTATTCTTTTCTTTTTGCCTCTTTCTTGTCTTTTTTGGGATGCAACAGACTCTCTTCTTATAGATCCGATTAATCCATAATAGTTTGAAACTATCCGTTAGAAGCAAGTGTAAGAAGGATTAGATCCATAAATAACAATAGCCGTTGGGATTAAAATAGATAAAGATAAAGTTTAGAGTCATTCTGACAGTTCTAGAGCCGTGTCTGACATTCTGGAGTCAGCTCTAATTTTTTTGGAGTCGGCTCTAACTCAAAATTATTTAATCCGCTCGATCTGGAGTCATCTCTGACTTTTCTGGGGTCAACATAAAATTCTTCTGGAGTCGACTCTAACAGTCTGGGAGTCGACTCTAAGTCGTGGCCTAAAAATCCATCGTTCTGTTATTTCTGATAGAGTCGGCTCTCACAGTCCCGGAGTCGACTCTAAGTTTGTGCCATTTGTCGGAGTCGACTCTGCGATTCCATGTGTCGACTCTAATGTCTGCAATCTTACCTTGACATTAGATTTGAACCAGAACTTGATTTGACTCTTGATTTTGATTATCAAGTAGACTTATAATCTGAAAAACTTAATCAAAATCATTAGTAACTTCAAATGTTATACTCAAATAGTTTTGTTAATCATCAAAATCCTCAATTGGGTAAACAATCTCCCCCTTTTTGATGATGACAAAAACTTTGAGTATATGCATTAAAAAATTTATTTGAATTAAGAATTGTAGACATTGTTAAAGCTTAGAGACTTCCTAATAGAGAATTTAATTCCAATATTCAAAATGAATAAAAATAAACAAAACTTGACATCAATCAAGATGATTTAACTTTTATATGGAGAAATTTATTAAGCTCCCCCTGCATTGAATAGCTCCCCCTATGTAGATAAACTGAAATTTTTTAAAAGAAATTCTCTCTCTCTCTATCTCAAAATTGTTCTTCATTTTCTTTCTCTTCATTCTCTTTTTCTTTCTTATATGCATATACACTTATCTCTCCCCCTTTTTTGTTATCAACGATAAGGTGAATTTAAAAGCAAATAAAGAATTATCAAAGCGAGGATGTTGGTTCGAATAGTCATAAAGATAGGAAACTCATTCATTGACATTCAATCAAACAGCCATAGATAAATTTGAAATAAAGTGTAATTGTATTCCAAAGCAAGATTCATTACATGTATTTTAAAATGACAGATTTAAGTAAGTAATTCCTAGATACATGCTAAGCATGAAAGCAAGAAATCCTAAGATACAACCTAGGATTGAATATCAAAATCAAATATGCTTATACATAATTTTCTTTAAATGTCCAATCATTTCCATAACATCATCTTTTTGAGTCTTCTTAAAACTTTCAAGACAAGCTTCAATTTGAGAAACGGCGAGGTCGATATCTTTCTTCAGTTGACTAGTAGCATGAAGATAAGTTTCAGAACCGTCTGCAATGCCTTCCATCCTTTCAAAAATGTTATGAAGATCAGTGCTAAAGGATTAAACGGAATTGCTAATTGAAAATGAAATCATGTCGAGTCTTGAATTGATCTCATCCTTTAATTGATTGAACTCCGTTCTTAATTTACACATATCATTTGTTCTTTGACTGTCATACTCAGCCAGTAAAGCTCTAAGCTGACCTATTTGCTCCTCAGAAAATCTTTCAGATGCCAATGCTGACTGATGTGGAAGTT
>UESW01004993.1:209373-434557 GCA_900491605.1 Calamus simplicifolius | reverse complement strand
TGCTTCAAACAGGCTTTTCTAACCTTGTTTATTTATATTGAATATTTGCTCATTTGAGGAGTTGTTTGTTATTATAAACTCTATTCTTATTTGTTTTGCTAATTCAATCAGGGGATTGAATTAAAGGATGTAGTATACCTCGGGTCAAGCTAGAATAGCTTGGGTTTGGGTTTTGTGCTGGTGAGCCCGAAAACCAGCTGGGTTCGTTGTGATCCCATGGGAAACAACAAGTTTTGAGTTGTGAGCTTGTAAAACAACTCGGCTGTAATCTAGTAGATTATAGTGTGGACCCAAGTGGTGCTTGGGAGTGGACGTAGGTGTTGGATACACCGAACCACTATAAAATCTTTGTATTTACCGTGTTTTGAATCTCTCTCTCTCTTTATTTGTGGTTAATACTTACCTTGCACTTAATCTTGTTTATTCCAAAGCTAATCGTTTTAAAAGGTTAAATTTTTTAAGAACCCAATTCACCCCCCCTCTTGGGTTGCCATCTGGGCCAACAATTGGTATCAGAGCAAGTGCTCATTTGAATTTGGTCTAACGATCAAGAGCTAAAGATCCAAATGGCAGCTCAAGCTAGTTCATCTTATTTAGAAGGTCAATCCACTAATCGACCTCCTTTATTTAATGGAACTAATTATAGTTATTGGAAAGCTATGATGAAGATTTTTATCCAAGCACTTGACTATGACTTATGGGGAATCATAGTTAATGGTCCCACACACCCACAATTAGAGTAGACAACATGGTGATTCCTAAACCGAAAACGGAATGAGATGAACATGATAAGAAGTTGGCTCAGCTCAATGCTAAAGCCATGAATGTTTTGTATTGCTCATTGGATGCAAATGAATTTAATCGAATTTCTACATGTATTTCTGCAAAAGAAATTTGGATAGATTAGAAGTTACCCATGAGGGTACTAATCAAGTTAAAGAATCAAAATCAATATTGTAGTGCATAAGTATGAATTGTTTAGCATGGAACAAAGTGAAACCATCACATGCATGTACACTAGATTTACTGATATTGTAAATGGTTTAAAAAGTCTTGGCAAGACCTACACTAACTCTGAATTGGTTCGCAAAATTCTTAGGTCTCTTTCAAGAACATGGAAAGCAAAAGTGTAATCCAAGAAGCCAAGGACCTCAACACTTACCTTTGGAGGAGCTACTTGGATCATTGATGACCCATGAACTGACCATGAAGCAACATCAAGAGGAGGAAGTCAAAAGAAGAAAACAATTGCTCTTAAAGTAGCAGAAAAGGAAATAAGCAGCAGTGAGGAAGAAAAGGAAGATGATGAGACAGCTCTCCTTGCTAAAAATTTAAGAAATTTATGCAAAGAAGGAGACCCTTCCATAAGAAGAGATATGAACAAAAATGGAAGGAGAAAAAGAAAAAGAGAAGGACAAGGACAAAGAAAAAGAGAAAGAACCCCTCATATGTTATGAATGCAAGAAACCGGGGCACTTTAGATATGATTGTCCTCAACTGAAAAAGGGCACAAGAAGAAGAAAAAGGCATATGTTGCAACATGGAGTGAAGGATGAATCCTCATCCGAGGAAGAAAGTTACAAAAGGAAGTTGCCAACATTTGCTTTATGGCAAACAACGACATTGAGGTAAGTTCTGAAACACCTTATGATGATTTCACTTTTGAAGAATTATATGATGCATTTAATGAATTAGTAAGTCATTTTAAAGTTCTGAAAAAGAAGAAGAAATCTTTAAAAAATGATAGTTTAAATCTTGCCAAAGAAAAGGATAAACTAATTCATGAAGTAGAAAAATTGAAATCAGAAAATGAAGCTTTGATTAAAGAAAAAGGATCAATTTCCAATGAAAATGATAGATTAAAGAAGGAAGTTGATAAATATAAAATATAGTTGATAAATTTACATATAGTTCTGAAAAACTTAATTTATTATTAAGTAATCAACGAGCTGTTTTTGATAGAACTGGATTAGGATATAGACCAAACATGAAACAAAAATTTGTAAACAATTTCTTTGTTAAGAAAACAAATGATATTACATGTTACAATTTCATCAAGAAAGGCCATAAATCCTATGAATGTAATGCAAGAAATAGTAACAAGAAGTTAATTGTTAAAGGAAGAAAATATGGGTTCCAAAAGGAACAATCTTTTTTGCTACTAACCATGAAGGACCCAAGAAGGCTTGGGTACCTAAATATAAGACTTGATCATTTTGCAGGAGTCTTGCGGCCAAAAGATCAAAGCAAAAGTGGTATCTCGATAGTGGCTGCTCAAGACACATGACGGGTGACAAGGATCAATTCATCACCCTTGAAAGCAAAAGAGGAGGAGTTGTTACGTTTGGTGACAATGGTAAAGGCCAAATCATGGGGTTTGGTAAAATTAAATAACTCCCTCCACATTTATTGAAAATGTCTATATGTTAATGGTTTAAAGCATAATCTAATTAGTATTAGCCAATTGTGTGATAAAGGTTTCAAAGTATCATTTGAAGCTTCAATTTGCACTGTTTCTAATCCCATTGATAAGCATTGTATTTATTGGGAATAGAAATGGCAATGTGTACTTGATTGATTTAGACAACTTGTCCACTGGTAATCATTGCTTAGTTGCTAATAATGCTAATATGAATGAGATTGGATGGTTATGGCATCGTAGATTAGGTCATGCAAGCACACACCTAATTTCAAAATTAATTAGAATGGATTTAGTAAAAGGCCTTCCACAACTAGATTTGAAAATAACAAAATCTGTGATGCATGTAATTTGGAAAACAAACTAGAAACTCTTTCAAAACTAAAAACATTGTTTCCACTTCTAGGCCACTTGAACTACTTCACATGGATCTATTTGGACCTACTAGAACCACTAGTCTAGGAGGAAAGAAATATGGTCTTGTGATTGTAGATGATTATTCTAGATACACTTGGGTATTATTTTTAGCTCATAAAGATGAGACCTTTCAATATTTTTGAAATTCTTCAAGAAGGTCACAAATGAGAAAAATAATACCATAGTGTCTCTTAGAAGTGATCATGGCACAGAATTGAAAATCATTTATTTGAAAACTTTTGCATTGAAAATGGACATCCATCATAATTTTTTGCACCTAGAACACCACAACAAAATGGAGTTGTAGAAAGAAAAAATAGAACTTTAGAAGACATGGCCCGTACCATGCTATGTGAAAGCAACCTACCAAAATACTTCTGGGCGGAAGCTATAAACACGGCATGTTACATTCTTAATAGAGCTTTAATTAGGCCAATCCTTAAGAAAACTCCTTATGAACTATGGAATAATAGAAAACCAAATATCAGTTATTTTCATGCATTTGGTTGTAAATGTTTTATTCATAATAATGGTAAAGATAATCTAGGAAAATTTGATGCAAAATCAGATGAAGGCATATTCTTAGGATATTCAACATCTAGTAAAGCTTATAGAGTGTTTAACAAGAGAAACTTAATTGTAGAAGAATCTATTCATGTAGTTTTTGATGAATCTTTAGCATCGAGTTCAGAAAAGATTGATGATGAGGAAGATACAAATATTAGAAAGAGATATTGAAAAATTAAATATTATGTATCTTCAGATCATGAACAAAGAGCTAAAGATGATGATTCTCTAGTGTTGATGTTGTTGATAAATCATAATGATGTAGATCTTCCAGAGATTGGAGATATGCTTATGGTCATCCAAAAGAATTGATTATAGGTGATCCATCTCAAGGAGTAAGAACTAGATCATCAATGAGAAACATCAATAATCATCTTGCATTTGTATCTCAAATTGAACCTAAAACATTGAAGAGGCTGAAAAAGATAATAATTGGATGTTAGCTATGCAAGAGGAATTAAATCAATTTACTAGAAATAATGTCTGGACCCTTGTAGATAGACCTAAAGATCATTCTGTTATAGGATCAAAATGGATATTTAGAAATAAATTAGATGAAAATGGCATAGTAATTAGAAACAAAGCTAGATTAGTTGCAAAAGGATATAATCAAGAAGAAGGAATTGATTTTGATGAAACTTTTGCACCTGTAGCTAGATTAGAAGCAATTAGATTACTACTCGCATTTGCATGTCATATGCATATCAATTTATTTCAAATGGATGTTAAAAGTGCATTTTTAAATGGATTTATAAATGAGGAAGTTTTTGTTGAACAACCACCTGGTTTTGAAGATCATGAATTTCCAAATCATGTTTTTAAATTGCACAAAGCACTATATGGTTTAAACAAGCACCTAGAGCTTGGTATGATAGATTAAGTAAATTTTGATTGAAAATGATTTTACTAGAGGAAATGTTGATAAAACATTATTTTTGAAAAGAAAAGACAAAGATTTATTATAGTACAAATATATGTTGATGATATTGTATTCGGTGCTACTAACAATCTCTTGTGTCAAGAATTTGCTAAGTTAATGCAGGGTGAATTCGAGATGAGCATGATGGAGAACTCAACTTCTTCCTAGGACTTCAAATCAAGCAAAGCAAAGAGGGATTTTCATCAACCAAGCAAAATACACAAAGAACTTCTCAAGAAGTTTGGAATGGAGTCAATCAAACCCCTTGGAACACCTATGAGTCCTTCATGCAAATTAGACAAGATGAAGATGGTAAGAAAGTAGATCAAAAGTACAGAGGTATGATCGGATCTCTACTTTACTTAACTGCAAGTAGACCAGATATCATGTTTGCTGTTTGTCTATGTGCTAGATTTCAATCTGAACCTAAAGAATCTCACTTAATTGCTGTAAAAAGAATCTTAAGATATCTAAGTGGAACTAAAAATGTAGGATTATGGTATTCTAGAGACTCAACATTGAACTTGATTGCATATTCTGACTCTGACTATGCTGGATGTAAATTAGATAGAAAAAGTACAAGTGGTGCATGTCAATTCTTAGGAAGTAACTTAATCTCTTGGTTTAGCAAAAAGCAAAATTCGGTTGCATTATCAACTGCTGAAGCAGAATATGTTGCAGCTGGAAGTTGCTGTGCTCAAATCCTTTGGATTAAGCGACAACTTGAAGATTATGGCGTAACACTTGATAAAACTCCTATTATGTGATAATACAAGTGCAATAAATTTAACTAAAAATCCAATTCAACATTCAAGAACCAAACACATTGAAATTAGATATCATTTTATAAGAGAACATGTAGCTAATAATGAAATTTGTCTTGATTATGTTAACACTGAAGAACAATTAGCTGACATATTTACAAAACCCTTGAGTGAAGAGAGATTTTGTTATCTTAGAGGTGAATTAGGGATTTGTGACCCTTTGGAATGATTTTGAAACCCTTAAGGAATGACTATCTAGATTTCTATTAATTTCTTGAAATTCCTTTCATATTTTAAGGACAATTTATCTAGTCATCTATGCAATTTGACTCTTCATTTAAAGATTTTTTTTTCAAAAATTTATTGACCCTATTTTGACAAGTTTCGATGTTTGAAACTCATCTTTTTTCTCTGAAACTGTCAGTGGAGTCAACACCTCAATCTGAGGAGTCGACACCTCTTCTGTGTCGCTCTCGGTCCTTGACCTTGGAGCCGACACCCGTATAAGTGGAGCCGACTCCAGTTCGAGCTAACTGTGTTAGCGACTTGGAGTCGACACCCGACTTTGCGGGAGTCGATACCTGGTGGTCCCAAGTTGACTTTATTAGGGCAGAGTCGACACCTCCGTCATTTCTATCATTTCCAATCCCTTTCCAAACTCTCTCCAAACTCTCTCAAAACCTCCCCAATCCAAATTCTCCTCAAATCGAACATTCCCAAGGATTTCTATGGCTCCTAAGCGGAGAGGATCGGTTCTTGGAGCTCCCATAACCACCGGGAAGCGTACGGTTCGGCATCCCGTCCGCGAGCCGTCTCCAAGCGACGATTCTTCCTCAACCCATTCAGATAATCCTGGTCCTTCATCTCCATAGGTAGACACTTTAGCCGGGAGAGTTATTACTATGGGTAGAAAGGTTGATTTTGATTTCTTTGAGTCCGAGGGATTTTCTATTGGAAGACAAATCAAAGAGCTTGGCTGGGACAAAGTTTGCTCGTTGGATGTTCCCACTTATCCGGCCCTAGTTAAGGAATTCTATTTCAATTTATCAAGGGGAGACGGTGGGATTATCAGTTCTGTTAGAGGGAAGAGAGTTCACCTTACCTTTCAGAGTTTAGGACATCTTCTGAGCATCCCTGTCACTGGATTAACTGCTGACATTCATAGTGAGAGGTCTGATGCATTATCAAGGATGTTAGGAAGAGAAGTGTCTGAATTTGAAGAAGTTAGGGCTAATCAGTTGCCCTTGGGCTTAGATTACTTCACAATATCTGCAGTAGGATTTTATTCCCTAAGACTGGCCGATTTGAGTATGTCTCGGAGCGAGACATTGTTGTTATGGACAGTGTTCTGATAGGTCAGCCTATTAACCTTGCTGGGATGATTTTCTATATGGCTGAGGCTGGGGCAAAAGGAGATCTTCACTGTCCTATGGTATGATTTTGACTATGGTGTTTAGAAGTCAAGGTATTGTAATTTCTGATACTGAGCCATCAAAGAATCTTAGACACACTGATTACTATAGCTTGGCTACTGTGCACCGGATGGGCTTTGTGAAGGTTAATGGTCAATGGGAGAGGAAAGGTCATCTGGATGAGAGAGCCACTGAGATTAGATCTTCTGCACCATCTGAGGTTGGTCCATCAGCGAGGCATCCTTCACCAGAGCCTAGCAGATCTTCACATCTCCTGCTCCTGCTCCTGCTCCAGTTCCTGTACCGCCACCTGTGTCATTTGTCGGATTTTCAGATATTCAGTTAGAGCAACTCAAAAGTTTATTTGTTGCTCAAAAAGAAGAAATGAAGATAGAGTTTGATAGTCAATTTATGAATTTGAAAGAAACCCTTTACTCTTTGGATGATCGCATTAGAATGATTGAGTCTATCCTTGGTTCCTCTGCTGAATCCTTAAAGAATGACCTCATGAACATATTTGATGGACTTAAAAATATTGGTGGAGACTCAAAAACCTATTCCAAATGTAATGCTGAACTTCAGGATAAGATTGCTTCTGCATGTACATTTGTTGATGAAAGACTAAAGGCCTTTGTAAGGATCAAAGTGAAGGAATAGCAAGGATTGTAGAAGAACTACAAAGGCGTGCTAGAAATAATTTGTAATTACCTTGTTGATTTATCTTGAAGTTTTAATGTAATGAAGTATAGTTTGATGTTTGATATAATGAAGTTTCATTTTGTAATGTTTAACTTTTGATGTAATGAACTTATCTTATACTTAATTAATATCTTTTGATCCTTGAAAAATCTATCAATTTTGTCATTTTACTTAACCCTTCTTGATCTTTTTGTTGATTACAAAAAGAGAGAGTTATGTAAGCATTTCCTAATAGTATATGCATTGAATGGAGAACAAAATAAAAAGGGGGAGAAATATTTAGCTTTTGTATATGCATTAGATCAAGTAAGCTCAATTAAGCTTAATTTATTGGTATCTAATTAACTACACATAAGGAAAGGCAATTAAAACTGATATAACTGTCTTATCAGTATCAAACATTAAAATTTTCTGTTAAAAGGAAGAACAATTGTTAATTTGAACTTCATAGGGGGAGCTACCTCATTCAGGGGGAGCTTATCTGTGAGGATTAAATATTTAAAAATTTTGATTTGAGAATCCTATTGTTTACTCATGCATATACTCAATGTTTTTATAATCATCAAAAAGGGGGAGATTGTTGACCCAATTATTGATTTTGATGATTAATAAAAGATATGAGTATATTCATTTTATTACTAATGAATTTAACAATGTTTCAGGGCTTAAAAATGTTTGATTAATCAAAAGGTATAAAGAAACGTGTTTTGAATCAAATGCCAAAGGTATGTCTCAAAATTCAGTGCCTGGAGTCAACACCTAGAAGGTCTGGAGCCGACCCCATGGCCGAGCAAATGCTTTCCTAATTTTTGGCACGGTCTGAAGCAGACATCCAGTGTTTCGGAGCCGACACCCAGAGTTTCGGAGCCGATACTTACAGTGTCTGGAACCGACTCCAATGCGGGAATAGAAAGCATGTTTTTGGACTTCTCTGGAGCCGACACTTACAGTTTTTCGGAGCCGACTCCCGAATGTGACGAGCCAACACTTAACTTTTTCGGAGCCGACTCCTCAATGAACTTTTACTTTTTGTTTTTGGATACTCGACTTAAAGCCGACACCTGAAAAGTTGGAGCCGACTCCAACCTGTCAGGAACGGATTTTCAAAATGTCAGAACGGCCTCCAATGGTAATATTTTCTCACATAATCTCTAACGAATACTTTTTTTGTGTGTAGGAGGAATCCAAGGACAGAAATAACGACTAGTTTTTTACCTAATCTTGGATTAAGAAGAATCTATAAAAGCGGGAGTCCGTCTGTTTGAAAAAGCGATGAAAAAATAGAGAGAAATCAAATTGAAAAATCCAAGAAGTCTTGAGCAAGAAATCAAGAGGAAAGAATCAAAGTTCAAATCCATCAACTCTAGAAAGCTCAAAGAGAAATCCAAGGCATTCAAAGTTCAAAATCGAAGGATTTTCCTAAAGAAGAAAAAGAGAGCCAAAAATCATGTTTTTCCCAACTTCTCATCTACAAATCTTTGTGAAGAATCTGAGCCGAGGCCTGATTCAACATCTCAAAGGAGAAGAGGAAAAGAAGAAAAGAAGAAAAGCTCAAATCAACTCTGCTTCAAACAGGCTTTTCTAACCTTGTTTATTTATATTTTGAATATTTGCTCCTTTGAGGAGCTGTTTGTTATTGTAAACTCTATTCTTATTTGTTTGTGCTAATTCAATCAGGGGGATTGAATTAGAGGAGGTAGTATACCTCGGGTCAAGCTAGAATAGCTTGGGTTTGGGTTTTGTGCTGGTGAACCCGGAAAACCAGCTGGGTTCGTTGTGATCCCATGGGAAACAATAAGTTTTGAGTTGTGAGCTTGTAAAACAACTCGGCTGTAATCTAGTAGATTATATTGTGAACCCAAGTGGTGCTTGGGAGTGGACGTAGGTGTTGGATACATCGAACCATTATAAAATCTTTGTGTTTGCCGTGTTTTGAATCTCTCTCTCTCTCTTTGTTTGTGGTTAATACTTACCTTACACTTAATCTTGTTTATTCCAAAGCTAATCATTTTAAAAGGTTAAATTTTTTAAGAACCCAATTCACCCCCCTCTTGGGTTGCCATCTGGGCCAACAGATATATATATATATATATATATACATATATATATATACATATATATATATACATACATATATATATATATACATATATATATATACATACATATATATATATACATATACATATATACATATATATATACATATACATATATATACATATATATATACATACATATATATACATATATACATATATGTATGTATACATATATGTATGTATGTATGTATATATATGTATGTATGTATATATGTATATGTATATGTATGTATGTATGTATGTATGTATGAATGTATGTATTGGAAAAAAAAGGAGAAAATCTAGACTTGCCGACCTGATGTGGCATTGCCTAGTGTAGGATAGATTACTACCTAATATGACATTATCTAGTGTGGCATAAATTATTATCTAATATGGCATTACCTAGTGTGGCATAAGTTATTAGCTAATATGGCACCACCTAATGTGGCGCTGACATGGATGATCATCACTAGTCTAAATACCGAAGCATTGGATCTAACATGGATGACAAATGATTAGCATTGGATCTAACATGGATGACAAATGATTAGTTTAAAGCTAATATATACTAAGAATAAAAAATTTGGTATATATGTAAATCATGCATCTGAGCACATTATAGATTGGTGTAATTATTTAACATATGCGGCATTATCATTTTATTATCATGAGATATGTTTTGAGTTGTGATTATAATTAGCATGCTAATTGATTAAATTTATACATTTATATCACTTAATGATTAGCATTTGAATCAATTGGCATGAGATTATTTTGTTGGTTTCTCCCATCTATGCTTATAATCAATATGTATGCATGCTAAATTTATGTTAATGGAAGTGGGAGGAGATTTTTACTAAGTTGTTAGTTCACATCTCTAGTATTGCATTTCTTTTAAAGCCATAGGACAACTAGCTTCAGGGTTTATGTTTGAAAATTTTGATGAGAGTGTAGCTAGCATTTGCATTTGATACCAAATTCATCTTCACACTATATTTTAGATAGATGAATTATTAGTAAAATTCTTTGGATTATTTTTATTCGTGTTTGCATACTTTCTAAGGCCATACCTTAGGAATTATGCGGCCATATCAAAAACCCAACTTAGATGATTGATGGGTTTGAGGCATGACACTTTCTTCATCAAGGCCTACTATAGTTGGGATGAACACTTGTTTTTTTTTTTTTTGGTACATCCGGGCGATCATACAACACGGGTATGAGTCATCCCTTGAACATCAGAATACAAGATTTGCTGAAGGATAAAAGGGCAAGGATCACCCTGTCTCCACCTCCAAAAACCTGAGTGGTGAGCCACAGACGATGCTACCTAATCGGCAGCCGAATTAGCTTCCCGATAAGTATGGCGAATCTGGACTTCATGGGCCTCCCTCAGAATAGTCCAAATATCATGTAAGATCGAAATGGCAGGAGCAAGGGAGCCATGATCCCTCCGCAGCCACCGAATTACAGTCATGGAGTTACCCTCGATAATGAGGTTGTGAGCATGAAGAGACCGAACTGCATATGAGATGCCATCCTAAGCAGCATAGAGCTCAGTCATTGGGACAGAGGAGTCCAGACTACCAAACCCTCCAGCCGCCAATAGATCACCCTCTGATCCACGAATAACAAAGGCTGATCTCGCTAATCTCCCGTGGATACTACCATCAAAGTTGATTTTGATATACCCTAGAGGGGGGCTCCCAAAATATGAAAACCGTGTGCCGGTTCGCTACCGAAGCAGCAGGGGAACCCCATAGGCCAGAAGAGTCAAAACCACCTGAATGGGAGCCACGGACACAATCCATCGTCAGGGATCTAATTTTCCTTATGGTCATGTGTAAAGGTGTACTGTCATCTATGAAAATAATCTGGTTCCTAGATAACCAGATCTGATAAGCTGTAGAAGCCCATAGGGCACATTTGTGCTGAGAAGCCTTCCGGAGGTCATCTAAGAAGAGGGAACACAGAGAGTCCGTAAAATCCATTCTACAATAATAGCCAACTGACTGCCAAATCCATTCCACTCTAGGACAAGAGAAGATGGTATGAACAGTAGACTCCTCCAAACCACATAGCGGACATGTAGGTTAGATAGGCAAGCCCCTCTTCACTAGCAAAGCACAAGTGGGAAGACATTCCCACAGAAGCTTCCATATAAAGAGCTAAACCCTGGGGAGGATGGGAAGTTTCCAGATCCACGCAGCATCCACCGGCCCCAGAGACTGAGGCCTGAAGATCTTTACAAGATCCTTCGTGGGGGCCTTAGGAAGACAAGATCTTGGCCAAAGTCTACAATCCGAGAAAATACCCAGGGTAATCGGAATAGACATAATCCGACTAGCAAGCTCCTCTCCAAAGTATCGGGACACCATCGGACCATGCCAAGAGGAAGGATCAGAAGAGAGCAGCTCCTTCACTCTCATACTAGTAGGGACATCAATACTATAGAAGGAGGGCCAACGAGATAGTGGTATATCAGAGATCCAGGTATCCTGAAGAACCTCAATGGAAGAGCCATCTCCAATCATCCACGAAATGTTTTCCATAATGGAGCTACCATACCGACAAACCTCCTTCCAGAAGAAAGAATGCCGCGAGAGGACTGCACATGCAAGGAGGAACTCCAATCACCATATCTCGCTCGCATAAAAGAACTCCATAGACTCTGCGGCTCCAGAATGAACCGCGAGGTATGCTTGGCCAAAAGAATCTCCCTTCTGACTGTCAAAGACTGAATCCCAAGACCGCCCTCCTGGATCGACATACAAACCCTCTCCCAAGACATAAGGTGAATACCATGCCCATCCTGCATTGAGGCCCAGAGGAAGTCCCTAAAGCATCTCTCAATTCTTCTGAGACAAGAAATCAGGATGGCAGCATTGGAAAGATGATATATCGGAAGGGAGGAGAGGACCGCTCGGATTATAGTGACCCTTGCCATCATAGATAAATCCGTGACCTGCCATCCCTAAATACGCTGACGGACCCTCAGCTCAAGATTTAATAGTCAGCACAGCGGGGATATCTACCTGTCATAGGAACCCCCAGGTACTAAAAGCGGTCAGTCTGAGACGAGATGCCCAGCATGAGGGCAATAGCTTCCCTGGTATATCTGGAGGTCTTCGGACTAAAGCTGATGGAAGACTTGGATGCATTGACCTTCTGACCTGAGGCCTGACAATACCGCTGAATGATGTCAGCAAAGGAAGAAGCATTGGCTGAGGTAGCCCTCCCCAGCAAGATACAATCATCGGCAAAAATAGATGAGAGATCGCAGGACCCGAAGGGCAAGTCGTAAAAGGGACAATACGACAATCAGCCTGAGCCTAATAGAGGGCACGAGAAAGATCATCAGCCACCAAAATAAACAATAGGAGGGATAAAGGGCAACCCTGACGCAGCCCTACCGAAGAGTGAAAAATTCAGTTAGGCTTCCATTAATGATCAATGAGAAAGAAGGCCTCTGAATGCAAGCCATAATCCAATCAATAAACTGATCATCAAACCCAAACTCCTACAGGGAGTGGTAGAGGAAAGTCTAACTAAGTCTATCATAGGCTCTCTCCATATCCAGCTTGACAGCCATAAGGGACCGCCTGGTCGGAGCTCTCTAAAGATCATACATAAACTCCTAAGCAATGAGGATATTGTCAGAAATACTGCACCCTTTGATAAATGCCCCCTGTTCCACTGCTATAATGCGAGGCATTACCAAGCGAAGACGGTCAGCAAGCAGACGAGCACAAACCTTATACAAAGTAGTACAAAGGCTGATAGGCCTAAAATGCTGTGGGAGAGTAGCATCATTACATTTGGGCACCAGGGTAATAAGAGTCTGATTCCACTCCACAGGGATGTCCTTGGCTTGAAAAACAAGTAGTATAGCCTGGATCACCTCCTGACCAACAATGTCCCAATAATGGCGATAGAAGAACAGAGGAAAACCATCTGGCCCCGGGGCCTTATCCTGCCCAAGCTCCCATAGAGCCAGACGAATCTCATCCCCTGTGATAGGTCTGATAAGCTTTTCATTCTCCATAGAAGAAACCTTCCTAGAGACAGGGACCTGGATAACTAGAGAACCGAGGCCAGAGGACTCCGACCATCTAGCCTGAAAGAAATAAAGGAGCTGGTCCCAAATAGAAGGAAGATCCTCATGATAGTCCCCTGAATCATCAGCTAGTCTGCGGATCCTGTTAGCAGCACGTTATTTCAGAGTGGCCTGGTGGAAGAATCTAGTATTACGATATCCTTCGCGAATCCACTGGATCCTAGACCGTTGCCTCCAATAGATCTCCTGCTGGATAAGTAGAGAGTGGTGTAAGGCTAGCTTGGCCCAGAGAGCAGAGAGGTCAGAGATCAAAAGAGCCCCCTCCTGATCCTCCTTAGCCTGCAAGAAACTAATATTAGCTTCAAGTTGTTCCACCTGCCTGACCAGATCACCAACCTTCAATCTATTCCATCTAGCCAGTCTTCGTTTAACCAACATAAGACGGCGAGAAAGACAGTAGATAGCATTGCCCTGGATAGGAATATGCCAGACTTGGGAAATGATAGAACGGGCCACCGTATAAGAAGTCCAAAACTGCTCGAATCTGAACTACCTCCTTTGATAATGATCTATCATCGTAGAGATAAGAATGGGGCAGTGATCAGAAGCTATCCTCGGAAGATGAGTAACATAAGCAGAAGGGAACTTCTGAAGCCACTGTTCCGAAGCCATAGCTCTATCCAACCTCTCCCAAACACGAGCAGAACCCTATCGGTTGTTACACCAAGTGAATTGGGGCCCCAAAAAGCCTAAATCCAGAAGGCCAGCCGAACTGATGAAATTCCTAAATTCAGTGATGTTAGCTGAGCCAGTGATTCTTCTTCCCCCACGCTTTTCACTAGCTTCAGTGATACAATTGAAATCACCAGCAACAATGGAAGAGATCCCCCTAGCAAGAAGGAAATGAAGATCAGACCATAAAATCCATCTTTCCCAAATATCGGTATTGCCATAAACAGCTGTTAGAAGCCAAGGTTCAGTAGAGCCCTCAGTAAAAAGAAGGCCTAAATGCTGATTACTTTGATGTACAACATCAACCTTCACCGCTGAGGAGCGCCAGATGGCTATAATGCCTTCAGATAGACCCACTGCCTCAACCGCAAACAGAGACCAATTTCTAACTATATGTCTCCAAAATCAGGCCAAACTATCCCCAGACAACCTGGTTTCTAAAATAACATAGATATCGAAATTGTGAATTTGCAGCAATCTACAGAAAGAGGAACGAAACGATGACTTTCGAGCTCCTTTGACATTCCATAAAAGGATCTTCATTTAGCATGAAAAGGAAGCTGGGATCCCCCTTGCACTTCTGCCATATTGCTGCCAGGGCGACACCCACAAGATCGAGTGTCTTCCTCAGGGCTCTGTGATGAGCAAATCATCTCATCCTGGATCTCAACAGTCTGAGGAGCGTTAACAGAGGACCTCGATCCTGGACCCTGGCCCAGAATAACCGAAGTCAAGGGGTCACTGGAAGAGTCTGTAGCCGTTATGGGCTGGGCCTTCTCCCCCACCGAACCCTTAGGCTGATGATACACCTCCGGGGACCCAAGATCAGCATTCAAATGCTGCATCTCATGAACTTTAACTAGTTTAGCTTTAGAGAAGGAAGCACAACCTTTTCCTTTATTTTTATCAATTTTAGATATAAGCCGCGAGGCCTGATACTCTACCAGATGGGCCCGCTTTAAGGGACCCGGGCAAGCATCCCTACTCCCCAATTGGCTAACTCCACCCGAATCCGAATCCAAAGCAGCAAATGGATTCTTAGACATGAAGACGTTGGCAGGCCCAGTTGAATTATGAACCCAGCTGAGTCTATTGGGCTCATGGTTATATAACCGCTAAGGACCAGGCCTGTTCTCGCTCTTGCGGTTTCGACAGGAAGACGTTGGCAGGCCCAGTTGAATTGTCATAGCCACCAAGCTTTTTGGTTAGAAATTAAGATCATCAACGTTAATGAGGCTTCCTCCTCTCGGTTAGCTTGAAAATGTTTTGTTTTCTTGTGTCTACCATGGCTTTTAGCAGGATAAAATACGGTATCATGCTAAGAAATTTTGCTTCTTGTTTTATAGTGATCAGTAAGATGTTATTAATTATATATTTTCCGAGGACCATTTTGCACATTTTATAATCTAATTTAGAGGCGAATGCCTGTCATTTCCCTTTCGAAATTGGTATCGCGTCTTTATATTTTTGCTTTAAAACACTCGGACAGATGCTGGGGAACATGCCCATCTGGCGTTGTGTGGACTGGTCGTTGAGCATCGAGAATGTCCGCTAGCAAGTAACGAGCTTGGATCGAACTCGCTTAACTGCCAAACTAGACAAATGGAATAGACATTATCATCTTGGAGCCCTGTGATTGGAAGACCTTTACTTGTGCTGCAATCCAAATTTTATCCACGTATCAGCTCTTATCCACAACAACTAATTATCATGGCTCACATGCTTTGACCCAATGACCCTTTTAGTCATGCACATCTCTCTCTCTCTCTCTCTCTCTCTCTCTCTCTCTCGCTTTGTGTTAGGTGGAAAGCTGATCATCTTAAGCTATGAATGGTTATCCAAATGCATAAAAGTGTGAAGTCTTATTTTAAGTATCGGAAGAAGGAGCTGGATGAAACTAGACAATGGACCAGCTAGCTAGCAGTTGCACCCCACTTGCAATTTTGGATGACTTTGATTTGGAAGCTTGGAGAACTCCTACGTATGAGCCTTCCTCTCTCCTACATTGCATGCATGGTTATGCCAGCGGTATGGTCTTGTATATCCATGGATATATAGGACTTAGCAAGTGGGACCGCACAATTCGCACCCATATGCATGCATGCATGTTGTTATATGATACATGTACTTTTTATATGAAAATATTAGAATGTGTCCTTTGAGGTTATTGCTGGTCTCGTATCCTCATTTGTACTGCCAATTAAGATTTTATTTGGAGGATTCAAAAACATTTGTCTTGTTATTGTGAATATAGATAATGAGAGAAATATGTTGAGATAATATGATTCGCTATGACTAATAGTCTATACTTTGTCATCATGTTTGAATAAAGAATAGAATAAAAAAAGATCAAACAATATCTAAAATGCTCAAAGGTAATCGGCTTTCATTAAGATTGCTTTAGGTATCATCAGACAATCTTGAATGATAATGTGGATTGTTATAAAATAAATTATCACTAAATATATTATCAGTAATGTTGATTATTGTGTTTGGTATACGAGGTAATGCTACAGTAATATTGATTATGTATTTAGTATGACAAACAGATTATCAGTCATATAACATCAAATTTCTAAAATACTTATAAATTAAATTTATTAAAAATTAATATATTATATATTTGATTTTAAAAAAATTATATTTATAAATAATAATGTTTAAATTTAATGATCCTTAAATTAAAAAAATATTTGTATATAATAAAATCTCAAATAAAAATTTATCAGATTACCTCATCTCTGGATAACCATCCCTTCATAAGGTAATACAGATTACCATTACAAAATAAATTGTTATAATTCAAAATATGTACCAAACATAGTTATTTAATAAATTTTATTTAAATTATTAATAATTTGAATAGATTACGAACTACCAAATGTAACCTAAGGTCATTGTTTAATTCATCCATTCATCCATGTCTAATCAACTTTGGCATGTCTCTTTTATTTATAAGCTTGAAACGTATCATAGCCATATCTATTCATTTCACGTTATTAAAATGGATTCTCTATTTTCTTTTGTTACAATAATCGCGCTTTCTATATCTTAGCGAGTAAAAAAAAAAAAAAAAAATCAGGCATGATGATGAGTAGAGGACTTGATCCAATATATAGTTTGCAAAGTGCTCCACACTCGCAAACAATTTCGAGCACCGTTGCTTGACTCACGCTCAAACTAATCAACCTTATCCTGTGATTCGTCTCCCGGTTCTCCCAAGTAAGCGAGTGGGACCAAACGTTCAGGAGCTATCAGGCAACCAGTCAAGCGTTCCCACCAAACCGGACAGCGACATTCAGTGGACCGGACTGGACCGGATGATGGAAATCAAGGTGACAGGTAGGTAAAGCTAGGAAAAAGCATCCAAAACTTTGTTAACTTCTTGCTTGCTTCCATCATCTTTAAACAATCAATGTAGGTTCGAATTAAATTTTTAATAATCTTATTGGATCACATTTAGATTTTATGCACAGTATCCGAGTTCTTATAGGAGAAATTTGAATACAAAAAATTCAATAATTTGAATACCAAAAAATTATATATGCATGTATTTATATGAAAAGTAGCTACGTTAAGTTAAAAGTTTTATATGTTGAATTTGATATTTTATCGCACCAAACTCAAATTTAGCTAAATTTAAAATTATAAATTAATAATTTAAATATTAAAAAATTATATCTATAATGACATTTGACTAAGCTTTTTTTCTAAATATTTAGAATATATATATATATATTTTGCTTTTGACACACTCTCTTTCTCTTTGTTATCATGGTCTCAGAATTGTACTTGAGGTTTAAAATCTTAACTATATATTATTCAAATTAAATAAATATAAATTATCATTCGTTTCTCACGCTCCATGACCACGTGACCCACTCAAATTATAATTTGATTAAATTTAAAAATAATTTAAATCTTAACTTGAATATGTTTAATGATTGAATCTGGTACATGTTTGAATTCATGCATTTCAATGGATCCGAATTGAATTTTCAGATCGGATCCATTAATTATTGTTGCGGATAAGTCATTGTGATGAGCGCCGTACGTGCTTAAATTATTATGGGCCTTTAAATGGGATGAAAAGTCATCTTACTCCTCTAGAAACTGTAAGAGTCCCTATTCCCGGTGAGGGTCCCTATTCCCGGTGAGGACCCTCCGACGCTTAACTAGTGAACTTGTTGAACAGGAGTATAGTGTCTATCTTTTTGAGAGAGAGATTTCTTCCTTTTTTAGTTGAGCTCGGGGTCCTTTTATACCTATCTTGGAGGTTCCTTTCTTTTCGTTCTGTTTTGAACCGTCGAATCTTCCTTGTCACGATAAGCTCTTTCGAACGGTAAGTGGGTAAACCATTGCTGGATGGAGGCCGCTTATGACGGTAATCTGCTGGGCGTGCTAAGGCACCAAGTTAGAGTCGGATCGAAGGCAGGTTCGAAACCATCGCTAGAGGCCAGAGCCGTCGCTGGATGCCAAAGCCAAAGGCCGAAGCCATCACTGAAGGCCGAAGTCAAAGATCGAAGTCGCTGAAGGCCAAAATCAAAGACAGAAGCCAAAAATCGAAGCCATCGCTGAAGATCGAAGCCAAAGACCGAAACCAAGATTTCATCGTTTCTAAGATTAACTATCATATCATATTTTAAAAATTATAAGAAATTATAACATCATGATGATCAACCGTATCAATTATATATCCTATCCGTGGGATCCAAAGGGCGTTAATTCGCTCCGGGTCTCATCCGTCCTCAAGTCCCGGATTCGACCGCCCGGTGGTCCTTCTCGAGCGGTTTTCCGTCAACCGCTCCGTCGACGTCGGCAAAAGGAACCGCCGGTATCGCGCGAATCCAAAGAGTGCGCGCGGTGGTAATCTGTTGCCTCGAACGTCGTGCCAGGTTTGCGTGGCGTGCAACGCAAGGAATCGGGGCCCACGTGTATTGCTTGTTGTTTGAACTTTCGCGGTGGTCCAACCGTACGGTTACCGTACGTCTTGTCCTCATCCGTTTTTTATATTATTTATTTTAAAAATACTAATCGGCTGAGAGCGCATGGCGGCGCCTGGAGAAAAACTGTTCATTGTGGGCTCCTCCAACAGTAATACCAAAACCTTGAGCTTAGCTTATATATATATATATTTTTTTTCTTTTTTTTTTTTTTTTAAAAAAGCTGAATTTTTCTAATGGAATGATCATGATTTATTATTTTTATTTTTAAGCAATAAATTATATATCAATTGTGAGATCTTTTGTACCGAATCTAAGTATATAACTTCAATAGTGAAGGGACTTATTGCTGCCAGATCACTTCTCAAAAATACCGAGCGAGAGATGGTCTGCACAGACTTTGAGTGATGACAATTGCCTTCTTTTGACGGGAAACCTGCAAGAAAAGTTTTAAACCGATGATTTCCGATGGGGACCCTCAGATGCTCAAGTCAGTGATTTGAAGAACAGGAATTAGGATCCGAGAAGAGATCCTCCCTCATTGCGAGTCGAGGGCTTTATATACCTATTTGGGGATCCCTCTTACCTTTCGTGGATAACAGTGAAATCCGATTAATCTGATCTTCCGTTAAGATTGGCTCAACAGGCGGGCGTACTGCTGTTGAACGCGTATCGTGAATATCGGCAACTGCTCACGGTATCTGCAACTGCCCATGATTCTAACAAAAATAGGTGAGCAGGCTACGCGGTAGTTCCTGTGGCGTTTCAAATTACTCTGCTCAATGTTCGGAGTGGATTTCACGACTGGAACTGTGTACCGACAGCGTGCGAGGCAAGACTGAGGCCGAAGCCGAGGCCAACGCCAAGACAGATGGAGCTCGAGGCCAAGGCCGAAGCCGAGGCCGAGCCGAATCCGAGGTCAGAGCCTAAGCTGAGGCCGAGCTGAATCCGAGGCCGAGGTTGAGCCGAAGCCGAGGTCGAGCGAATCCGAGGCCGAAGCCGAGGATGATGCTGGAAGCCAGCTAAAATCATTACTACGCTTCGAAGGCTATGCGAGCTGTTACCGTGCTGCTTGGGGGTATGATCAGCCACATCAGATGCCCCCCTACCCCCGAGATGGGTGGGTGTGTACTCACCAGCGAAAGGGGGCGTTATATCATCCGGTGGCTGATCCTTGAGCGCCGGCGGCTATGGGAAGGACACGCGTCCAAGGGCCATTCCTTCATTGATGAGGCATCGGACGTTGTAGCGCCACCGTCTCATCCGTTCTGGTCGTTGAGATCGAGGAGAATTTCTCTCGAGTATACAGCTGTGAAAAGGTGGGCACCATCATTAAGGTGAGGTCACTGCCATCCCATCATTGGTGGCACCCCTCGTGTCCCGCGCATCGGCAGTTGCCGAATCGATCCCTAGTAACGAGCGGGCACGTGGCCAAATTGTGGACTGGCGGAATGATTTGAAACGGGGCTATAAAAAGGGGGTCGCCTCCGATCCGAGCCACCTCTGCTACCTCTGTCTTCATCTTCTTCCTGACTCCGCTCGAGCCTGTTCGTCTCCTCTCAACTGCTACATCCTCCCGAGCTCTTCGTCCCTGACTCCTGGTCTCAAATCCTTCAGGTTAGTTCCATTGTCATGGCTTCTTCGTCTCTTTCATGCTTTATTTTCAATTATGGGGTTACTCCCCCAACCTTCCTCAGCCTTCTTCTTCTCCCACACCCAGTTGGTCCACCTTTGCGGAGGGTGCTCCAGTGGAGCAGCGGCGAGCCGCTGGACAATTTCCTGCCGGAGATCGGCCGGCCGTCGGACGGGTTCACGTTCAGCACCGTCTGGCCACCATCGGTCCATCTTTCCTTGTGAGGCAGTCCCCCGAGAGGACTACCTCTGTCATGACTGCCCAAGAGATAATCAATCTCAGGGCTCAATACCAAATCCCTACTGATCTCCATCTCTATCGACACCTTCCCGAGGATAGAGTAATTTCCTCCTACCCTGGCCGAGTTGCCCTTTACGAATCTTATCTTAAGGCTGGCCTTCGCATTCCCATTCACCCATTCATACTTAAAATATTAGATAGATATTCCTTGGCTCTGGCACAGTTGGTCCCAAATTCCATTCGGACCCTTGTCGGTTTCCTAGTGTTATATCACATCCATGGGATAGAGGCTAGGATTTCTCTCTTCCATTGTTTCTATACCCTTAGAAAACAATCAGGGTGGTGGTCCTTCGCTCCTAGACCCAGGTCCCTTAAGCTGCATCTTCCTACTTCCATTAAAGGCTGAAAAGATAGGTTTTTCTTCGCCCAAATTGAGGGGGTGAGGACAAGTGGGGGATTCCCGACACCGAGCCGAACAAGGACCCGTCAATACTGCCAAGGGATCAAGAGGCGTTCGAAGAGTTGATTACTGCCGACGTCCCACGATGCAACCAACTACTAGCTGAGAAGAATCTTCGGCTGGTGGGGCTCATTTCTGGCGACGGTGAGTAGTTAACCCCGCCCCCCTTTCATCTGCTTCCCCCCCCCCCCCCCCCTTTTTTTTTAAAAAAAGCTCTTTGACCCGCAGGTATGGCACCATCACTTCAGACGATAAGGAAGGCCTCCGCCAAGAAGAGGAAAGCCCAAGCAGATGGAGGCCCCGCCGAGAAGGGGGCAAAGATCAAAATCAGGAGAGCCGAGGCCGAAGGAGTCTTGGGGAGAGAAGAGGCCGAGGAAGGAGTCGGCCTCTATCGCCATTACCGGTGCTTTCCCTGTCCCCCATTGACTTGACCGGCACTCCTCCGGGGCAAGAGACCAAAGTACCACCGCCACCGTCCGCTGTTCCTGAGGTGGGGCCAATCGGTTCGGCCACAGGGCCGATTCCAGAGGTCACCCTGTCCACCGAAGGGGCAGTGGCTGAGGAGTTTCTGTAGGCTGAAGCGCCGGTGGAAGAAGCACCACCGGCATTGGACCCAACGCCAATGGTGCCGGGGCCATGGAGGAAGACGATGCCGACACGCCTTCCTTTCAATCGATTTTACTNATATTTTCTACTTTCGAAGGATAAAGGTGACTTCATCAATGCATATAGTGGCTATTGGAATGTTATGCAACATTTGGATTACTTTGAATATATTTTGGTTTAAGAATGTACTTTTTTTTTTGTTTAGTCTTATGTAAAAGATATATATTTTTAGACATGTAATTTGAAATGTGAAGCTTGTTTGTACAATGTAAAGTTTATTTGTTTCAAACTTTAGGTTATTTGTGCAATGTTAAGCTTGTTTGTTTCAGATTGTCACATATATATATATCTATCAACCCGAATTGCAACCCGAAACTCAATCCGAACCCGATTTTTAAAAATAGGATTAGAGTTGAGGTTTTACAAATAGAGTTAGGATTAAGATTAGGATTAACATTTTACAAATAGGATTAAGATTAAGGTTCAAAAAAATCCGAATTTCATAAGCTTAAGTTGCACCCCTACCCGGTGGTCCTTCTCGAGCGGTTTTCCGTCAACCGCTCCGTCGACGTCGGCAAAAGTAACCCGCCGGTATCGCGCGAATCCAAAGAGTACGCGCGGTGGTAATCTGTTGCCTCGAACGTCGTGCGAGGTTTGCGTGGCGTGCAACGCAAGGAATCCGGGGCCCACCTGTATTGCTTGTTGTTTGAACTTTAGCGGTGGTCCAACGCGTACGGTTACCGTACGTCTTGTCCTCATCCGTTTTTTATATTATTTTATTTTAAAATACTAATCGGCTGAGAGCGCATGGCGGCGCCTAGAAAAAAACTGTTCATTGTGGGCTCCTCCAACAGTAATACCAAAACCTTGGGCTTAGCTTATATATATATTTTTTTCATTTTTTTTTTCTTAAAAAAAACTGAATTTTTCTAATGAAATGATCATGATTTATTATTTTTATTTTTAAGCAATAAATTATATATCAGTTGTAAGATCCTTTGTACCGAATCTAAGTATATAACTTCAATAGTGAAGGGACTTATTGCTGCCAATCACTTCTCAAAAATACCGAGCGAGAGATGGTCTGCGCAGACTTTTGAGTGATGACAATTTCTTTCTTTTGTCTAAAAATCTGCAAGAAAAGTTTCAAACCGGTGATTTCGATGGGAACACTTCGATGTTCAAGTCAGTGATTTGAAGAACATGAATTAGGATCCGAGAAGAGATCCCCCCTCATTGCGAGTCGAGGGCTTTATATACTTATTTGGGGATCCCTCTTACCTTTCGTGGATAACAGTGAAATCTGATTAATCTGATCTTCCGTTAAGATTGGCTCAGCAGGCGGGCGTACTGCTGTTGAACGCGTACCGTGAATATCGGCAACTGCTCACGGTATCTGCAACTGCCCGTGATTCTAACAAAAATAGGTGAGCAGGCTACGCGGTAGTTCCTGTGGCGTTTCAAATTACTCTGCTCAATGTTCGGAGTGGATTTCACGACTGGAACTATGTACCGACAGCGTGCGAGGCAAGACTGAGGCCGAAGCCGAGGCCAACGCCAAGACAGATGGAGCTCGAGGCCAAGGCCGAAGCCGAGGCCGAGCCGAATCCGAGGTCAGAGCCGAAGCTGAGGCCGAGCCGAATCCGAGGCCGAGGTTGAGCCGAAGCCGAGGTCGAGCTGAATCTGAGGCCGAAGCCGAGGATGATGCTGGAAGCCAGCTAAAATCATTACTACGCTTCGAAGGCTGTGCGAGCTGTTACCGTGCTGCTTGGGGGTGTGATCAGCCACATCAGATGCCCCCCTGCCCCCGAGATGGGTGGGTGTGTACTCACCAGCGAAAGGGGGCGTTATATCATCCGGTGGCTGATCCTTGAGCGCCGGCGGCTATGGGAAGGACACGCGTCCAAGGGCAATTCCTTCATTGATGAGGCATCGGACGTTGTAGCGCCACCGTCTCATCCGTTCTGGTCGTTGAGATCGAGGAGAATTTCTCTCGAGTATACAGCTGTGAAAAGGTGGGCACCATCATTAAGGTGAGGTCACGCCATCCCATCATTGGTGGCACCCCTCGTGTCCCGCGCATCGGCAGTTGCCGAATCGATCCCTAGTAACGAGCGGGCACGTGGCCAAATTGTGGACTGGCGGAATGATTTGAAACGGGGCTATAAAAAGGGGGTCGCCTCCGATCCGAGCCACCTCTGCTACCTCTGTCTTCATCTTCTTCCTGACTCCGCTCGAGCCTGTTCGTCTCCTCTCAACTGCTACATCCTCCCGAGCTCTTCGTCCCTGACTCCTGGTCTCAAATCCTTCAGGTTAGTTCCATTGTCATGGCTTCTTCGTCTCTTTCATGCTTTATTTTCAATTATGGGGTTACTCCCCCAACCTTCCTCAGCCTTCTTCTTCTCCCACACCCAGTTGGTCCACCTTTGCGGAGGGTGCTCCAGTGGAGCAGCGGCGAGCCGCTGGACAATTTCCTACCGGAGATCGGCCGGCCGTCGGACGGGTTCACGTTCAGCACCGTCTGGCCACCATCGGTCCATCTTTCCTTGTGAGGCAGTCCCCCGAGAGGACTACCTCTGTCATGACTGCCCAAGAGATAATCAATCTCAGGGCTCAATACCAAATCCCTACTGATCTCCATCTCTATCGACACCTTCCCGAGGATAGAGTAATTTCCTCCTACCCTGGCCGAGTTGCCCTTTACGAATCTTATCTTAAGGCTGGCCTTCGCATTCCCATTCACCCATTCATACTTAAAATATTAGATAGATATTCTTGGCTCTGGCACAGTTGGTCCCAAATTCCATTCGGACCCTTGTCGGTTTCCTAGTGTTATATCACATCCATGGGATAGAGGCTAGGATTTCTCTCTTCCATTGTTTCTATACCCTTAGAAAACAATCAGGGTGGTGGTCCTTCGCTCCTAGACCCAGGTCCCTTAAGCTGCATCTTCCTACTTCCATTAAAGGCTGAAAAGATAGGTTTTTCTTCGCCCAAATTGAGGGGGTGAGGACAAGTGGGGGATTCCCGACACCGAGCCGAACAAGGACCCGTCAATACTGCCAAGGGATCAAGAGGCGTTCGAAGAGTTGATTACTGCCGACGTCCCACGATGCAACCAACTACTAGCTGAGAAGAATCTTCGGCTGGTGGGGCTCATTTCTGGCGACGGTGAGTAGTTAACCCCGCCCCCCTTTCATCTGCTTCCCCCCCCCCCCCCCCCTTTTTTTTTAAAGCTCTTTGACCCGCAGGTATGGCACCATCACTTCAGACGATAAGGAAGGCCTCCGCCAAGAAGAGGAAAGCCCAAGCAGATGGAGGCCCCGCCGAGAAGGGGGCAAAGATCAAAATCAGGAGAGCCGAGGCCGAAGGAGTCTTGGGGAGAGAAGAGGCCGAGGGAAGGAGTCGGCCTCTATCGCCATTACCGGTGCTTTCCCTGTCCCCCATTGACTTGACCGGCACTCCTCCGGGGCAAGAGACCAAAGTACCACCGCCACCGTCCGCTGTTCCTGAGGTGGGGCCAATCGGTTCGGCCACAGGGCCGATTCCAGAGGTCACCCTGTCCACGAAGGGGCAGTGGCTGAGGAGTTTCTGTAGGCTGAAGCGCCGGTGGAAGAAGCACCACCGGCATTGGACCCAACGCCAATGGTGCCGGGGCCAGGAGGAAGACGATGCCGACACGCCTTCCTTTCAATCGATTTTACTGCACCATAGTCGCTGGGCCGAGAGGACGATGGTCCATGCCTCCATACCGGAGCTCCAGAAGTTCCTTCAGAACCAAAGGACCTTTACGTTCTTTCGTGAGGCGTTCGTAGTGCATCTCTGGGTAAGTACTCTTCCACCGCTAATCTCTAGAACTTAGTTTCTTTTCCTAACTTGAATAATTTTTGTACATGCGCTAAATTCTTTGACCGCCGTTAGGGGCCTTTTGTCCCAAGCTGAGGCCACCATGACCAGTCGCGGGAAGACGCCAACCAAGCCCGGGCCAGAGCAGAAAAGGTCGAGGCCGCTCTGGAGGCTGCCCAAGCGGAAGTGGCCCGAGCGCAAAGGGCTGAAGCTGAAGCTGCCCAATTTAGGAACTTGGCCTGGGCTGAAAAGGTAGAGGAGGCGCTAGAAGTGGCTTAGCGCCAGGCAGCCAATGAGCTTGACAATGCTCAGGTGGCAGAGGAAAAATAGAAGGTGGCAGAGGAGAAGCAAAAAACGGCGAAAGCGAAAGTTTACTTGCTGAAGCACCGACTGCACTCTGCCACCATCGAAATAAAAGTGGCCGAGGAGCAGGCCAAAAATGCTGAGGAAATCGCCTACCGGTCCGATGCTAAGATAGCCAAACTGAAAGTGGCGGTGACTGAGGCTGAGAGGAAGGTACCAAGGCCATAGAGGAGTTTAGGAAGTCAGACGCCTATGATGAGGAGTTGGCCGAGACCATCGCCTCCGCATATAATGGCGGCTTCCAGGACTGCAAAGAAAAAATCAAAAGACTCTACGGTCTCGAGGGGCTTGAGGAGCTGGAGCCGACGAGGTTCCTGGGGATGATGACCTAGCTCCAACTGAGCCTTGAGCTCTTTTTCTCTTGTTTTATTGTACCGAAGTCCAACTTGGATCAGCAATTTGTAAACTCTTTGCCATTAATAAAGAACTTTAATCTATAAGTCTTCATTGGGTTCCTGTCATGGCTGGCATGTTTTCTAGTGAATGGGATGATGTGAGTTTGAGTAGGCCGGTGGAAGCCGACTCTAGAGAATAGTCTAGGATGATGCCATAGGCAAGGGTAGTCGGAGTCTTGGAGACCGACAATGCCCTGAGCCGATACGAAGGTTGGGAATACCGATACAGTACCGACGCAAAAGTTGGTTTAGGGGTAGGCACTGGGCTTGAGTACCCACCGTCGAGCTCGAAAGCTGGTGCGGAGTGGATTTGAATGCCGACATGGGACCGGGTTGATTGTCGATGCGAGGCCGGGCTGGTGTGCCGACATGGAGTCAGGCCAAGTGCCAATGCGGGGTCGAGCTTTAAGTACCGACACGAGGTCGGGATTTAAGTGCCAATGTGAAGCGGTTTTTAAGTGTCGATGCGAGGTCGGGCTTTAAATGCCGACGCGAAGCCAATCTTTAGGTGCTGACGTGAGGTGGCTTTAAATGCCGACGCGAAGCCGGTCTTTAAGTGCTAATGCGAAGCCGAGCTTTAAGTGCCGACGCAGATGGGGATTTAAGTACCGACGCGAAGCCGGGCTTTAAGTGACGACGCGGAGCCGGGCTTTGAATGCCGACGCGAAGCCGGTCTTTAAGTGCCGACGCGAGGTCGGGCTTTAAGTGCCAACGCGAAGCTGGGCTTAAAGTGCTGACGTGGGGTCGGGCTTTAAGTGCCGACGTGAAGCCGTTCTTTGAATGCCGATGCAAAGTCGGTCTTTAAGTGCCTACGCGGGTCGAGATTTAAGTGCTGACGCGGAGCCGGGCTTTGAGTGCCGATGCGGAGCCGGGCTTTGAGTGCCAACGCAGAGCCAGTCTTTGAGTACCGATGCAGAGCCGGGCTTTGAGTGCCGATGCGAAGCCGAGCTTTAAGTGCCGACGCGGAGCCGGCTTTAAGTGCCGACACGGGGTCGGACTTTAAGTGCCGATGCGGAGCCGGCTTTGAGTGCCGACGCGGAGCCAGGCTTTAAGTGCCGACAAGGTCGAGCTTTAAGTGCCGACGTGGAGCCGGGCTTTGAGTGCCGATGCGGAGCCGGGCTTTGAGTGCCGATGCGAGGTCGGGCTTTAAGTGCCGACGCGGAGTTGGGCTTTGAGGAGAAGTAATATTGCTCAAAGACATTTTTGTTAGTAAGAAAATGAATGTTATTCTAGAAGATATGCTCGAATTGAAGACATTAGCATACTACTGGTAATACCGACGTAGGTTGTCAACGTTCCATGTGCAAGGAAGAAGCTTCCCATCCAGCCCTTCGATCCGGTATGCTCCGCGATGAAGCGCATCGGTGATTCGATAAGGTCCTTCCCAATTAGGAGACAACTTTTTCCCCTATGTAGGTTTGGAGACTTCGGCTCGTCTGAGGACTAGGTCTCCGAAAGGAACGTTCTAGGACGAACTCGGACATTGTAATATTTTGCAATCCTCTATCTGTAGGAGGCCATCCTGAGTTGTGCTTGATCACGGAGTTCTTCGATAAGGTCAAGATTGGCTCTCAGCTGGTTGGGATTGTCCTCCTCATTGTACGATTGTGTCTGGGGACTAGGGATGCCAATCTCCATTGGAATGATTGCTTCTGACCCGAACACAAGACTGAAAGAGTTTCTTCATTGGGGGTTCGGGGCGTCGTGTGGTAGGCCCACAGCACGTTTCGGAGCTCCTTCACCCATTTTCCTTTGAAATCATCCAGACGTGTTCTAAGCCCTTGAAGGATTATCCGATTCATCACTTTGCCGCTCCGTTTATTTGCGGATGACCGACAGAAGTGAACCTCTAATGTATTTCCAGTTCATCACAGAATGCTTTGAAAGGAGTATTATCGAACTAGTATCCGTTGTCGGTAACAAGTGTGTGGGGCAGTCCGAACTGACAAATAATAGACTTCCAGAAGAAGTCCCTCACCTTGGCTTCGGTAATGCTGGCTAGTGCTTCGGCTTCGACCCACTTGGTAAAGTGGTCGATGACGATGAGTAAAAACTTCCGCTGACCAGAGGCTGGAAGAAATGGTCCCAAGATATCCATTCCCCACTGGACGAAAGGCCATGGGGTTGACAGGGGGCTCAGCTAAGACATTGGCAGCCTTTGAATGCTAGCGTGCCGCTGGCAACTATCACACTTTCGAACCAGCTCGGCCGCGTCTTCTCCCATGGTAGGCCAGTAATAGCCTTGGCGCAGGGCCTTATGCGATAGCGCTCTACCCCCAAGTGATTTCCGCATATACCTTCATGGATCTCACGAAGGATGTAGTCGGCATCTGCAGGACCAACGCACTTGAGAAAAGGGTGAGAAAAGGATCTTCGGTATAGTTGCCCGTCAAACATCAGGAACTTGTGTACTCGCCACTTGAATAATTTGGCTTCAGCGGGGTCGGCTGGGAGGGCACCATTGGTGAAGTATTGGATGTAAGCATCCATCCAAGAAGGCTCTTGGCGAATTGGCATGGATTCTTCCCACGTCGATGCTTGGGGTTTCCAGATGTTCCACATAGGTTCTTCCCAAGGCCCCGTCAGCCGAGGTGGCTAACTGGGACAAAGCATCAGCTCTGCGTTCTCCCTCCGGGGAATGTAGTTGACACTGAAGTGGGCTAAGAGAGAGGCTTGTGATTGCACCATTCTCAAGTAACGGGACATTGTAGGGTCCTGCACCTTATATTCTCCTTTGATTTGGCTGGAGACTAACTGGGAGTCGGTGAAGACTCTAAGGCATTTCACCCCGAGCTCCCGAACCAGTTTCATCCCCGATAGCAAGGCTTCATACTCAGCCTGATTGTTGGTGGATGGAAAAGAAAACGGAGGGCGTACTCGGTCACAACTTCATCGGGATTAGCCAAGATGAGGCCCGCCCCACTCCCTTGAGAATTTGATGCTCCATCTACGTGAAGGATCCAGTCCTCCCCTCTTTCCTTGGTTTCAATGTCCGAAGAGTTTGCATGGGACTCCTTCGGCTGCTCTTCTGCCCAAGTGCATTCGACCAGAAATCTACTAAAACTTGAGACTTCATAGCCAATATGGATCGAAACGATAGGTCAAACTCTCCCAGTTTGAGTGCCCACTTTGCCAGCTGGCCAAAGGTATCAGGACGAGAAAGGATCGCCTTGAGTGGTTGGTCGCGACCACCATGATCGGGTGAGCTTGGAAATAGGGCCTGAAGTGCTGGGTAAAAATGATTAATGCGAAGATGATCTTCTCGACTCTTGAATATCTAGTCTCCGCGTCATGGAGCACCTTGCTGGTGTAATACACCAGCTTTTGTGTTCCGTCGGCGTCCATGCGAACAAGTATGAAGCCGACAGCTTCAGAAGAGGCTGCGAGGTACAGAAGGAGCTCATCCCCATCCCTTGGCTTGGATAATAATGGCAGGGTGGATAGGAACTCTTTTAATCCCTCGAAGGCCACTGCCTCGTCCATTTGAAGTTGTTGACTTTGCGCAGTGCCTTAAAGAAAGGCAGACATCTCTCTGCGGACTTGGACAAAAAATGGCTCAAGGCCGCCACCCTTCCGGTCAAGCGCTGTACTTCCTTCTTGTTAGTGGAGACCTCATGTCTAAGATGGCTCGGATCTTATCAGGGTTCGCCTTAATCCCCCATTGCGTCACCATGAAACCCAAAAATTTGCCCGCTGTCACCCCAAAGGCACATTTGCGGGGGTTTAGCCTCATTTGATATCGGCGAAGATTGTCGAAGGTCTCCACCAAGTCGGCAATCTGGTCAGCGGTATGGACACTTTTAGTCAGCATGTCGTCCACGTACATCTCTATATTACGTCCGATCTGGTCTTCAAAGATTTTGTTCATCAGCCTCTAGTAAGTGGCTCCCGCATTCTTTAGTCCGAATGGCATCACCTTATAACAGTATATCCCCTTCTCGGTCACAAACGAAGTAGCTTCTTCGTCTGCTGGATCCATCTTAATTTGGTTATATCTGGAGAAGGCATCCATGAAGCTAAGGGTCTTGTGACCGGATGTAGCATCACGAGTTGGTCGACCCGAGGCAAGGGGAAGCTGTTCTTGGGGCATGCTTTGTTGAGGTCAGTGAAATCTATACACATTCTCCAGCACCTGTTAGCCTTGCGGACCATCACAACGTTAGCCAGCTAGTCAGGGTAATGTACTTTCTGAATGTGGCCTGCCACTTTCAGCTTGTGGATCTCTTCATCAATGGCCTTTTGCCAATCTGGGGCGAAGCTTCTCTTCTTCTGCCGGACTAGCCGGCATCCTGATTTGATGTTGAGCCAGTGAGTAATTACCTCCTCAGGGATGCCTGGCATGTCGGATGACGACCATGCAAAGATGTCAGAGTTGGCATGCAGGAAAGCAAGGAGCTGATCACGCGCCTCCTCCGGAAGTAGTGCCCCACCTGGATGGTTCTCGTCGGATCGTCCCCAATGGGAAGGACAACAGGTACTCGGCTGGCTCCCCCTCCTCTCCAAGTCTCGGGGTCGAGTGGCTCGGGCGCTGTTACCGACCACCCCTTATGGGCTGGGGGCTAAGTGGTAACAAAGCGGTAATGGGCTCTGTTCTCCCCTCATCTCTCTAACTCCTTTGTCGGTGGGGAACTTTACAAGTAATCTTTTGGTAGAGATAACAGCATCCAGCAGGTTCAAACAAGGTCTCCCTAGGATAGCATTGTAAGCCAGCGGGACCCGGACTACCAGGAAATTCATAAGAACCGTACTCTGACGTGGCGGAGTCCCGGCCGTGACAGGGAGGGTAACTTTCCCCTCGACCTTTACGGAGTCTCCAGTAAAACCCATCAAGGGTGTGGTGATGGGCTAAAGGGAACTTCTAGGAAATTCATTCGGGTGAAAGCATCGTAACTCAAAACATCAACTGAACTTCCACTGTCAACCAAAATTCGTTTTACAAGGTGCTTTGCGATTGTCATAGATATGACAACGCTATCATCATGCTTATTTACTACCCCTTCTAGATCCCTTTTAGAGAAGAAAATTACAGAATTTACTTCCTCCTCACGCTGCCTTTTAGAACTGTTACCTGCCCCCCAGGAGATCATGGCCACCGTCTTCTCCGTTGGGGCATTGTCCACGCCAATCTAAGGTACAGGAGGCGCTGATGGACCCGGGGCAGCAGGGTTCCCTCTTCGGACGAACTTGCCTAGGTGACCCTGCTGGACAAGTTCCTCGATAGCCCTCTTCAGCAGGCAACAATCTTCAGTGTTGTGGCCGTAGTCTCTGTGATATCGGCAGTAGAGTTCCTTGCTGCGGGGGACACCAGACCTCATGGGTGTGGACGCCGGAGGTAAGGCTCGTCCTCAATTTCCAATAAAATGTGGGATATCGGGGCAAGCAGCGGAGTGAAATGTTCCTTGGAAACCAAAGTTTGAGGCCGGTTGTCTGATCGATGAGGCGGTTTTGGCTTCCTAGACCACACCTCAGTGGGTTCCGAAGGTGTTGGCTTCTTACCGAATCCTTTGTCAACCTCCCTCATGGAGGAGTCGACCTCGTCAACGCGAATATATTTCTGTGCTCGGCTCAATAGTTCAACATAAGAGCTGGGAGGCTTTTTATCCAGAAGTATGCGAATCTGAAAGGACGGAGTCCCCGCTTCAGCGCCAGAGTGGCCACGGAATCTTTCAGATTGTAGACCTCGAGTGCAGCCTTCTTGAATCGAGCCACAAAGTCCTTCAGGGTTTCACTGCTCCTTTGTTGGACGGCGAACAGACTATCGGCCACCCAAAAAATCTTTCGGTATGCATCAAAGTGGGCCAAGAAAGATCGCTCGAGTTGCCTGAAAGAGTTGATACTTCGTGGTGGTAAGCGAGAGTACCATGCACGTGCGGCTTTCCGAAGTGTAGCCGGGAAGGCAACACAAAGAAGAGAATCTGTTGCCTCATGGACTTGCATGAGGACCTTGTAGCTTTCCAGGTGGTCCAGGGGGTCTGCAGTACTATCATACAGGTTTAGCTGGGGTAGAAGGAACCGGGGCGGAACCGGCTCTTCCATGATGCAGCGCGAAAGCGAAGGGCGGTGGTCATAGTCCGTCTCATGGGGGTTGGTGATTTTGCGGCTAAGCTCCTCCAACCGCTGATGGTATTCATCTAACCGTTGCTCGGTCCGGCGAGCGGTCTTCCTGTTGGTGTCTTCCTTTGAGGATTCGGAAGATGAGCAGGGAGATGGTTGCTGGTGCAGGGAGTGCATCTGCTTTGGCTCTTTCTCACCACGCCGCCTGGAAAGGTGATTAGAGTGATGAGAAGGAGACCGTCGCTGCTTAGAGATCTCCCGGCGATGAGACTTCGGGGATGGGCGGTGGGAGACCTCTGAAGGGGTCCTGCCACGACGAGGGTGGGAGGCCTCTGGAGGGGTCCTGCCATGATGAGACTGGCTAACTCAAGGACCCTCCACATGAGGTGAAGAATGTCGTTGTGGCAAGGGCGTGGTGGCGGAGCACTGCTCTTGTAGTCCCCGCACCACCGCCATCAGGTCCTGAACCTGCTGGGTCAAAGCATCAAGTCGATCAGCTTGGTTGGACTGCGGCTGCACGGGAGGCGGCATAGGGAGGTTAGCCTCCGACTGTTCAGCCTGCGGGAGGCCCCCCCGGCTTGGCTGGTGGAAGCCTCCTACGCTCGTGTGATCACCATCTTCTTCCTTGCAGAGGTGGTGGGGTCGCAGATACGTGGAAATGAATGTTTGCGTGCGGCCCCCCTACCTGGCGTGCTAATCTGTTGCTGCCAAATCACTTTTCAAAAACACCGGGCGAGAGATGGTCTGCGCAGACTTCCGAGTGATGACAATCACCTCCTTTTGACTGGAAACCTGCAAGAAAAGTTCTGGACCGGTGATTCCGATGGGGACCCTCCAATGCTCAAGTTAGTGATTTGGAGAACATAAATTAGGATCCGAGAAGAGATCCCCCTCATTGCGAGTCGGGGGCTTTATATACCCATTCGGGGGTTCCTCTTACCTTTCATGGATAATAGTGAAATCCGATTAATCCGATCTTCCGTTAAGACTGGCTCCTCAGGCGGGCGCATTGCTGTTAAACGCGTACCGTGAATATCGGCAACTGCTCACGGTATCTGCAACTGCATGTGATTCTAACAAAAATGGGTGAGCAGGCTACGCGGTAGTTCCTATGGTGTTTCAAATTACTCTGCTCAATGTTCGGAGTGGATTTCATGACTGGAACTATGTACTGATAGCGTGTGAGGCAAGATTGAGGCCGAAGTCGAGGCTGATGCCAAGGCCGAAGCCGAGGCCCTGACGCCAAGACAGATGGAGCTCGAGGCCAAGGCCGAAGCCGAGGCCAAGGCCGAGCCGAAGCCGAGGTCGAAGCCGAAGCTAAGGCCGAGCCGAATCCAAGGCCGAGGTCGAGCCGAAGCCGAGGCCGAGCCGAATCCGAGGCCGAAACCGAGGATGATGCAGGAAGTCAGCTAAAATCATTACTGCGCTTCGAAGGCTGTGCGAGCTATTACCGTGCCGCCTAGGGGTATGATCAGCCACATCAGGACTCAAAAGTGATGTTTTTAGAATGAGTGAGAGCATGGTCGATGCTTGAGGAATGAGTCACTTAGATAGTGTTTGATTCATAAAAAGCTATTTCTGTATAAGTGTACATAATAGCATTTATCCAAAGAATAGCTCAAGGGATAATTATTTTTTTAAAATAATACCTTTGCCATCAAGGAATAACTCTAATTATTCCTGAAGTCTCTAGAGAATAAGTTTAGGAAATAACCTATGATTAAATATGAGTTATCCCTTCTAGTTAAATTTTTTCGGAACTATTCCCTAGTTATAGCTTTTGAGGATAAAAAAAAATATTTAAAGATATCATTCTTTATCCTCTATATCAAACACAACCTTAGAATATTTATGTTAAAATAGTAAAATAATACCAAATCACGACCAAGCTCTTAACATCTCTCTGACCCACTCAATGCCTTCGAATGGGCAAGCATATATAGCTTAATCTGGTAACCGGCCTAGGTTGGCCGCCTTCCAACTTAATCAAGCATTCTTTCTTCCAATCTGTTTTTGTAACCTTGCTGTTTGTCATTTCCTCCTTTAATAATGGCACCTCTCTAACGCTGCTATACGTTATGGTTAGCTAAAATTATTGGCTTTTCTTCTTTGTTTAAAGGTCCAAATCTTGTTGAAATGATCTTTAGTTGAACTGCCAGCGCCGCCACATCAGCCCTACATGGCACAAAATCCCCAAAAAAAGGTTTAGGTAAAAAAGAATCTCAATGATCAACCGATTAATTACAAAATTCTAAGTCAAACAGAAAACATATTATACCTGCTTATAAAAGAAGGTTTAATCTCATCCAGAATGTTTTTTTCTTATATTAATCAACCTTTATTTTTTTTCTTTAAAGAATCTTAAATATTGAAGAATCTTTTGTAGGTTTTTTTACTGCATGTTTTTCAAGCATAAGTCGGCCTTTGAAGTCTTTTCATAGGAAGTTTCTATCTACGCTTAAAAAATTATTTTTAATATTTATATTTTTAAAAATTATCCTTCGTATTTACTCTTCACATTCATACGAAACAAATCTCTTTCGGCACTGCTTTCACCCCCCCCCCCCCCCCCCCACCCCCTTTTCCCTCCTCGCTCCGGCCCTCTAGCTTCCCTCTCCGTCCCTTTCCGACTCCGATTGCTCGGCCCTTTCTTCCTCATCTTTCTTCGTTCGGTTTATTAGAGAGCCTCTATTCGGTCCAACAAGATCGAACATAAAAGTAAGAGAAGATGGAAGCCAGGGTCCAGGGAGGTATCGATGCTAGAAGGGAGTGGAAGGAAATGGTGCCGGAGAGACGATGGGTGAAAAGGATAGAAGAGAAGAGCTCGGGGCCAAGGGGAGACCGGGGCCAACGGGACGGTGCCGGAAGGGCAAGAGGAGGCGGTGCCGGGAGGGGAGGGGGGAGCCAGTTTAGGAGGATGGAGTGGAGTCGATGCCAATGGAGAAAGGGGAGTCTGTGCCGATCGGAGGGGAAAAGTCATGCCGAAGAAGAAGGAAGAGGGGGAAGGAAAGGAGACGGTGCTAGAAGGGGTTTGTTTAAGATGAATGAGAAGAGAAAATCTGAAAGATAGTTTAGAAATTTTTTTTTAATAAAATATGAGTATTGAGAGTAATTTTTAGGTATAGATAGAAATTTTTCATTGATCAGACTGATTTTAGTACTGTTTTATTTCATTGATCAGACTGATTTTAATACTATTTTTAGATCATATATATATATATATATATATATATATATATATATATATAATAACTATTGTCGCTTGGAGATGCCTCGAGATCTACAACAACCTAATTGAATTATTGAGCTGGAGGCATTCCCAGAACAAAGCACACGTACACTGGCGATCGAGGCTGTTTGAGTTGTAACTTTTTGCTCGAGGATTTAAATCATGGCCTGTGGTGGCCACTGTAGATGGACGCCTTTTAACATCACTGCATGAAGCCATGGACAAACAACAAAGCCACAGTAAAGCTTTTGATGTTTCAACCACTTGGGTCACCAGCTTTCACGATTAGGTAGCCGTGACAAGAACGTGACGGTGGTTGAGATGCCTCACGGGACGCCACTTTAGAAGAAGACGCGCGATTAGGATGGGATAGTCCTGATAGTGATAGGGCCACCAGCCACTGGGTTCTTAATTAATTCGCGCCGTTCCTCCGACCCTCGACGGCCATCAATACTTCCTTGTTCTGATATCAGTAAAAAGGGTTGCCTCGCGTTAGGCGTCGCTCTCCACCAAAAGGCGTCGCTCTCCACCAAAAGGCAATGGAGGCCATGGAGCGAGCGAGTAACTGGGTTCCAGTTTACTGCCACAACAAGCTATATATTGAATCCTTTTTTTCTCTCTCTATTTTTTTTTTTTTTTTGGATCAAGGTGATCTTCGTCGAAATGTGATAAAAATCTTTATCCAAAACGTCCTCAAATCTATGAGCCCTATTAGACCGACGACGTAAATAGGCTAACATATTAGTTGCACTGTCGTAGTCCGTGGGACCAAAATATGTCCTAAAATCTGTCATGGAATGCACGGATAATATATATCATGAGTAATAAAAAAATATTTATTTTTAATTTATATTATTAAATTCAAATTGTAAATTTTAAATTATAAAATCAAAATTAAGGTTAAGATAAATGGAATATGTATTAGGTTTGATTATTTTGAATTTTAGAAAATTTAAATTGATTTGAAACTATAGAATGAAAATTAGATGAAATATTTTTGTATTTTTAAAAATAATAAAATATAATCAAAATGAAATGAAATTGTTTGATAAAGGTGTGACTATTATGAAAATTGCTATTATAATCTTAAAGAACCTTTTCATCACTATAGTAACATCCTTGGATAATGTTTTGATTTCACAGCTAAATAATATTCACAAATATTGGTATAACCTAGCCTGTCGTACTAACTTGAGCTTGACAAATATAAACTTACGCTCCTCAGACAAGTCATACCAGTCAAAGTATTGGTCCATCTTCCTCCCAATTTAGATAGTCCTTAGGGTTTATAGAGCCATCGAAAGTAGGTGCTTCAAGTCTAACACTTCTAAGGGCTCTTTCTTCTTGGTCTACTGCCTCATGATTGGATCTTCTAGGGAGGACATCTAGGACTGGATCAGATCAAGGTGGTCTCCTAGGCCCATCCCCAAAGTAAGGATCATAATGTGAAGATCCTCTAGGGTTTAGCCTTATGTAGAGGTCAGGTTGTTGGGCTTTCCTAGGATGAGGTGGAGTCTCATGATCAGACTCAGTGTGAGCCTCATAGGCTTCTTCTAGGATGTCTAACCTAGTTTCGACTTGATCAAACCTGGACCCTAATCTAGCCTCAGATTGCTTGATGTTTTGGTTCATTTGGGCTAGTTGTTCAGTGATGATCCTTAAGTGATCCTCAATGTTTTGATTAGCCATGGGTTTAGCCTGCAATGGAGATGGTGACAAGCAAAAAGATGCTCCTGATCTAGTGCACATGCAAGCACAATCAAGCACACAAGACTCAGACTGACTCGGACTACGATATGCTAGACCTAGTCATCCAAAGTAAAGAATTTGGCTTAATGCAAGCCAATCTAACAGTAACTCTTCAATTGGCAAGTTTGACTAGATGGGAGGGGGAAGACTCATCCCGTAAATTGCAGGTGCCTAATTAGAATAACCCTAATACTCCACTTAAGTCATTTGATATTTGACCTTCCTTCTAAACACCAATTTCAAAGCACATGCCAGATTGATTTGTACTAGTCTCCTCTAGTATACTAGACCGACTGTTGGTGTCCCTAGCCCTCTAGGGCAAATGTCAATTAAGTTTCGACTCAGTTTTAGATTAGAGGCTTGAGATCGCAATGCATGAATGATTATTTTGGGCCAAGGAAGAGGTCTCAATCCCTTCCTTATATGACATCAATGAGAGCCCTTAAGAGCAATTTAATACAGATAAATGATATGCAAAACACAAACCCTAATCCAGAAATCTATAAATAGCAATAAATCTTAGAATTTTTTTTCCACAGATCGAATTAAATCCTTAAAATTAACAAAAAATACTTTCAATTATATTGAATTCAGAGAAACAAATTTCATAAATTTTTGACATGTATGCGGGCAAAAATAATTTGATTAACAAATCTCAGAAATTTTTACGTTTTCTATGAGTAATCAGGCATGCAATTATTTCATAGATCGAATTAAATTCTCATAAAATAACAAAAAATACTTTAAATTATAACAAATCTAGATAAATAAATTTTATAATTTTTGATGTGTATACATGCAGAAACAATTCAATCAATAGATGATATACTGATAATAACGTAAATTAAAAATCAAGACCTAACCATGCTCTGATACCAAACTGATGCAGGATCGAATCGCATGCAAATAAATTTTATATGATTAATGATTATAGTTGATTAGTCTCCCAAAGTAATAGCCTAGGAGGGATTTAGAAAAACTCATAGTAACTCCGTATGCGAAACAGTTCCAAAAAAAAGTAAAGAAAAAAGACCGCCGAGGCTAAGAAGCCCCGGTAGGGCTTGCTCTTCTTCAATAAAGTTACTAGTAGATTATAGGGGATGTACCTGGCACGTGGAAAAGATCAAAGTGCTAAAGGAGTTGCTCTATCTGACGAATGCACCCTAGATGACCAAGCCCTGAGCCTACGGATCTGCGGCCAAGTATTCGCTGACCTGGATGACAATCACTTTGAATCCTAGATTCGTAGCTACTGAGGGATATACAAGATCACCATACAATGGCTAATAAGAATAGAGAAAATAAGAATAAAGGTAAAGAGATGAAAAAATGAAAAGGAGGTGGGGGCGGCCGAGGGTCCTTGGGCATCCCCTGAATGGGGCAAGGCGGTGGCTAGGGCTCTTAGGCGGCTGTTTGGAGGGGTGCAAGGGGCGGCTAGGGTTTGGGGCATCAACTGATGGATGGCAAGAAGGCGGCTAGGGTTTAAGATTGGATGGCTTGGATGCAGTCATAGGAGCAAGAACAAAAGAATACCAAGGAAAATATGACTCAAAATAACTGATTGATTGTATTGATTAATTGAAAGGTTCGATACTTTTTTTTCATACAAGAGGGTCTCTTTTATAGGATAAGAGACTTGGGGTCCAAGTAAATACAAATATGTAAATAAAAAGAGGCGCCCCTTTTAATGAAAAAAATTTAAAATAATTCTAAAATTGGCGCCCACTTTCTTCTTAAAATATGGATTAAGTGGTGCCCTTTGAATTTGAATACATAAAAGAAAATTTAAAATCCATAATTTGGGATGGCCATATTGGGCATCCTTCACTTGCTTTTTTGTGCTGAATTCAACGTTGAAATTTCAAAAGAACTGGGCAATATGGGCATCCTTCACTACTACAATTCAGGGCTGAAAATTCAAATATGGATGGCATGCATTTGGGCATCCCTTCACTGCTTCTATGTATAGGCATTGTCTTTTTCTCCCATACTGGTATCTCCTCTTATAAGCTAAATAAACTTACTGTAGGACTCACATTAAAATAAATTGAACTAGACATGATTCAAATTAAAATTAACTGAACTGGATGAAACTTAAATTAAAATAAATTAAACTTAATTTTTCAACTCAAGACTTGAATCAAAACTAATCAGATATCCACAGAGGGTTAAGAATCCTCTGCCTGATCCTAGTACCTGCACCAGATCCGAACTTCTACCATGAGCACGATCACATGAGATACAACGCAATGGCTCCATCAGATGTCTAAAAAAAATAGTAAATATAAAATAATAAAAAATAAATTTAAAAAAATAGATAAAAAGATTTTTTTTTTTTTTTCAGCAGGCTTTTGAGACACATGCACCGATTAGTTCTTGCAGAATCTCAAAAATATATAGAAATTTTTAGGATTTGGATGCTCCCCCTCCCTTAATTTTTTAGCTATATATATATATATTCAAATCAATTTGGCCGTTCATGACTTCATGGAACGCTCATGCTCTCGTGAGTGTTAACGGAATGCTCGTCCGGTGAGCATAATGCTCGCACCTTACACTAATTTTTAATAAAATTAAAAAATTAAAAATTAAATTAATATAACATAAATTTTAAAGCAATTTATGCTATATAATAGATGAGGTGCCAAACAACTATTGATCAGTTCCTTCCTTCCATTGTTCTAGATAGCTATAGCTAGCACTACCTGGTGTAATAACCACCAGGGATTTGCTAGTGTATGGGAAGAGATTGGACAGGGCTATGGCTACGGTCCAGTGGCTTCATATGCACCCGGTGGTTACTGTCTCTCACCTTCTTAGAATTGCTTCTGATCATTGCCCTATTTTGATCTCCATGGAGGTTGAGCAGCATCTGCGCAAACAGTTTAGATTTGAGAAGTTTTGGACAGTTCACTCTGCTGCTCGTTCTATCATTTATCAGATTTGGCATCTTTCGGTCAGAGGTAATGCTGTGTATCAGTTATCTCGTCATCTCAAGATGGCCAGATATAGGCTATCCATGTGGAATAAGGTTGAGCTGGGGGATTTGGATAGACAAGTTGAACATGTTGAAATGAAATCTCTGTCTTACAGGCAAAGGAAGATCAGGATGGGTGTCTTCTAGACTCGGACCTCTCTTCCCTCCGGGAATTGCTTGCTCGTATCACTCTCTCCTTCGCCAGCAGGAGGTGTTTTGGTGGCAGAGGTCCAGGTTTCAGTGGATTCGGGACGGGGACCGTAATACCAGATTCTTTCATCAGGCTCCTTGAAGAGGCGTGCAGTCAATAGAATTGGAGATTAGTTGATGAGGAAGGGCAGCCTCATGATGACATCCACTCTATCAGGGATATGCTTCTTTACTTTTTTTGGTCTAGATGGGCAGAGTCCTCAGGTGATGGGGGCCCGGTTAGTTGGTTCTGGACTCGGGTAAGGTCTTTCACTGGAGAACCAGATGCTTGTCAGACCTATTTGGCGGCAGAGATTAGGGCGGCCCTTTGGGAGCTTGGACCGGATAAGGCCCTAGGCCTGATGGCTTTCCGCCCTTCTTTTATCGCCATTATTGGGACATTGTTGGAGAGGAGGTCGTTCTGGCTATTCAGTCTGTCTTCCAAGCTAAACATATTCCTGCAGAATGGAATCAGACCCTTGTCACTTTGGTTCCCAAACGCACTGATGCCTCCCTTCCGCAGCGCTTTCGGCCCATCAGCCTTTGCACCACTTATATAAGGTCTGTGCTCATCTTTTAGCTAGCCGGCTTTGTGTGGTGATTCCTCGCCTCATTTCTGCTGAACAGGGAGCATTTATTAGAGGCCGTTCCATTTGGACAATGTCCTTATTGCCCAAGAGTTCATGCAGGATCTTCAGAGAGCGCCGGCCAGTCGAAGTCTTATGGTTGTTAAGCTTAATATGGAGAGAGCCTATGATAGATTGAGCTGGGCCTTCTTGCACCACTCTCTCCAGGAGTTTGGGTTTGATGGGCTGTTTATTGAGTGGATTATGGCTTGCATTTTGAAGCCTTCCTTTTCTTTGATCATCAATGGGAGTCGACTGACTTTTTTCATTCTACTGTGGGGCTTTGGCAGGGTTGCCCTTTATCCCTCTGTTATTTACTCTGGCTGTGGATGACCTCTCATGTGCTTTCTATCAGCTCGGTAGATCGAAGGATTATCCCTTTTATGGCTGGATCTGAAGGCCCCCTGATCTCCCATCTTCTTTTTGCTGACGACTGCATCCTTTTGGGACATGCGTCTATTGATAATGCGGCCTCTTTCTATTCTATTATTCAGCAGTATTGTCAGGCTTCGGGACAGAAGGTTAATTTTCTTAAGTCTTTGATTTGTTTTAGTTCGAAGACGCCTAGGTCCACCAGGGAAGCCATTATTCATCTGTCAGGTATCTCTACTAGACTGACAGGTTCATGTATTTGGGGATTCCTATAACGGGGAGATGACCCCGCTGCTCTGACTATTATGAGCTTGAGAGGAGGGTTCGACAGCGCATTGAGGGGTGGCAGGTCACTAGCTTGTCGATGATGGCCAGGGTCACCATTTTATGCTCGGTTCTTTCCTCTCTTCCCTTGTACCTTCTATCGAATGCAGCCGTTCCGATTTCTTGCCTTAAGAGGATCGAGAGATGCTTCCGAGATTTCTTATGGGTTTCTATATAGGATAGTCATGGTACTCATCTTTTATACTGGGACATGGTCTGTATGTCTATCCAGGATGGTGGACTTGGGATCCAGTCTTTGCTTGTTAGAAGGAAGGCTCTTCTTGCTAGACATGCTTCAAGATTCCTCCTGGAGCCGCACTGTCTGTGGAGCACTTTGATGCAAGCTAGATATGGAGACTGGACGTCGGCACTGTACATCTGTCCGCCTCGGGGATGCTCTTCGTTTTGGAGGGAAGTCTGTCGATATGGCCAGGCTATTATGGGTAACATCTCTTGGATGATTGGAGATGGGTCATCAATTGACGTTATTCAGGATACCTGGATTTCGAGCTTCCTCTCTCTCGATGGCCCTCTTTTATTAGTACTGATATCCCTACTAGTCTAAGGGTCAAGGACTTGATTTCCTTGGATCCCCCTGCCTGGCATACCCCCTCGGTGACCCGTTTCTTTGTGAGGAGCTTGCTAGGTGGATTCTCTCGGTGCCCCTTACTCCTGGATGTCTATCTGATTCCAGACTCTGGAAGAGATCCGGCCTCCCAGAGTTCCCACCAGAGACTTGATGAAGTTATTCAGGCCATTCCCCAGCGATCAGTTGATGCTGAATGGATTTGGAAGCTTCCATCCTTCCCAGGGTGCAGCTCTTCATATGGAAGCTTCTGTGGGATTGTCTTCCTACCTGCCTCCTCCTCTCTCGAAGGGGTTTGCCGATCTTATCGACTTGTCCCTTATGTGGGTTGGAGGAGGAGTCTTCTGAACATGTCATCTTCATCTGCCCCAGAGCTCGACAATTATGGCACATGGTGGGTTATCTTGTCAGGTTGGATGGTACGGATCTCCTCGCTCATCTTTCCTTCTCGACCTCCGTAGAGGCTCTCACTAGAAGAGTCGGCTTTGGGCCGCCACGGCTTATTAGATCTGGTTATCCAGGAACCAGCTTCTTTTTACGGATGATTCTATTTCTTCCCTCAGGATTGTGAGGAAGATTAGTTCTCTGGTTGTGGAATGTGCCCGTATTGGTTCTGACATCTTGGCCGCTGGGGATCCCCTGCTGCTCGGCAGCGAACCGGCATCCGGTTTTATCTTCTGGGAGCCCCCCTCCAGGGTTCGTCAAAATCAATTTTGATGGGAGTGTCCGTGGCAGAGCTGGTGGTTCTGCATTCGTGATCCGTGGTCCCCATGGTGACTTACTGGGAGCTGGAGGGTTCAGTACTTTTGATTCCTCCATTACTATGACTGAGCTTCATGCGGCTTGGGTGGGTATTTCTTATGCTACCCGGACTCTTCATGCTCAGAGGCTGTTGATTGAGGGTGATTCCCTATCGATCATTTCTTGGTTGCAGAAGGTGAATTGCCATCCTTGTCCAGTTAACCCGATTCTTACTGACATTTGGGCTATCCTGCGGGAGGTTTACTTCGCTCAGATCCGCCATATTTATCGTGAGGCCAATGCGGCGGCAGATTGTGTGGCTTCTTTTATGGCCCAGCATGCTGGTTCGTAGACCTGGAGGTTGGATGACCCTGTCCGTCTCTTTTGCAGTATATTTTGTACTCTGACCAATCTGGGCTGATTCACACTAGTGTGATCGCCCGTTTGTACCAAAAAAAAAAAAAAAAACTCACTGAGGTATTAACTTCACCAACTAGCTTTACCTTCAGGAAACATGAGAACTCTTGCCCGGCCATCGCAGTGGTGTCTTCTACTTAAAAGATATGAACATCTTTTCTGGTCAAATAATCCTTAATATTAAATTGAATGTTATGTCTCATATTTATAAGTAGGAAACATGCTTGTGAACTGCAAGCTAATAATGCTAAATTTTGGTTGTTTATATTTTATATGTTTTAGAACACTCTCCTTTTCCTTATTTTACTTCCACATTGGATAAATTAAAAATTCTTAACTCTCCTTTTATTTTAAGCTGAGATTTGCCTCGTTCAATATAATTACTGGGTTTCATTATAAATATTAGTCTTAGGGCCTATTTGGATGAAAAAGAATAGAGGCAAGGAAAAAAAAAAAAAAAGGTCATTAGTTATCTTATTTGAAAAAGGATGAAAGAAAGGGGAAAAAAATGTGAGTAATCGATTTATCTTTTTTCGTCAGCGAGGATAAATTTATTAACCCCAAATCGAAAGGTAAGTTGAGAAGAAAAAAGTTTAAGTCATACTTTTATACAAGACCAAAATATCTCTTTATTTTTCTATTTTTCACTATTTATTTCTTATTTAAAAGGTATAATTGTTACATAACTCTTTCTCTTTTTTCTTTCTTTCTATCTAAACAAGATAATTGATATTATTTTTCTTTTCCTTTCATTCTTTTTAAAAAAAAAAACAATCCTTTCTTTTTCTTTTATTCCTTTATTTTTTTTATTCTTCCATTTCTTTTCCTCAAAGATCCAAACATAACCTTTTAAGTAACTCTTAAATAGAGATGAGAAGACCCTTAGGCCCTCCATCGACCTTTTAAGTATAATGCAATCCGTGAAATTCTATAGCTAATTTTATATTTTGACTTAAATTTACAACAATTAATATTGTCCTTTATTGGCTGTTGTGTTCCCAGTCCTAGAAAGACGGACAAATTAAGAATTGGCTTGTAAATAAGTTTTAAGAGTATTTCAAGCCTTGCAAAACGTTTTTTTTTTTCCGACTAGAAGATCAGATTTTTAACTTAAAACTTGAAACATCTTTGATCGCTAATAAACAGCACAGGTTAAAAAAATAGAGAGTCATGGCTACCGTGATCGCTTCCTTTTAGCTCGCTTAAAAAAGCTTCAACGACTGCCACCGCTTGCTAGCGAGTAGTAGTAGCAGGAAAGTCGCAAAAGTGGGAACGGAACGGTGCGGAAGACGTACGAGAAAGAAACGCGACGCGAGGCCAAGGAACTGCTTCGGCTTTTGCCGCACGCAAACGAGAGGCCAGAGCTCATCATCAATCCCTTCTGGCGTTAATCAGCGAGCGACCAGGACCCAGAGCTCATCAATCCCTGCCATTCGAGTTAGAGGTCTCAGTCTCACACAGCTCTGAAATAGAACCTTGAAACACTTTATAATTAGCGAAAGACTCACCACCGACGAAGTTAGCAATTTCATCGAGGCACGAGGTTGTGTTGGAGTTATTTCTTTCTTTCTTTCTTTCTTTAGCTTTTCCTTGGCAGCAGAAAAAGAACGACTCTGGCAAAAGAGCTTCAACAGCGCCTGCATCTCAATGCCTTACAAGCTTAAAAAGTAACCACATATATATATATATATATATCATGAAAAAAGAGAGCTATAAATTTATAGAAAACAACAAAAGACCGAACATCATGCAGAGCCTCCTTAGTCGGCAACCCTACGTTGCCTTTTTTATGTCCCTTGTCCATCAAGAACCGACAATGAGGCAGCGCATTCCAAGACATAGGAAATGATATGCTTCCATCTTTTCTTTATCTTTTTTTTTTAAAAAAAATAAAAAATATTTGAGTGTATAAATTGTTAGTTACATACCATGAAGTTTCCATTTTGTAGTTGGCAATATTAATATGCTTGAACATTATTAAAATTCGTTGTTTAATAATATTATTACATTATATTTTAGGACTAGTTATGAAATATAATTTTTGGATAATGCAAGTCTATAAAGAGTTTTTTTTTTTTTTTTTTTCATTATAGAGATAGCACCATTACAATTTACAACTTAATATCCCAAAAAAATTGACCATAAAATCTTTCTATTTATTAAAAATCATATCGTATCATATATCGATTCAATTAGTTATCATTGATTTTTATTACTTAATATGTAATAAAACTTTGGTTATATAAATCTTTATTTATTATAATTTCTTATATTATTATTTTAAATTGTAAAAATAACTTGAAAAGAGGAAAAATTATTCCTTGCGCTAACACTGATATTAATGACATTGATTTTGATTTACTTTACTTTCTTAAAATTTGTTATCTAGCTTTTTTTTATTACTTTATATTCTATGCATGGTTAAAAAAAAAACACTTGCATGGGTTATGCGCTAGTAAATGCATCCTATATATGCATACCATATAATATTTTCACTTCTGGCCAAGTAATTTAATGAATATAGATGGCTGCATTTATATACATTTTATTTTATTTAAGCTGAAAACACCCTTCTAACAAGTATTTTATATCTATTTATCTTTTTATTTATGATAAAATTTAGATGCAGTTTATTATATATATATACATATTCTTTCTATTTTTTTTTTTTTTGTAATATAGCTTCGGGCTTACATTTAAATATCAGTAGATTATATATATATATATATAAAGGAAAAACATGAACAAAAAAAAGTTTCATCCTTTTGTTTAATCTCCTTCATGCTTATCTCCTTGCAATTAATTCATACCTCTAATAACATCAACCCGGTCCGGTCCGGTCCGGTTCTCTCGAACCATAATTTAATTGGCCGCGGGAAGGCTTTTCCAAGGCGCGTCATTTCCAAATCATTCCTTGGATCCACCTCGCCAGTTTGCATGCTCCGTCCACCTGTCCACCTTCTTATCCCTATCCATATCCCGCCAAATATCGCGTCCAGTATCCCGGGCTGCGGTATCCCCGGTATACCGCCATCAAGCTCTCCCACCGCCTCACAAACCCAGCGGCGCCGTTATTTATTAATATGCCCCAACCTTAACCCTGGTTATCCCAACCCCGGTTAAGTTATCCCAATCCTTCCGCTGTCTATAATATATATAGATATATCCCCCCTCTTGTCTGAACCGAAGTGGTGATTGCGAAGGCGAAGCGAAGGAAAGAGTGAACGATATGGCCATCGAAGGTGATCATCGTAATCGGCGGGTCCAGGTACCTCCGTGGGCTATGTTCGACGATCCGATGGCAGGGATGCATCCATCTCTTCCCGTCAGCGGTATTACGGGAGAAGCGGTGCTGGCGGCGCTGCAGCGCTTCCTCCCGTCGAACAACGAGTCATTCGATGACTCGGACGAGCCGCTGGACTCGGCGGTCGACGCCTTCTCCTGCGACGAGTTTCGGATGTACGAGTTCAAGGTGCGGCGGTGCCCGCGAGGGCGGTCGCACGATTGGACGGAGTGCCCATACGCCCACCCTGGCGAGAAGGCCCGCCGCCGGGACCCCCGCCGCTTCAACTACTCCGGCACCGCCTGTCCCGAGTTCCGAAAGACCAGCCGTTGCGAACGCGGAGACAGTTGCGACCTCGCGCACGGGGTGTTCGAGAGCTGGCTCCACCCGGCGCGGTATCGCACCCAGCCCTGCAAGGACGGCACCGCCTGCCGCCGTCGCGTCTGCTTCTTCGCCCACAACCCCGACCAGCTGCGCGTTCTCCCGCAGAGCCCCCGTTCGCCCTCGGAGTCGGCGTCGGAGTCGTATGACGGGGCGCCGGCCCGGCGGTGCAAGAATGTGATCTCGTCGCCGAGGTCGACGCTGATCTCGCCGTCCGCGTCCCCGATGTCGGAGTCGCCGCCAGTGTCACCGGTGGGGGCGGCGGTGGTGAACGAAGTTCTGGAGGCGATGAGGAAGCTGCAGCTGAGCAAGGCGAAGTCGGTGCCGTGTTCTTGGAGGGTTGGGATGGTTGATGGCGGCGGCGGCGGGTTTGGATCGCCGAGGGGGGTTGGGGCGTTCAGGGCGGGGTTTGCTAGCTTGCCGGCGGTTAGCGGAGGGTGTGGGTTGTGGGACGAGGAGACGGGCAAGTGCGGGACAGGAATGAGGGGAAGGCTGGTGGAGGGTTCGGCGGAGGAGGAAGTGTTGGAGGGGTGTTCCGACGCCGGCGGGGGCAGCGCCGCCGCCGCCGCCGCCGCGGGGTTACCCGACTTGGGGTGGATTTCGGAGTTGGTGAAGTAGCAGAAGGTATCTTTTCGCCGACGGGAAAAAAACGGTGGGAGTTCATGGGGATCATTTGGCTCCCTGATTTATTTCGTAATTGTTGATACCAACTTAAAAGAAAGAAAAAAAAAAATTCGATTGTGTATATATGTTGAGGGGTTTAAATCCGTAAGCACTGCTATTCTGTTTTGGAATTTGATGGGAAAAAATCGATTAGAATAGTCGATGTTACTTCGCTACCGGCGATGTTTCATAAGGACGCTTTTTTATTTGTAATTTTATTTTGTGTGTTATTTTTTGTTGATTTTTTTTTAAAAAAAAATCTTTTTTTGTATCTAATTTCGTCGTCCAAGTTTCTATTTGAATGTAAATTTGATGTCTGATTACGAAAGAACATGTAATTTTTTATCATCATATTTGAATATTTTATTTTGATACATCCGCTGGATGGTATTTTAATATCTCTTTCATTCATGTTCAGTAAATCCGGAGATTCCTACAATGTTATCCCTTGATTATATAAAATAGAAGAATATGATATTCGATCGCTGGAACAGCTAGAAAATATTCATTATCCTAGATGCGTCCCCATCCATAACGATATGGCGAAGAGGATACGATGTGGTGGGGTGGGATGGGATGGCATGGCATGCTTACCATTCTAAAAGTTTCTAGACGTTTCTACGACGGAAAGTATGAGATTGAAGTCTTTGGCTGAAGGTGTTGTGAATTATTCCAGGCTTTCGGAAGAGGTCCGTGGGATCCATAATATTTGGTTTACTCTTTAGGATATTTAGAATGTTTACGGTGCCCAAATTTCATCTGGATGACTCATTAGTTTGATTTTTAAAGCTAAAAGCAGAAAAATCCTTACCCAAATGTTATGTTCAGATATAACCCGACTCGCCCTAAAATTAATGTGATCACGCAACAAATAAAAATAAGACTATCGTTCAAGCGGTGGATTCTTTCTAAATATTTTATCATTTAGGGTGGTCAGAATATGATGCAACTTGCAGCCTCGAAAACATTCTTCATTTTTATTTTTTATTTAACTTGTTTTATATATTCAATAAAAATATTTTAATAATATAAATTAATTTTAGATTAATAGATCAATTTAAAGTATAGCTTATCTAATATTATATTTAATAAATAAATTTAAATTTAATTTAGATTTATTTATGCTTAATCTAAAGCTACGAATCAAAATTGCTATTGTTAGAAGCAATATGAAGAGCAGCTTTTAAGTGATCATCACACTGCCATCTTTGGCGTGATCCAAATTCAAAATTTCAACACAACTATAAATAAAGAGATTTTGTGAATAATAAACAGTAAGAAGATGTGATAGTTCTTTATTGATAAATATTAATGTGATTGTTACTCATGGTTGTGAGTGATGGAGAGCTTTAGTTGGGTTCGTTCAATGCATCCAGGATTAGAGTGGTTAGAATTGTCTTTCAGAGCATCATATACAGCAGCGTGCTTAATGTTACACGCAATCTAAGTTTGAATATAGACCCTTTTTTCACTATACGCAAAGAATGCTAAAATATTGTAAAATAAGAAAGTATAAGATTTAGTGAAATTTAGGTGAGGACTTTTCATAAGACAATCTCACTACGGTAACTAAAATCATTAGAAAAAGTTTTTCTACACCACCTCTGATGCAGAAAGCATACACTGAGTGCATACATTGATTGCGCGTCTATACAAGTATACGTGTGCACGGCTAATGGCCACATCTGATACGTGCATTCATACATCAAAGGCGATGCACAAAGCCGTTCCCAAACCATTATCTTTCAAGAATCCTTCTAAAATATCTTTGCGGCTTTTGCTTCCGAAATAAAACACAATTGGATATGTTGGATTCCAGTCAGGTTAAAATTTGACTAACTTATTACGCGAATTAAAAATTTAAATATTCAACCTTTTCAATAAAGAGGTAATCTGATCCAATATGGACAACTAGTCTAATGAATTAACAAATTCTATGCGGCCCTCTACTTTTCATGGGGCGGAATTGCGGAAATTACCCACAGTAGGATGTCAAATTGTCCACACCATGCGACAAAATCTAAATCTAATGGCACGGAAATACTACCACAGTGATTGGAGTTGTTGGTAAAAATTATAATTTCACAGGGGAAAGCGGAATCAGAGGATGGCCGGATGAAATCACTCTCACGGGCCTGGCAAGGCTCGTAAGCGATGTGACGATAAAAGGTAGAGGTCACGTTAAATGAGATGAAGAATTGGACGTGCCATGGGACGGTTAGAAACTTCGTTAGACTTTCAGGTAGTGTTTGATAGAAAAAATATTATCTATGAATAAATATACGAGATAGAATTTATCCCCTAGCTATCCCTAGGGATATCCCTTGGCTATCCCATTGATCATATCAAATGCAAAAAGGTAAATTCATAGGATAACTTTTTTTAACTCTTATTTGAAGGAATAACTAGCTATTCCTACATTCTCTAGGAAATAAATTGAGAGGATATCCCATGATTAACCATGGTTAATCATGGATTATCCCTTTGGTTAACTTTATTTCCAGCTATCCCTTATAGTTATGACTTTTGAAAATAAAAGGGGATATCCAAGGGATATCTTCTCTTATCCCCTATTTCAAACACTACCTCAGAAGTCATTAGAACGAGAGGATAAGGATGAAATTTGAAGGGATGAAGCTGCCAACTTTGCATTGCATTCTAGAAATGGACGACCAGGACCTGGTCCAGGTCGTTGAACCCTCTTATCAGTTTGTCTTTAAAGAATGAGCCGTCAACTGGATACTAAGGAACCTTAAAATTCTAACATAGTATTGATAGATCCAATGCACGTGATATATGCCTCTTATATCAAGAGTCTGTGCACCTCCATACCAAGACAACATATCTGGTATGGCGGCGTGCCAACTGGTTCAGAATGCCTTGATCTAAAGTAATAGCTGTTAAAATATTATAACAGTTTTTGCAACATTTTCAAGATACTTTCTTCATTTAGAAAAGAAATCCAGAAATTTTGAGCATATACACTGGTTTGCAATTCTATATTGTAACTTTTCATACATTATTCACAAAAAAAAAAAGCACATTATTTGTTAAATTTTTTAAACATGAAATGACTTTAATTTATTTATACACTTTATAATGATTATTACGCCATAATATCAACATTGTTCATGCCATCAAAACTTTTCTTCCTGGATCCATGCTAATTCAACAGATTATATGTTATCTCACAAGCAGGAAAATTATTATCACACTTCTATTACCAGTTATACTGGATGTAGTACCTCTTGTAATCTGCTATTTATTCCTAAAAGAATCAATCAAACTATCGACCAAATAAAGGATGCTACTTCTGTTATAACAGGGGAAAAAAAATTTCAGTGTAGTCCATGGGAGAAATTGGTGTTACTGAAATCTACTGCTCTCTCTCTCTCTACAAATCTGGGAGTTAAAAGAGTTGAGATTTTGAAATATTTTTAGTGAATGCCTTTCCAGAGGTTCATGAGGACCGTGAGACTATTCGGGTCTCGAGGCACCTCAGATCTAATTCATGAATATCTCTGAGAATTTCCTTTGGCAAAAAAAAAAAAAAAAAAAAAAAACTACTTAAAAAGGTAAATCACCTACGAGAAATGTGTAAATAAACAGCTAGCGCACAGTTTAAAAATGTTCATTGTTTTCTTTATCAAAAAAAGACGTTCATTCCTTTACACCATAGTTTCATTATAGAATGGTAAAAAGAGTCAAATAGTGATATCTGATTACATCAGCACATCTCACAATACTACTTTGTCGTTGTAAAAAATTGAAAGATTTCCATGACAAACAATGGGAGGCAAACCGTCCAACCCCTTTTAACATTCCTCTCCAATGTCTACTCCAAGCATCATGGTTCTTATTTCCATTCTGATCAAACATCTAAATAAAGCTATTCAATGTAAGGGAAATTGCAAGCAGCGTACTTCGACATTTGATCATCCAGTTTTTTTTTTCCACCGATGAATGGACTGATAACACGAGAACCTTATCAGGACCAATAAAGCTAAAGCATAATAATAACAAAATCTTAATCTTAAATTAGTTAGAATTGGCTATATGAATTCCCTTTCTCCATTCTACTTAATTCTTAATTATATTTTCAATAAAATGCAAAGATTTCAAATCTTTTTATTACTTTCTTCCATATAATTTTTAATTTATCTCTATATTCTTTTCCTTTTATATGTATTAAATCATTCATTTTTATCACTGCATCCTTAGGCTGCATTACAAATGTCCATACCATTTAGGATGTTCTTCCTTTTGGTACATTAAATCAATAAGTCTAAAGCATAAATATTAAATTTTAAAAAATAAACTAATGTCTTAATTATGAGTGCCCATAGTGAATACATGGTGTGTAATTAATGCGATTAGAAACATATAGAAAACAACAAAAAAGTGATTATCTCTAATAGGGTGTAAATGCTAGAAGGTTTGGACCATATAGATAGCCATAACCAACATATGGACCAATCGCTGAGGTCCAATGGCAACCACCCCTGTCCATTTCGGATGATGGCAGCGTGCTGTTAAAGATGGAGACATTACTACACATTGCAGGGAAAATGGTCAAAAAAATCTGAGCTGCCAGTTTCTTAGGGAAAGGCTCGATCTGAATCACCACCTACTGCTACCACACAGCTCCACTGCAGCAATCAGGCCACTAACAGACAGAGGAAAGGGATGAAGGATGGGAAGTGTCAGGAAATAATGAGGATGGTAACGAGAGATCACAGGCAAAGTTCCAGTTTTTCCGCTATCCTCTTAATAATGGATTTTATTTCTCCAGTCCATCCTTTGACTGGAATATTTTGAAACAAGATCGCAAGGGCTGTGACAGCCATGATAATAAAAATTAGTGGTTTATGATGCCAGAAAAAAAAGAGAGTAAAATGATATTTATTATATGCAGTGAAAATATCATTACTGTCGAACAATTGAATGGTAGCTGGCATTTAAATGCCAACGTTGCATACACGGATGACAGAAGGCATCAAAAGCATCATAACTGCTGTATAATACTACGACCATAATTTTGTCTGAGCATAATTCGCAGGTTGTGAGCCATTGCAACTTCTTTAAAGCTAAAAAGATGAAGAACGCTGCTGCTATGCAGTACAATGACTTGGAGAACAAGAACAAATAATGGCGTGCCATGTAATAGTGTGAAGAAAAGTCAAGGCCATGAAGTGAATGCCTGAAACCATGGGAGCTCTTGTCGTTTCTTTTAAGTGGGGGAAGCAATTGAAGGACAAGGAAAAGAGACATGCCATCTAGTGGGCGTACGGTGATGCTGTCCTTTTACCCAGCGACCATGGTTTTGGTGGAGGTTTCGGTGTGTAAATATACTAGCTCCGAGGTTTGAGGTACAAGTTGTTGTGGGTCATGAATATTGCCCTCTCCTAAGACTAAAGTCCAAAGCAAAGTGGGACCTGCCCTGCCAAGATGTTAACCCAACTATGGTGTGTAACATGGAAAACAAGTGGCAGAAGATCCAGTCTATAAGGAAAAGGAAGCAGAAATTCCAGAGACAAGGTACGCACTCAGAGAGTGCAAAAATTGATACTTAAAAAAAAAGGCAAGTTGTGCAAAATTTTAAGATAAACGTAATAGTTAGCTTTATGACTAGCATAAGATAGATGCCACTTGTATTAAGAAAGCCAAACTCAGCATTGTTAACAACAAACCAACATGACTTTTTTTTTTTTTGAAAAAAGAAAAAGAAAAAGCAAGAGAGCAAAATGAAAGGTACTGCACTTACTGGTTCTGCTAGATCCACATATCACCTCTTACACTTACAAGGTTATCTTATATCTTTCAAAGACATTGCTGATTATTTTTAACCATTATCAGAACTAGAAACATACTAAAAAGTGTCAGTGTGTAATGGACAATTAATTCAGATGCCAAGGAAGAGAATGAAACTATAATTTTAAAATTTCTAGATCATAATGTCTTTTCAAATAATATCAAATAATAATTAACAAACAATTTCAAATTAAAATCCATAGCGAAAGAAGTTGCCTAGTGTCATCAAGAGGCATATGCACAAAAGTCATGTACATGTAAATATTTAACAAATGTGATTTTAAATAGAATAAAAAGGACCCGGTTACATTTTGCGGTATGGAAGGCCAAATTACTACCGGTCAATGCAATAATTGAGGTTTCTATGTACCTATAACTGGTATTAAGGGGTTAACAGATGAGCAAATTCCAAATATTCGAAACTTTATCATCGCAGTCAAATGGGCTCAAGTAAATTTTGTTTAACGAAAAAGAATAACAATTGCTGTCATTATATAAATTTTGTAATAACAAACTTCAGTATAGATCAGCTTGCAATCTGATCTCCATGTTATTGTTTAGACTCTGTAATAATGTCCATTGTGTTTGTTATCATAAGCCCATGCTGCCAGGTTAAGACTTAGAAACAACATTAGCTAAAAACAAGTGAATTTTTTTGAGTGGTACTATTTTAAATAGTATCCTATGTTTTTTCATAGCCACAGGGAGTCACAGAATGGTTCAACCAGAATATCTGCCATTGATGGCAAAGTGCGTTAAGGAACTCACCTTCTTTCCAAAGTTATAAGATTTTGGGTATTTTCTTCCACCAACAATCTGTATACTTGTGCTCATGCTCTTTGGTACTCCCCTATGCTTTGGTAGCCACAAGAAGTGACAGATTTGTTCTATCAGAATAAATGTGTCCCTACTAGCAAAATGTTTGGACAAGCTCACCTTGTTTTCCATAGTTCAAAACGCTTTGGGTGTCTTCCTATTGAGAATTTACATTGTCGATAATATTCTTTTAGGCACTCTCTTGTGCTTCGGAAGGCACGGATCACAGAATGGTTTAACCAAAGTATCTATGTCATTTGATAGTAAAGTTCTTGGACTAATTGGCCTTGCCTCAAAATATTGTGGGTACGTTCCTTACATTAAAAATGTGCATGCTTGAGATTTTTATAGTGGAGATGTGGAGAGCAATTATAATGAGGAAGCCCCACACGTCTAATGAGGAAGCCCCACACATCTATTCATCTGTCATTAGAACTGCTGCTAGGTTTGTCGCAGCATGCTTCCTATTTTTTTGAAGTAGCATAGAACGTTCAAAAACACTTAAAAAAGTGCACAATTAACTGTGAATACCCAAGCAAAGTAGGTTGAAGCATGCATTCAGTCTAATGCCAAGAACATACAACCAAATAAATTGCTGCATCATCTGTGACTTTTTGGTTGGGCAATTAACCTGACAATGACATGCAGATACATCTACCGCCCATGGTTTTCAGCAGCAACGGTCCAAGCAGACCATAGATTTGTCCTGTTCATTGGTTGGTCCCACAGTCATCAATCGAGTGATCTGGGATCCATGAGAGATATAAATCTGAAGTGAATATTATAATTGGATTATTTATATACATGACTATTGGTAATATAATTGTACATTTAAGATACTGGAGTGATGATGAATACGCTATGAAAACATAATACAAAAAAGGCCCACATCTAGCAGTTTCTATCCACTCCACAGGCAGCATTACTCATGCAGAAACGGAACTTCAAATGAATGAACCATGCATTTCAAGGGTTAACTTGATCACTGCAGCAAAAAATTTTCCTATTTCCCCCTATCACAACCTGAAAACAGAATTTTCTCAGTGGCATTGATGATAATGAAGGACGAGGAACCTTTATGGTTGTTCTTCCAGAAGTCAACAAAACAAATCTTTTTCTGAATTAGCTCTCATTAACAGGCATAAAAGAGTTTATGAAATCTTAATACAAACTAGGATAAGCAAAGATCTTATGGGAAAAAATATAATTCATCATCACACTAGATGCATCTAGTAATAACAAGAATATGAAAAGGAAAAGACATCGTTCATCCTTTCTTCTTTCATATCTGTAACTTTTGGTATGTTCTAGAAGTTGATTTGATCTCTGTAACAAAATGGACAGCAGAATCCTTTTGCTGATAAGTGTAGACATTAATTGGATTATAGCTCTAGAAACTAGGATGACGTTCTCGACTTAAAGCAGTACATTGTGGGCCATATCAAACTTTAAGAAATCATGCTAGCGCCCATTCTGGCAGAGCCTCAATAATAGTGGTAAGGCACAACGATATGGATCCATTGGTAAATCAGATGCTTGCCATGTGGATTGTCTTAAAAAAAGAGCATAACAATCACAGAGAACATCATGATCACCTCCACCCCCATTGCTACTGCCTTTTAAAGGTTTAGACAATCTTCCATGTCAAGAAATCTGTTCTTTTAATCATTGACCAAAAAAACTCTCTACACTCATGAAAAAGAATGCTCATTTATAATGCAGCCAGATTGATCCTTCAGCTGTTCTGACAACCAACAGAGGATGTATTGCCCATGGTGTCTTAAATTCTCATAGACTAGGAAGCAAGAACTGCCATGTAATAAAACTAATGGTTTACCACATTTGCAGAGGTTGTATCTTTTATACTGATTTACTTTTGGCATCACAATCAACAACGCTTGTGACCGCATAAATCTGAGATTGATTGAGAAAAAGTATTTTTGATCATTCTACTATTATTTCCTTGAAAATTCAAATTTCTTTATGATTACTGAACACTGGTCAATTACTCTCATAAATGGTATCTGTTTATCTATCATGATCTGCAGTGGGTTCATGCAGTACTTTCAAATATACATCTGCTGGTCTCAATAATCCTCACAGCAAACAAGTTATAGTGGATAACTTCATCCCAATCTTGGATGTCCAGACCTGAATTCTAATGTTTTATCAGTAAACAAGACCTGACGTTTCTTAGCCTCAAGCTCTCCAAAAATCACAGGGCTCTGATATGAGGCTTTATCTTTTCGAAAATAAACAATATCCATGATGTCTTACAGGCTCCCAAAAACCCAGAAAAATCCATCTGGTGCTCTATATTTCAGCCTCTAGCTCTTTTTTCTTTTTGATGAAATTTCAGCCTCTTACTCTTTCAAGCATAAGAACATATTTCCAAGATCTACAAATTCCAGTGTAAGAAAAAATTAGAATGCATTGGAAGGGAAGAATTTTTTCATTCGCCTTACTGATCCCATATGAAGTAGAAAAGTTGTGCAAAAGCACGAATTAAACTGTAAATACTGAAGGCTGATAAAATATCAGGCATGTAGCGGAAAAAAATTATCACAAACAGCTCTTACATGTATACAGATCTTTGTGATGTCTAGAATTACAAACTTATGATATGCTCATGACACATCATCTACAGAAGATGCATATCTAGAGGAGAAACTCCAGGCAAATTATTCATATATCCATGCATTTTCTAAGGTAAGATAGTGATGACAATTAGAATATTATGATGCCATGCAAAATGCATTATTTCAGCATTCCATACAATCAATGATCCACTAATCTTATAATAGTGCTTAGGCTCTGATATAAACTGCTTGCTGAAAGGAGATATAGCTTAATTATCATGATGGATAAGAACATGAAGCAGATGAAGAATATTAAATTGGTTAGAAATCATTCTGAAAAAAATAATAATACAGCAATGCTACTTAATTAAGATATTCAACAACATAAGAAGCTGCAGGGGAAGACACCTAAGATCATATTGATATACCAGTCCTTAGTAACCATTTTGCTAGCAGCAACGAGTTGATGATTTTGGCCCCAAATGCATGTGGGCACCAAATATCTTGAAAACCAAGTATACAATATTCCTCATTTTTTTTTATGAGGTGCTTCCACAAATAAGAACAGGCTAGCACTTTGATTTTCTTCAAATTTCTAAAAAAGATTCACTACTCATATAAGTTAGCATCTTCAAACAATCCCTAATAAATTGTTTGACATTTTTCACATCATAACTGCCAGGAATGAAATGATTTTAGAATAAAATTTAATCATATTGATAATTATCTTTCAACAAAAAATGTACAGACACTGCCATGAACACATGAAGACTGCCCACCACCAATTGTTCATTATTGCATTCAAGGTAGCCCTAAAACTACAGCCTTCATGATACAATCCACTGCAAGATAGCCTTCAATCTTGACTTCATTGACTGTCCTTAAAAATCATTGTTCAAACCTTTCATCAATTTCTCAATGATTAGTGATGCACCCATCTCATCTATCAATTTGCATTTCTTTTATTGCTTAGATCCATCATGCTGACAAAACCAATGCAAAAATTTAACCTGAAGAGTCACCTATGCTATCCATCAACCCATGAAGCCATCACGGTCATCCTTATATTCCTGGGCTTGTTTCGGCAGCCTAAATGAAGTTGTTTACTCCTATTCCACTTTGGTATATATATACCATATTCATCATTTCTTTTGAAGAATGTTATAGCTGGCCAAAATAATCAACTTTTAAAATCAGGCAACAATATAAGAAATCAAAATGGACATTCTGGTAGAAGAGCGAGCCACTAATAGCATTTATACAACAATAAACCATTAAGCCTTAGAAACTGGATTTTACCGAATATGAAATTCAAATGTGAATGATTGATCAGAGGTATTGGGGAAGTAAAATGTTTACAATGTAAATGAAATGAAAGGTCGGCAAATTACTTTCAGGCTTTGTGCCATCTTTACCTAAAGACATCATGAAGCATGACTGTAACAGATAAAAATTTTAGGATCGAAGTTCCTTACCTAGTTAAGTTTAAATAATCAGCACCATCTTGTGGTTCACACCAACTTTATGTCTAGTTAGTATCATAGAAAAACATATAAGAGCCTTAATTGCTTGAGAGTTATGACATAAGGTTATAGTTACATTCAGAATTTCTGACATAGAAGGAAGAAAACAGATGCCAATAATAAGCAAAAGGAAAGACAGGACAAGAAAGAGGGCACAAAGGGAAAGCAAAGCAAATCTGAAATGGGAGACTTAAATATGCTGGAACTGAAATAAGCTTGTGGTCCTATAGGAGGAAATTGATGTAGAAAATAACAGAAGAGGAAAAGAAGGGACATAATGGCAAGCAGAATTCTCTGAGCACGAGCAGTTTATACATAAGGGTGGGTGTGCTTGCTCTTGCTTCTGCATGGTGAAAAGAGAAGAAACTAGAAGCTATAGGTTTTCTAGCTTCTTCCAAAAGCACTTTTCTGGCTTTTCTTTCGTATAAGTACTTTTCCGACAATTGCATCAAACAATTTTTTCTTTTATTTTTAAGGAAGTGCCCTTTTTTTGCTTTAAAAAGATTTTTTAAAGCAAAACCAAAAGTGAAGGTTTTTTTCTTTCTTTTTTCCTAAGAGAATGGATACAAGTAAGCCGTGATCTGAAATGGCCTTCTTTTGATGGTATATAGTATCTGATCTAAGGTTTGAAGTATCTGTAATGCCCAAGTCTACCTGTTGGTTCAACTAACCTACTAGCAGGCCGGGTCCATGCGGCCTTAAAAACTCAGTTCAAATTAACTGATAGTAGATGAATTTGAGTTCTAAGCACTTCAAACTTTTCTTTTCCATTCGATATGGAACTATTGGGCTCAAACTCAAGCCTGATTTTGGATCCATGGCCTAGGCTTAAATTAATTTGAGTCAGGTTTAGGTTTCAAGTTAGGGCTTTCCAAATTTATATCAGATTTCTTATCAATTAAGTGCTTTTTTTTCCTTAAGAAATCAACTAACTTAAGATTTTTATCTTGTTTTAGAGAAACAACATGTAATTATTTTAAATATTGCTTATTTTTGCGCCGACACTTAATAATGGAAAATTAATTTTGTCGACCTAATCTTTGGCCCAAATAGGTTGTCATAGGTCATCTCAACTAGGTTTTGGGCTGGGGCCAAGCTTAGGCCTAGATTTTGCAAATCTTTTTTAGGCCCCAACTTGACCTAAAGCTTGAAGAAAAAGGGCGGCGCTCGAGCTGGGCATGGCCCAACCCAGCTTGGTCCACCTTCAGGCCTAATCTGACATAATCTGCTAACCTGCAACATTTTCCTTAATAAAGTAGCATGCATGCATGCATGCATACATACATAACTTGTGTCCAATTTGGAATAGGTAGTAATGATACAACTCCATCTTTAAGCCTTTGTTAATCTATCAACAATTTGATCCAGGATATATATAAAATCTGGGCTTTGGCACAGGAAGCATAAATTTGCTCGCAAGTTGCTTCCATTTAAAATGAAAATTTACATACATGCATTTTTGCTTTGATGATACACAATGTTTTATTCGTTTCTAAGTCATTTGAACTTGTAAAACGATCGCTACAAAAATGGCAATGTTCCCAAACTTGGAATCTCCTCTTTTCATAAGAATGGTCAAATCATATTTAGAACAAGTGCTGAAAGGATATGCAATTTCACTAGATTTAATTTGCAACCATATTCTTTTTCGCACTTCCATGTCACTGAATTCCACCCATAGATTCACAATAGCAGATGAGAGATCTCTTGTTGAATTTAGAACCAGTCAAATCAGCATTAAGTACCCTTCATGTCTTTCAAGAGAACTCTTGTGATGATAGGATGGACAAGATCCAAGGGTATGTATGAAGCAGCACACTATTCTGGTGTAATATCCATCTTTGGAAATGTCAGGTATGCTACTCTACTAAACCATGCCTTTCGAATCTCAATAGATACTCAAAGTTCTCACTGTTCACTTTCTATCCTCAAATTATTGAGGCATCTTTAAGTTTATGGTACCTGAGTTGATGTTAGAGACGCTACGCTAATCCCTTCTCTGCACTCATCCTTGGTAACAAGTTTTGGAATTTTAATGGTAAAATTGTGACCTGAGGGGGAAGAAAACTATGCGGGAAGGATCTTAGAGTTAACTAGCAAACAGAGCTTCTTTAATTTTTGTTCGACAAAGTTGACAAGGAGTAACTCCGCCAAGGCCGGTCCCAAGCCTGGGTAAAGGAGGAGGGTTGCATTAGGTAGCTGATAGCCAGCGTAAAACTCCATCAGATCCTTTAAAATATAAGTTGAGAAAGTTGACAAGGAGTATTCTATCTTATAATTAGATCTTTTCCGAATGTGTTCAAAATAGCTTCATTGATATCATCTATGGTTAAATGGTAACATACAACTTGACTTTCACAATGACTAAGATCACACTCTCCAGAATACATGATATGGGGATTACTGAATGTTAAAAATATATGTTTAATATGCCCACGATGATAATTACGTCGAAAAAGGTGTTGCAGTTTTCGTAGCTGCAGAGAAGGTGGTTTCCTTTTACGTGGTTGATGTTTTACTAAGAAAATGGCATCAAGAATATCAGACAACTTTTGGAAGAACCTCAAAGTTTGTTTCTCTTGGTGGTTACTATGGATTCATGAAGATATGTATTGTCTTTATGATTATATGCCTAGTTATTTTGGCTTATGTTGTTTATTAGGCATTTAATTATGTTTTATAATGTTTGTTAGATGTTTAATTATGTAATTGAAAAAGATCATGTAATGATACTTAAAGTATGAAACTCTATAGTTATGTTTTTTTATTATGATGTTTATTATGTTTGAATGGGAGTTGCTTAATGTATACTTCTTTAATTCTTTGTGGATTATAATCGTGTATTTTTCTAATTCTTCATGAATTGTAATTATGCATTATTTTATTCAAGTAAACTAAATGAATAATAATAAGGCATTGAACAATGGATGATGATTGGAAGCATAGCAACCTTTTGATTCCACGTGATTTGCTAAGTTATTATTAGATTTGGTTTATACTTGACAAATAATAGTATTGTGTGCTTGATAAATGAACTATGTGTTTCATTTTTATTTAGATCATGGCATCAAAGAATATTATAGCTGATCTGAACAAAGATGATAAGTTGAATGGTGATAATTACCATGTCTGACATCTCAAAATACAATATGTACTTAAGGAACAAGAGACTTTGGAAGCCATCAACCATACCATGGTTGATCCTGATGAGGGTACTACAGTTCAGCAAAGAAAGAATCAGGAAGCATATAAAGCTTGGAAGAAGAAAGATTCCACAACTAAGGAAATATTGATAAGTTCAATGGCAGATGACCTCGTATGTGAATATGAGCAGCATTCTACTGCTTATGAGGTCTGGGTTGTCCTTAGGGATGAATTTGGTAGAGTCAGTGTGACCAAGCTTAGGCAGCTGGCCATAAAATTTGATACATACAAAAAACGCTCAAATCAAATAATCAAGCAACATCTAAGAGAGATGTCCAATATGATTAGGGAGTTAAATTTAGCTGGCCATAAGCTTACTGATGAACAGCAAGTGCAAACTGTGATTCGATCTCTTTCTGATGGTTGGAAGTACATGAAGGTTAATTTGACTCATAATGACAGTATCAAAACTTTCAATGATGTCACTCGTCATGTTGAGTTGGAAGATGAACAGTTGGAGTCGATTAAACCTAAGGGACAAGCATATGTTGCTGAAAGCTCCAAATAAATTTCTGATTTCAAACGCAAGAGATATTGGAATAAGAAAGGTAAGGGAAGGGGAAACAAGAAAGGATCTGCTGATCAAAAGAGTAACAAGAACAAACGTCGTTTTTTTAAGAAGAGAAATAAAGCAAACATAAAGTGTTATAATTGTAGCAAAAAGGGTCATTTTGCTCATGAATTTACAGAGCCAAAGAAAAATGTTACATTATGTTATGCTTCTTTTTATGATATTTATGATTCTAGTACTGTGATGCTTATTGATTTTTATCATTTGTGGATAATAGACTCAGGAGCCACAGACCATGTAGCTCGAGATAGAGCAGTGTTTGTGGATTCCGTTGCATAGCTGTTGGAAGTAGATGTATATATATGGAAAACAATGCTAGGGTTGAGGTCAAAGAAATTGGGACATGCAAGTTGGAACTGCACTGTGGCCGAACTCTAATCCTGCATGATGTCCTTTATGCTCCGGACATACGACGAAATCTTATTTCAATTATTGTTCTTTTGAATTTAGGTTATAAACTACATTTCTATGGTAGATGTGTTGATATTTATTGTAATGACCTATATTATGGATCTGGATATTTGTCTAATGAATTTATGGTACTTGATGTAAACTATGGTACTTTAGATTCTATTAATAGTTATTTTTCACTAATTACCTCTTCTAGCAATACAAATGTTGATATTAATATTTGGCATGTTAGATTAGGACACATTGGACAAGAAAAAATGAACAGATTGACTAGTGAGGGCTTATTGGGCTCTTTTATCAAAACTGATTTGTCCAGATGTAAACATTATCTTATTGGAAAATCAACTAGAAAACCATTTGGCAAAGCTATTAGGGCTGAATTTTCATTGAATTGATTCAGTCTGACATCTGTGGCCTGATAAGCATAAAGGCTAGGCATAGTGCATCATATTTCATTACATTTATTGATGATTTTACACATTATGGTCATGTGTATCTTATCTCTCACAAATTTGAAGCATTAGATTATTTTAGATTGTACTTGAATGAAGTTGAAAATCAACTTGAAAGAACGGTAAAAGCCTTAAGAACTGATCGTGGGCGAAAATATTTGTTAGATCAGTTTAAATCATTATGTAATGAAAAGGATATATTAAGGCAGCTAAGTATTTCGGGAATGCCATAACAAAATGGTATCGCTGAAAGAAGAAATAGGATCCTTCTTGAAATGGTTAGGTCAATGATGGCACAAGCAAATTTACCAATCTCTTTTTGGGAAGATGCATTATTGACTGCTGCATATATACTTAATCATGTACCTTCTAAATCGATTCTATCTACTCCCTATGAATTATGAACATGCAGAAAACCCGAACTAGGTCATTTAAAACCGTGGGGTTCGGGTACCTATGTTCATGACATATCAAGTAAGTTTGACAAATTAGGTGCTAAAGAAAAGAAATGTATTCTTATTAGATACTCTGAACATTCAAAAGGATATACATTCATAGGCGATCAAATGGATGGAAGTGTCTTTGAAATAGAATCATAAGATGCTATATTTTTTAAGAATGAATTTCCTAGTAGGGGTGAGATTGACAAAAATACCTCCCTATGTGAGTTGAAGGATTTAAATGATAATATCACTCAAGCGATTGAAACTGAAAATACTCAACTGAGTATGAGTGATTTAATACCTACATCTTCTTCACAAGAACTTGAATTAAGGAAGAGTGCTAGAAAAATATTTGAAATTGAGGGAGAAGTCCTCATGGTTACTCCAGAAGATGATGAGGAACCTAACACTATGAATGAAGCTTTATCATGCCCTACTAAGGAACAATGGAAAATTACCATGGAAAAAGAAATGAAATCTATGAAAAAGAATCAAGCATGGGAGTTAGTCGATCTCGCAAAGCTATTGGAAATAAGTGGGTTCTCAAAATTAAACAAAAAGCAAATGGATTAATTGATAGATATAAGGCACGACTTGTTGCTAAAGGTTATACCCAATAAGAGGGTATAGAGTTTGAAGAAACCTTTTCTCCTGTTGTAAGGTTTACTTCTATTCGCTTAATTCTAGCTATTGTAGCACAATTAGATTTAGAATTGCATCAAATGGATGTCATAACAGCTTTTCTTAACGGAGAGCTTGATGAAGAAATCTACATGGAATAACCTATGGGTTTTGTTGTTAAAGGCCATGAACACAAAGTGTGCAAATTGAAAAGATCAATTTATGGTCTAAAACAAGCATCAAGACAGTGAAATTTGAGATTCCATGATATAATTGTCTTATATGACTTTGAGATGATTAATGAAGATCATTGTATGTACATTAAAGATATGAAGAACATGGGAGAAGCGAATTATATATTAGGGGTCAAGATCCATAGAGATCATTCAAGAAAACTCTTAGCATTATCGTAAGAGATATATATAAAGAAAATACTTAAACGTTTTTACATGAAAAATTTTGATACCCCTGTAGCAAAGAGAGAATGTTTGAGTAACACATGTGTTCAATAACTCTAGAAGAAAAATAAAAAATGTTCAGGATACCATATACTAGTGCTATTGGAAGTTTAATGTACGTTATATATATATAAGGCCAGATATTTGTTATGCTGTCGGACTTATTAGCCGTTTCCTATCAAATCCTGATCAATTACATTGGAAAGCGGTAAAAAGAATATTTATATATCTAAAGGGCATAACATATTACAATCTTTGTTATCAAGGATCAAAGGATATTCTGACGCTGATTGAACTGAAGATCAAGATGAGAGAAAGTTAACTTCAGGTTATACATTCTTACTGAATAATGGAGCCATTTCATGGAATAGTAAGAAGCAAACATGTGTGGCTTTATCAATAATGAAAATTGAAATTATAGCTTGTTTAGACAAGAAGTTGTTTGGCTGAAAAGATTTCTTGAGCATCTTGAATTCTTTAATGATAGTGGGAGTCCAGTGATTATTCATTGTGATAATCAGACAGCCATTGCTTATACCAAGGACCCCAAATATCATAGCAAGACCAAGCATATAGACATCAAATATAACTTTGTAAGAGATATAATTGCACAAAAGGAAATAGTTTTGTAATATATCTCCATACAATATATGCTTGCAGATCCCTTTATAAAAGCCCTTAGTAGAGACTTGTTTCAAGCTCATATAAAGTCTCTTGGATTACGTAGAATATGATATGCATGTGAATGTAAAGAAACACATTCTTGTTGATCTATGAATATATTCTTTGCCATGATAATTTATTTAGCATCTTTGATATGGCTTCATAAGATGTGATATGGTAATAGCATCTATTATAAAAGTATGTCGTTAGGCTGAGATGCTCTTCTCGCATAGACAATCGCCTCTGATGTTTGTATAACATGCAGAGATGAGACAGCTATTAGCTAGAAATTTTTGAGAGAGATAAGCTAAAGCCTATGTCGCATTGATTGGATATCAAGATGAGATCATTATAATAATTATGATCGAAGTAAATATTTGTACTATTTACTTTGCCTGTTTAATAGCCAGACATGAATTCACATGGTTAGAAAAGATATGGTTGGTGAATTCAAGTTAGACACTGAAGTATGTCTGAACTTAAGTCTGTACGATATTTGAAATAAGAAGACATATGCTCTTATTAAAGAAAAAAACATTGTAGCTCGTGATTCATTCCATGTGTGCTTAGTTGCCCAATAAGGGTAGTAGAAGAATAGATCCCTACTTCTTTATGCGAGACCCTAAAGATTTAAAATTATTATATATATATATATATACTCTTATGGCTTTTTAACTCTCTTAAGACTTTATTATAGTGTTGCTACTTTAACATGTTACCAATAATTAAGAATTATGCGATTTGCGGGATATGTCTAGGAAAGCAGCTATATGGAGTTAAAAGATTCGAGTTGAGAAGGAAGACTGATTTAATTTACATCATAGCATATATTCATAGGTCGACCAATTATATAATTCACTTGACATAATTATAAATACATTATGCTTATGAAAGATTAAGCATGCTCTTTGATATTTATGAGGGATCATAGATGTAATGATGTGAAATTTTTATTTTAGGGTATAAGCAAGTTTATATGTATTTGTTCTCTCTCTATTATTGGAGCCGTTATGTACTCCTAACAGTTATATAACATTATAGCTCAGCTGAACTTGCTGATCACATGGCCCATTTTCCTAGCATGAATTACATTTAGAAATCTGAATGAGAAATATATGTTATAAATGAAACTATCATTATGTACAAGTGGAAGATGTTAAAAATATATGTTTAATATGTCCATGATGATAATTACATGGAAAAAGGTGTTACAGTTTTCATAACTGCAGAGTAGGTGGTTTCCTTTTATGTGATTTCATTTTTTATAAAAGGATGCCTTCACTTTCTTTTTTTAAAGAACGAAGAGAATACAAGATCTTCTTTTCTTGATAAGATTTCTGGAGGGACTTGCGCTGTGGCTTAAAAGAGTATTTTTTCTCTTCTTAAAATCACTCCGACCAAAAATTATCTGTAAGTTTTTGTTTATTAGTAAAGAGTAAAGCAAATGTTGTCCCTGTTGAGATTTGATTTAACACTAAATGTCCTCAACCAACTTCCTAAATGCCCATGAATTCCATATCCATATCATATATCAAAATACCTGTATCTCAACTCCTCTTCTTTGACATGCTCGAAGGCTTCTTCTCATGTCTCATGCAAGACAAATCATCGAGTACATTCAAGCAGTAAATCAAAGCCTTTACCCCATCATTTCAGAGCGCTACCAAAGTCTTGACATACAGGCCTCCCACACTCCGACGACAAAATTAGTTTCTCATCGCCTCTATTTCTTTGTGGTCAATGGACTAGTTTATCGCATTTTTCCATCAGATTTGCAACATGAAAAGTACTTTCATGTGTCACGGATTCCTACTCCGTCCTATCCACCTACCCAAAAAAACAACACTCATATTGCATCAAATCTGAAAACATGTTACCTGCGGCGAGCACAAGTAATTTGCACGTAATTTGTACGAGTCATCAATATGTTATGAAATATAGAGAGGCAAAAAAAGAAAAAGTAAAAGTAAAACTTCTCAAGAAAGATGTTTACGATTCCACGAAACCAATAGCATCTGCCCCTTAATAAATCATATCTATGTTTCATAAAAGAGCATAACAGGAACGCCCTAATTCACAAAAACAAATTAAGCCATGGACTCGTATATTGCATGCTTTTCGCCGACGATTCAGTTCGAGACAAGAATGCTTAAAAAAAAAAAAAAAGGAACGAGAAGGTTTCAGGGAAGAGAGTGAACCTAGGGGCTGACGGAGAGGACTCCACCATCCGCTGCCTCTGGGAATGGAGGCAGGAATCAACCACGTAATAGTCTTCTGATTTCCTGGCAATCGCAATCGCAACCGCGGCGACAGATGTGCTTCACCCTCACGAGCAGAATTATATTTTAACGCGCGCATTCCGGGGTTCCAGTGTGTGTGCGTGTCTGTGTGTATATATATATATATATATATGGTTTTTTTTTGGCTTTTTCAAAATAATGAGATTTCGTGGGTCATAAATCATAATTTTGATCCAGTAAGCAATTTTTTAAGATAAAATTTATATTTTAAATTAAATATTTATGCAATTAAAGTTCAATATTTGTACTCTTTTCTAAAAAATTACCGAATAAACTTTTGATTCAGTTGTTCACAAAGTTATACCTATTGAATTTTATTTTACACAAATTCTTTCCATAGGATGCCATTTATTTTAAAAGATAAAAAAATTCTTTGTGCACCTTTCGATGCACGCCTTTAAAGTTCAATATTTGTACTCTTCTCTAAAGAATTACCAAATAAACTTTTGATTCAGTTGTTCATAAAGTTATACATATTGAATCTTATTTTACACAAATTCTTTTCATAGGATGCCATTTATTTCAAGAGATAAGAAAAAGCTTTTGTGCACCGTTCGGTGCGGACCTTTCTGGAGATGGTGCATAAAGGCGTTTTCTTTGATATAAAGTTAATTTTGTAAGGAAAAAGTCTTTGTACACTGCCCCCAGTGCAGCAAGGCCTACATGGGCTGCACCGTCTCTTCTGATTGGTCCACGTGGATGATGTGCTGGGCGGTATGGCCCTGCTACGATGTAACGTTCTGAACGTGACGGCCATTTAAAGCGCTTCGCTTTTTTTTTAAATTAGCGTTCAGATGAAAATGCCCTTTCTCTCCATTCTATCACCATTTTACGTTGGATTTCATCTGTGCAAGAAAAACTCTTTCTTCCCCTCGCTCTGGCTTTCGGCACGATCCTACGCCCTCGCTCTAAGAGTCCGATCGAAAGAAACTATTTCAGCTTTGAGGTTGGAATACCTGGCTACTGGAGTCTTTGTACAAAAACTTCTAGAGGAAATGTTGTCCGCAGCACGAAGTAAAAAGTCCTTCTTCCCACTTCTTTGTAAAGCTCCTTTATTACACAAACTGTTTTTTCTCGTTAGAGGTAGTTAATGCGTGACCAAACCGTTTAATGCATGGGTAACTTCCTTAGAACAAAATAGTTATGACATTCTGGCAGTCATAACTATTTAGAGTTTACTGTTTTGTAAGCACGAATGTCATACTCTTTTAACTAGGATGTTATACCTCATGAACTAGGGTGTCGTCAGAGTGTTTCGGCCTATATTCCTCGTTATTTCCTGTCCATATAGCTCTAGTGTCGTTATGCTCGGCCGAAAATCCTTCGCGACACCGCAGTTCATACATCACGATACCCTAGCGATAACGCTACGACACCAATGCTTAAAACCTTACGACACCCAAGGAGAAATTCGGCCTAAAATCATTGGTGACACCGCAGTTGAAACGTTATGACACCCTAGCATTAACGCTACGACACCCATGCTTATAACCTTCGTGTTCTTCGTATGTTGCTTTCTGGGGTATCGTAGTGTTTCTATGGGGTGTCTTTAAATGCTAAAGGGTGTGTCGTGCTTATAATTGATAGGTGAAACATTAAGACACCCAAGCGTCAACGCTACGATACCCCGTATGGAGAACAATCCCCGCGACACCCCGCTTTAACAGTCAGTCATCGGTGTCATCGCCTTAAAGCTAGGGTGTCATCAGATGAGAACTGGGGTGTCGTTAATAGCCTGAGTCAGTGATGTCATCGTTCGCGATACCCCAGTTGAAAACTGACGACACCCTAGCACCAATTCTACGACACCCGTGCTTATAACTGACCACGGAGAGAAGGCCCGCGATACCCAAGTTACAAACCTAAGATACCCATTCACGCTTAGGAGAAAACTTTAGCACATCGCAGGATGAAATCGGTCGGAAAACAGTTACGACATCCAAGCTCCCTTATCCTTCGGTCTGGCAGCAAACACGAAAGTCACTAAATTTTTTTTTATTCATCACACAAATAAAGACAAAAAGAAAAGAAAAGAAAAAACCACAGGAGCCCTCACTGGGGCTTGTCATTTTCTCCGGGTGCTGCCGAGCTCCCCTCACGCTGCGGGGCTAACTCGGCGATCTGGCGCTGGAGGGACGCTACTTGCCCCTCCAGCTGGCTGTTGGCCCGATGCAGGACCTCGATCTCTCTCGTTGAAACGGCCAGGTATTGCTCGGCCGCCCTGTGGAGTCGCTCGCTATTTACGAGCGACGACGCAAAGACCTCCGCATCGACGGTTACCGTTGTGCGGCGGCTCCCATGGGTGCCAGTCGGTCGCCCCTCGCCTCTAGAAGCCATCTCAGTATCCAAAAATTTTGGAAGATCAGCTGACAAGGTGATTAATGATCGCATTCCCCCATTCATATTTAAGGTACTCCTAGCGGGTGTTTCGATTGCCCGAGCTATCAGCTTCGATGCCCCTATCATGGAAACTCGCCACGTGCCACCATCTCAGTGGGCGGTCAAAGGAAACAAATGGGTTTTGAACTAGGGTGCTGTGGGTTTCAACAAGATAAGAGCGAATGGCAGCAAACACCCAGGAGGAATTCGCCTCCCTCGTGAACAGAAACCATTAATAAAGAATGAAGAGAGTGTGGGAAAGCCAAATACTGCGACACTCTAGTACCAATGCTTCGATACCCATGCTTAAAACTGACGAGGGAGAGAATCCCCGCGACACTCCTAGTGGAATTCGGCCGAAAATCCTTTGCGACACCCCAGTTGAAATCTCACGACACCCTAGCTTTAAGGCGACGACACCCGTGCTTACAAATGACCACAGAGAGAATCCCAGCGACACCCCTGGTGGAATTCGGCCGAAAATCCTTCGCGACACCCCAGTAGAAACCTCACTACACCGTAGCTTTAAGGCGACTACACCCGTGCTTAAAACTGGCCATGGAGAGAATCCCAGCGACACCCCTGGTGGAATTCGGCCGAAAATCCTTCGCGACACCCCAGTTGAAATCTCACGACACCCTAGCTTTCAGGAAACGACACCCGTGCTTAAAACTAACCATGGAGAGAATCCCCGCGACACCCCCTGGTGGAATTCGGCCAAAAATCATTCGCGACACCCCAGTTGAAATCTCGCGACACCCTAGCTTTAAGGCGACGACACCCGTGCTTAAAACCGACCACGGAGAGAATCCCCGCGACACCCCCTGGTGGAATTCGACTGAAAATCCTTCGCGACACCCCAGTATAAACCTTACGACACCGTAGCACCAATGCTACGACACCCGTGCTTATAACTGACCACCTAGAGAATCCCCACGACACCCCAGGTGGATTGGATTTTGGCCGAAAATCCTTCGCGATACCCCAGTTGAAACATCATGACACCGTAGCACCAATGCTACGACACCCATGCTTATTGCTTTAAGGTGACGACCAACCTGCCTTAACAGTCAATGCACGGGCGTCTTCGCCTTAAAGCTAGGGTGTCGTCAGATGAGAATTGCGGTGTCGGTAACAGCATGAGTCGGGGATGGTGTCGTTAGGCCCTTCGTTAATGTGTTATTAATTGGTGTCGTAATTTTACAGCTCCGGTGTTGTTTTTTGTAAACTGGGGTGTCGTGACTTCTGAATTCAGATCATAGGTGTCGTATTGTTTTAACCTTCGTGTCCTAATCCTTTGTCATGATATATTGACAACTAAATCTATGGATATCATTGTTCATGACTGTGTGCCTATATTTCCACAGACGATGCTGAAATTAAAGATCGGAAAGAAATCGATAACACTCCCGACCATGCACCTTCACCCGTCGCTCCAAATGTAGTGGATGATACTGTAGTTCCTCAAACTGGAATGGAATTCAATTCAGCAAATGATGTATATACGTTCTACAATGGATACGCGAAATGAGTTGGTTTTGGAATCACAACAGTGTGTAGCAGGGCCAACAACAAAAAATAACTTTGCTTCAAGCACCTGGCATGTTGGAGGCAAGAAAAATCTAGAAAAAACAGAGAAGAGTATGAATCATAGGGATAATGGAAAAGTTGATTGTATAGCATCTATAAAAGCAAGACTGAATGCTACAAGTGGTAAGTGGATATTGGATGAGGTTTCTCTAGAACATAACCATGGGATGTCCATAACATCAACTGGTTATCTACGGTCGCATAGGAGGATCAGCACACCAGAGAAGGCATAAATCAGCAATTTACATGCCGTGAATGTTTCGACAACTCAGATATACTCTGCCATAGCAAGGAGAAAAGGGGGCAGAAGACAATTGGATTTCACCGAGAAGGATGCTCGTAACTTCATTTGTCGCGAACATCAGTCTAAGCTGAAAGAAGGAGATGCTCAGTCGATGGTAATTCATTTCACTAAAATGCAACTCAGAAATCCCAATTTCTTCTATACCTTAGACCTCAATGATAATGGTCATCTGAGGTCTATCTTCTGGATTCATCCAAGGTCAAGATTGGCATGCACAGACTTCGGCGATGTTCTAAGCTTTGACTCGACCTACTTGACAAACAGATATCAAATGCCTTTTTGTCCATTCGTCGGGGTCAACCATCATGGATAGTCCACCTTGCTTGGTTGCTCATTGTTGTCTGATGAGAACACTGAAACATATAAATGGGTTTTTCAGGCATGGATGCAAATGGTGGTCAAGCATCTATTGCCATAATAACTGACCAAGATAAGGCAATCGAGGTTGCTGTCAAAGAAGTTTTTCCTAACACACGACATTGATTTTATCTTTGGCATATATTGAAGAAGATACCTGAAAAGATTGGCCACATTTGCACGGCAAATCCTAAGTTTATGGTTCGATTTCGATGAGGCAATATATGATTCATTGACCATACAGTCATTCGAGGAAAGATGGGCACATGTTATGGAGAAATATAAAGAATGCAAGTATATAGATTGGTTCAATGTCCTTTACGAATGTCAATGGGTCCCAGTTTACCTAAAGGATACATTCTTCGCAGGTTTGTATGTCATTGTCTTTGGTTCATGTTTGCGTTCAACGCTTTTTTTTGTTGACAAAATTTTGAACAGGGATGTCATCTTCACAAAGGAGTGAGGGTATAAATCACTTCTTCGATGTGTTTATAAATTCGAAGACTACACTAACAGAGTTCATAGGTAAGTACGAAGATGCCTTGGAAAAAAGATACAAGGTCGAAAATGAGGAAGATAATAGGATGTTGCAAACGATTGCTTTCCTAAAGACATCATCACCTTTTGAGAGACAAGCTGCAGGAAGGTATACAAGGTGCATTTTCAAAAAATTTCAGATTGAGATCCTTGAAATGGCTGCATCAAATACTAAATCGATCAAGGAAGCTGGCAACTGTTGTGTATATTCTGTAAAGTCGTACGAAAGGATTGAAGTTGATGGAATCTGTAAGGAGATGATCAAAGATTATATCGTGTCATACGATAGAAATATTGAGGATGTCTAATGCCAGTGCCGATCCTTTCAGTTCAAGGGGTACCTATGTAGGCATGCCTTGTTGGTTCTTCATCAAAGTGACATATTTCGTTTACCAGATAAAAACTTCTTGAAGAGATGGTGCAAGGACATGAAATACCAATTCGACGAATTCGATTGCAATACTGAAGGTTATGATAAAAGCACACGAAAATCACGGTACGCAGTGATAATTTTTAAATTGAAATGTCTTAATATATGTTTTCGTTAATATTATGTTAATGATTGTAGATATAGTTTGCTGAGTCATCGGATGATGAAGCTCGCAGAGATAGCCTCCATATTTGAGGATGCATTTAATGTAGTGATGGATGGTCTAACACCTATATTCAAAATTGCCGTGGATGCGAACTGCGCAGCTAAACCAAGTATAGAGCTTGTAATTCAAGATCCTGAACAAATTAGGACGAAAGGTCGCCCAAGAGAGAACAGATTAAAGAGTGGAGTAAAGAAGAAGTCAAAAAGATCAAGGAAAAATCTAGTCAAGGAAAGAGATGCTTCAAGCAACAGGCAGACTTGTTTGCAGTCAATTAATACCGGAGAGGACAATGAAAGAATTGTACCGCCTTCCAAAGCTTTGATGGACGAATTTGATGCTTATGTATTGAGTCAACTTACACAGGAGCATATATAAAACACGGGTGTCGTAACTTTCTAACTAGGGTAACTTGATCGCAAATGAAGTGCTTTCAAACTAGGGTATCTATTTCAGTCAAATGAAGTGCTTTTAGCGCGACGACACCCCAGCTCTTGGCTAACGACTCCATAGCTCTAGCACGGCGACACCCGAAAGGAGAAATCCTTCGACATCCCAGTACTCATGAAAGGACACCAAAGCTTTTAGTGCGACGATACCCCAGCTCTTGGCTAACGACTCCCTAGCTCTAGCGCGGCGACACCTGAAAGGCGAAATCCTTCGACATCCCAGTACTCACGCGACGACACTGAAGCTTTTAGCGTGATGACACCCAAGCTCTTGGCCAACGACTCCGTAGCTCTAGCACGGCGACACCCGAAAGGAGAAATCCTTCGACATCCCAGTACTCACGAAAGGACACCAAAGCTTTTAGCGCGATGACACCCCAGCTCTTGGCTAACGACTCCATAGCTCTAGCGCTGCGACACCCGAAAGGCAAAATCCTTCGACATCCCAGTACTCACGAAAGGACACCGAAGCTTTTAGCGCGACGACACCCCAGCTCTTGGCTAACGACTCCCTAGCTCTAGCGCGGCGACACCCGAAAGGAAAAATCCTTCGACATCCCAGTACTCACGCGACGACACCGAAGCTTTTAGCGCGACGACACCCCAACTCTTGGCTAACGACTCCATAGCTCTAGCGCGGTGACACCCGAAAGGCGAAATCCTTCGACATCCCAGTACTCACGAAAGGACACCAAAGCTTTTAGCGCGACGACACCCCAACTCTTGGCTAACGACTCCCTAGCTCTAGCGCGGCGACACCCGAAAGGCGAAATCTTTCGACATCCCAGTACTCACGCGACGACACCGAAGTTTTAGCGCGACGATACCCTAGCTCTTGGCCAACAACTTTGTAGCTCTAGCGCGGCGACAACCGAAAGGCGAAATCCTTCGACATCCCAGTATTCACGAAAGGACACCGAAGCTTTTAGCGCGATGACATCCCAGCTCTTGGCTAACAACTCCATAGCTCTAGCGCTGCGACACCCGAAAGGCAAAATCCTTCGACATCCCAGTACTCACGAAAGGACACTGAAGCTTTTAGCGCGACGACACCCTAGCTCTTGGCTAACGACTCCCTAGCTCTAGCGCGGCAACACCCGAAAGGCAAAATCCTTCGACATCCCAGTACTCACGCGACGACACCGAAGCTTTTAGCGCGACGACACCCCAGCTCTTGGCTAACGACTCCGTAGTTCTAGCGCGGAGACACCCGAAAGGCGAAATCTTTTGATATCCCAGTACTCACGCGACAACACCGAAGCTTTTAGCACGACGACACCCCAGCTCTTGGCTAACGACTCCATAGTTCTAGCGCGGCGACACCCGAAAGGCGAAATCCAAGGACATCCCAGTACTCACGAAAGGACACCGAAGCTTTTAGCATGATGACACCCCATCTCTTGGCTAACGACTCCCTAGCTCTAGCACGGCGACACCCGAAAGGCAAAATCCTTTGACATCCCAATACTTACGCGACGACACCGAAGCTTTTAGCATGACGAAACCCCAGCTCTTGGCTAACGATTCCGTAGCTCTAGCGCGGCGACACCCGAAAGGCGAAATCCTTCGACATCCCAGTACTCACGTGATGACACCGAAGCTTTTAGCGCGATGACACCCCAGCTCTTGGCTAACGACTCCATAGCTCTAGTGCGGCGACACCCGAAAGGCGAAATCCTTCGACATCCCAGTACTCATGAAAGGACACCGAAGCTTTTAGTGCGATGACACCCCAGCTCTTGGCTAACGACTCCATAGCTCTAGCGCGGCAACACCCGAAAGGCGAAATCTTTCGACATCCCAGTGCTCAATTTACGACACTGTAGTGTTCAATTTACGACATCATATATGAAAACTTAAGAAATTGTGAAGTAGAAAAAGGCAAAAATATGAATAAATCGAGGACACCCTTGTTCTCAATATAAAATTTGTGCATTTGCATTAAATCTAAATCAGTGTTAATATGAATAAATTACATTCAATTTTCATTCAAAGAACATTTTTCGATAATGTCGCTGATCTTTTTGTTCAGGCCCTCTCTCAATATCGTCGCAGCTAAGTGTCGCCGATAATCTCTGACTTCCTCATCCGTGAAATCCATCTTCATATCAGGATTGTTCCGTCGAGCAAGACATTCCATGTATCTCAGACAATATAGGCCGCAATCCAGCAATCCGGTCGGTTGGCTTGGGCAATCCGAAATCTCTTCCAACGGCCAAGTCATCGCTTCCTTCTTATCGCAGTAGATATGGAATATGTAATTGTATGCCATTTATTTTCATTGGCCTTGTACTTGGGGTTGCGTTTCATTGAATTTAGGTGCATGAACACCTTTCTTTCCATATCGACAGTAACCAAATGCCAGTGCGAGTTATCGGAGTTTATTATGGTGAAAAGAAACTGGAATTGATCCTTATCTTCATCGGATACATTATCAAATATCGAGGCCCCTGATGTGCCAGCGAGTTCATGATCCGGCGATGAAGAAGTCAGACACAGAGCGGATACAAAAATTGATGCAAATATGCACTTATGGTATCGGTCCGGATGCTCTGTCCAGTTTCGCATCAGAAACTCCTGGCCGGCATCAATTATCTACCAATGCAATGTAAACTGATTAATATAATTCTAAAATCAACAACTAGAGCATGTTTCTTGATATACTTACATCATCTATTATCATTTCATTGTTAATGAGATCTTGAAGATTTTTCCTTGTTACAATGCCAGAAAACATATTGGTGTAGACGATCTCGTCGGTTAGTCGTTCGCTCAAAAAATTTTGAATAATAATTTGGTCATCTTCGACCGTTGTGTTGGGCTTTGCCGTGCCAACTGTCTTCGCCGACTTTTTAGGACGGGTTGTCTCATAATAATCTCTGACGACCTTGGATGCCTTATGCTTCCTTGGCTCTTTTTTAACCCTCCTAACAAGCGAAGGCACTCCAACGATTTCTATGTCCATATCATCACCCTTTGGCGCAGGGGTACCAAGTTTATTATCGGATTTGGACTCCTCTTTATTTTCATTCCCATGCTCAGTTTTATCATCCAATGAATCCCCCTCCAATCTCTTCTCCTCTGCTTTTGCATTCCCTGTCTCAGTTGGACACTCGGATGAATGGTCCTCCTCCATCTTCTTCTCCTCACTATTTCCATTACCAGGCTCGCGGAGGACCAACTCCAGGGAATGCACCTTCTCTGTTTTCCCGTCTCTATTGTCCTCCTCATTTCTTGCATTACTTTCCTTTCTAAGCAGTGAATTGAGGAGGCTCTCAGCAATGGACAGCCTGTGCCTGACATCGTCGAGTTGATCCTTAACGCACTCCAATTCAGTCCTCAACTCGGCACATCCTGCGCAGCTATCCGTTGGTTAAGGGGCGTAGCTATCTGTTGGTTGAGGGGATGCTACATTCTGCTGAGTGAGAAGCTAGCGCTCTTCTGACAGTGGTACAGTAGCTCCCTCCATCTGCAACGTAAGATGATAACAAATTAATATTAAGTGAACATATTGACACATTAAGTTAAAAAATATGGTCAGAGCAATGGAGTAATGTACTAGCTTACCAAGTCGTGAGGCTGCAAGTCGGCAACCCGAACCGACTGAATCTTCATTTGGTGGTCATACCACTTCAATAGCCGGGGCAGTTTATCAGGATATGCTGGTGCTCGCATTGATGTATGCTCGAGGAACCACGCCTGAACATGATATTTTTTGGATAATAAATAATGTAATATTAACAAAGAAATTATACTAAGAACACTATTTCTGCATCTCAATAATCCTTACCACCAGTGCTGTCGAGCATCCGAAAAGGGTAGGCTGCCTCCTAACTTTTTTTGCATTCTTTGAGTGGACCGGCTCCTCGGAACGCAAGCAAGCAGCTATTTCTAGGAGAGCTAGAACAATCAACTCCTTCAATGCCGAAGCCCAGTCGATGCTATCCAGTTGACTTAAGTCATCCAAGTGCTGGATGAGATACCGTGGACATCTCTGATTAGACTTTGGAGCCAAAAACATGGCCAACATGTATGCAATCCAAAGTCGGATGGTGTCCTCGACATCCTCCTGTGCCTTAGATGATCGGAGTTGAAATATTAACTTCTCCAAACCTTCTTGGCGAAGATCTAAACCCTGGCCAAACTGTCTGAACAACCTTCCGTTGAATAATTGGCTGGACGTGTCGATCTTCTTCTCATGAGCTGGAAGACCCAGAATGAGTGCGACTTCGTCGGCACTGAATAAAACTAGCTTTTCGCAAAAAATGAACTCGTCGCCTATATTGTGACATCTTATGATGTCTGCTAGCAGTCGCCCATCGACTGTGAACGTCTGCATGTCGATGAAGGCACCAAATGGGGTCCTTCGAATAAGTTTTGTATGCCGTCTAGTGAACCCCATCATCCAAACCTTCTGAACGTATACGGCCGGCCTGCAACTATTCTTAAACAGCTGGAAAGCCTTCACTGGGGGGACTGGAACAATTTTCATGTCAACTGAAACAGGGGGTAAAACATAAGACATACTTGTCATGAAATTTTAAGAGAGGATGTCATAGTATTTTAACATAGTGATAAACATACCTGAAGGAGCCGTATCCTCATTCGAATGAAGAACGATGTCCTTGCATTGTTCTGCCATTTTCTCCATCTGGTTCTTCCTTGTTCGCGGTCTTCGTCCACAAATGAAAGCACTCATCTCCATGAATGAAGTATATGGAAGAAAGAACTATGGAAGAAATTTAGGAGACCAGTGGCTTCTCGAGCAAGAAACGAAGGATGGCTTCTCGAGCAAAAGGATGGCTTTTTGAGCAACAGATGAAGGACCTCTAGGGTTTATGCCGACCTCAGAGAAATACGAAAGGACACCAGGATCGCCACGATCACATCATACTGACCCGCAAACCCATAGGAACTGCCCATGTTTTGCAACTTTTCTCGAAAAGATGGCATAGCTGAGTTACTAGGGTGTCGTCGAATTAGTACTAGGGTGACGTCAAAATTCTTGCCTTGTTCAAGCATGGGTGTCGTCACCTTAAAGCTAGGGTGTTGTGAGATTTCAACTGGGGTGTCGCGAAGGATTTTTGGCTGAATTCGAACTAGGGTGTCGCGGGGATCCTCTTCGTGGTCAGTTTTAAGCAAGGGTGTCGTCTCCTTAAAGCTAGGGTGTCGTGTTATTTCAACTGGGGTGTCGCAAAGGATTTTCGACCGAATTTGAACTAGGGTGTCGATGGGATTCTCTCCGTGGTCAGTTTTAAGCACGGGTGTCGTCACATTAGAGCTAGGGTGTCGTGAGATTTCAACTGGGGTGTTGCGAAGGATTTTCGGCGAATTCTAACTAGGGTGTCGCGGGGATTCTCTCAGTGGTCAGTTTTAAGCACGGGTGTTATCGCCTTAAAGCTAGGGTGTCGTGAGATTTCAACTGGGGTGTCACGAAGGATTTTTGGCCGACTTCGAATGGCTGAATTCCACTAGGGGTATCGCTGGGATTCTCTCCGTGGTCAGTTTTAAGCATGGGTGTCGTCGCCTTAGAGCTAGTGTGTCGTGAGTTTTCAACTGGGGCGTCGCGAAGGATTTTTGGCCGAATTCGAACTAGGGTGTCGCGGGGATTCTCTTCGTGGTCAGTTTTAAGCACAGGTATCGTCGCCTTAGAGCTAGGGTGTCGTGAGATTTCAACTGGGGTGTCGCGAAGGATTTTCGGCTGAATTCGAACTAGGGTGTCGCGGGGATTCTCTCCGTGGTTAGTTTTAGGCACGGGTGTCGTCGCCTTAAAGCTAGGGTGTCGTGAGATTTCAACTGGGGTGTCGCGAAGGATTTTCGGCCGAATTCCACCAGGGTGTCACTGGGATTCTCTCCGTGGTCATATGTAAGCACGAGTGTGGTCGCCTTAAAGCTAGGGTGTCGTGAGATTTCAACTGGGGTGTCGCGAAGGATTTTCGGCCGAATTCGACCAGGGGTGTCGCTGGGATTCTCTCCGTGGTCAGTTTTAAGCATGGGTGTCGTCGCCTTAAAGCTAGGGTGTCATGAGGTTTCAATTGGGGTGTCGCGAAGGATTTTCGGCCGAATTCCACTAGGGTGTCGCTGGGATTCTCTCCGTAGTCATATGTAAGCACGAGTGTCGTCGCCTTAAAGCTAGGGTGTCGTGAGATTTCAACTGGGGTGTCGCGAAGGATTTTCGGACGAATTCGACCAGGGGTGTCGCGGGGATTCTCACCGTGGTCAGTTTTAAGCACGGGTATCGCAGCATTGGTACTAGGGTGTCGTAGTATTTGGCTTCCCCACACTCTCTTCATTAATGGTTTCTATTCACGAGGGGGGCGAATTCCTCCTGGGGTGTTTGCTGCCATTCGCTCTTATCATGTTGAAATCCACGACACCCTAGTTCAAAACCCACGACACCATAGTTCAAAACCTACGACACCATAGTTCAAAACGTTAAGACAAAGCATTAGTTCAAAACCTACGACACCCTAGTTCAAAACCCACGACATCCTAGTTCAAAACGTTAAGACAAACAGCATTAGTTCAAAACCCGTGACACCCTTGCAGAAAAACCCATGACACCCTAGTTCAAAATACACGACACCATAGTTCAAAACGTTAAGACAAAGCATTAGTTGAAAACCTACGACACCCTAGTTGAAAACCCTATCGTCAACCTCATAAACCACAACAACCTCATAACGAAAGAATGTTTCGTGCTGCGAACGACATTTCCTCCAGAAGTTTTTGTACAAAGACTCCAGTAGCCAGGTATTTCAACCTCGAAGCTGAAATATTTTCTTTCGACCGGACTTTCAAAGCGAGGGCGTAGGATCGTGCCAAAAGCCAGAGCAAGGGAGAAGAAAGAGTTTTTCTTGCACAGATGAAATCCAACGTAAAATAGCGATAGAATGGAAGGAAAGAGCATTTTCGTCTGAACGCTAATTTTTAAAAAAAACGAAGCGCTTTAAATGGCCGTCACGTTCAGAACGTTACATCGTAGCAAGACCATACCGTCCGGCACGTCATCCATATGGACCCATCAGAAGAGGCGGTGCAGCCCACGTAAGCCTTGCTGCATCGGGGGCGGTGTACAAAGACTTTTCCTTTTGTAAGTGCTATGTGAAATGGGCTGAGTATACTAATCGAATTGCATGTTTTGAACAGTTTGCATTTGGATTAGTTTTTGATGTAGCTTTATCTTAAAATAATTAAAAAACTTTATCTTAAAATAATTAAAAAAAACCTGAAGATTGAATACATGTTACAGTTAAAAAAATAAATAACCTGCTTCGTACATGAACCAGGCTTGAATCCTGTGAGAAATCGGACCAGGAAGGGCTCGTATTTCATCATAGCTATCTGAGATTTGATACGACGACCATAATCAAATAAAACTCATCGAAAAACCATTGCAGCAATCGACGACGGTCCCGATCGGAATGCAAACCGTCTTTGATTCCAGCGAGACCGGAGCGAATCTGAGGAGCGAATCTGAATACACAAGCCACGTGAATCTGAGGAGCGAATCTGAATACACAAGCCACGTCTACATCATGCTATAGGCAACCAGGCTGCTGAGAATGGGTCTTAAAAATATAGGTCGAGATTAAGTCCTTTTCCCCGCTTCTCGGTATAATAATTGGCTTCAGAGACCTTCCAAGAGCCTTGACTTCAAACTAGGACTTATTACAAAAGCCAGGTTTTCACCGAAAATTAGATAAGCCAACCAATATCCTACCAATTGCTGTATAAAGGTTCTTCAAATATAGTTTTCAGGGGAAAAAAAAGGAAAAACAAAAAAGAGAAAAAAAAAATTAAAGGAAAATGAAAAAAGTGGGGAAAGAACTTCAAGCGAAGTAACAGATCATAGATCAGTTTAGACTTTGATTTAAAAAATACCCATTCAGGTCTCAAGCTATCAGGAATGCACCCAAATTTCCCACTCATTCTCTTCCGGCAATGCCAGCGTGAGTTGAAGCACATTTAAGCATCATCAATTATCTGAGACTTCTTTCTGTAGGCTGAAAGATGCATAAGTTTATATAGCTGGGCATTGCAAACATCCATTTGTCCGCGGGCTGTATTATATATAAAGCAAAAGACACCAAAACTAAGACTTTGAATACACAAACCATGACATTCCAGTACTATCCGGAAAACTAAAATATGTCCCAGGATTTTGGTTTGAAAACAAATATACAGTACAATCAGAAAACAAGGAAACATAAATGTGTACAGATCAACACATCTGGATCCATTTGAACACGTACTATTGGCCAGCCGCAAGAAGAAATAAGGGTGTACCCAATTTCCAAGGATCTCACTTCTTCAATACACTGCAACAAAAAAATAAATAAGAACGAAAAAATCCAATAAGGATAAAATCTCGAAATCAAAAACTACTGAAAGAGATTTTTGGGTACTGTAATAGTAAAAAAAGTGCATGCAGATCATTTTTTTAAACTGGTTATGACAGTTTTTTTTTTTTTTTTTTTGCAACAATAATCATTATGAGTTCAATTCAAACAAATCCAAAAGAAATGGCACCAAGCTTATGGGATCGTTTTTAGGGCAAATATCATAACAGACTGGACGCTGTACTTCCTGTTTTATCAATCTCATTGACCATCCAACTATTCTTCAAAGACTTCGTTTTGGGTAATCTACACAATATGTATATTTGGTGATAGGACTGCTACACAACACATCCCACAAATAGAACAGACAATACCTTCCAAGGAAACACAGGTTGTCAGATATAAAATCAACGGGCGTGTCTAATAATAAGGATAATGGTTGGATCTAAATAGAGGAGATGGGAACATAAGAAAACCCTAGGGCTCTTAATATGTGTTTTGTGAAGGCTCAAGTCAGAGGATGTATATGTATGTACTTATATGTCTGCGTGTATGTCAAAGATAATGTTATCCGTACATAAAATAAATCTCAAGGAATGATATATTGGTAATGTAGAGAATATAAATCAATATATTTTTATAAACATGATTATTTATTAAAACCTGTGAAATATCTGCATATGATTTTAATGATGACATAACAATGGTTACTGGCAGAAGGTCAATAAAATATGTTTTAGCGGCCTTTTTACTTTTAATAATAAGAAGCACATGGCTTCTCTTACCTTTCACAAGACTCTAAAATATATTAATGAGGGAAAAAGAAAAATCAAACTATCATATGATTTTTATATGGCCTATGGACGTTTCAAAGGTTAAACAGCTATCATGCTTTAGAGTTTTGCATAATATAAGCAGTACCGGTACGGGTGATGTTGGGTCAGGATAAATTTTTCAACTTTACTCCAACCACTTATATAACTAAAAAACATTAGATTTTTTTGAGAAACGCAATATGCTTCAATTAATGGCTCCTCTAGACACAAACTCACAGGTTCTTTCTACAAGTTATAAACTTTGTCAATTGAGTTACACCCATGACTTGGATGTGATCGGTCATCTGTCTCTTGATTAATATTTTGCTATTATCTGTACGAAGTTACATAAGCACTTTATGTAAATACAATGCAAGTATGTCAACAATTCTTGTTTAGAGGTACTAAACTTTGTATGCAGTCACACCATCAGGGTGCCAAGCAAAAATATACAACACAAAAATTTCAATGATGCCAACAGCAAAAACATTGACATAAAGAGAAAAACAAAAAGTCATACATGACTAAAACATCGATCATTTCTCAAGCAACAACATCTCATATGCTTCCTACCAAATAAAAAAATTCAGTATGATGAGACAATAATCTCCTTTGGGATTAAACAGAAGAAAATTGCCATACAACTATTTTCAGAATAAGTACAATTATAGAAAATCAAGTGCAAAAGAAACTTACTTGTACAGATAAGCAGCAATTCCCAGAATAATACACAGCAGGATGATATCAATGCAAAAATTGCGACTTGATCTCATCTGAAACAAATTCAAAAGAAGATTTGATAAAGCTAAACTGCAAGTACTCCAAATCTAATTAGCCTGCATGTCAACTAAGGGTATATGCCATTTCAAAATAGAATAAGAGTACCTGGTTAACAGTCTCCTTCAGTCTCACATTAGTGTTTTTAAGGTCCGCAGTAGCCTTGTCCACCTGCAATACATATACTAATCAATACAAAACCAAGCTACGCTTTGCTCCCAAATGTATACGTTTTTAATAAAGGCAGAATATCCAACCTTGGTGTCAATCTCATCAATCAAGGGGACTTGTCTGTCCAGTTCCTGCACAGATAAAGTAACGAGTTAAGTCCTAAATCTCTCATAATATCTAGCATATATGACAAGCAACAGCCTACCTCATTCATATCACCGGCCATGTTTTTCAGTGTATCCAAACCCTCAGATATAATATCCAAACCTTGATCCTGCGAAAATATCAACAGCCCCATCAGCAAGGAGGATTTAGCAGCAGAAAGTAATTCTGCAAACCATATGCTTATTATTAGACAAAGATGCGCTCCTAGAATCATCATTCTGCTGACTATAACCAATCCAAACCCAATGGGTGATAGACCCAACCATTTATGTAGAGTGTTGAGTTGCCATCGAAAGTTAGGTTAGAAAATGAATGGCAATAATTGTATCCTCAAGATCAGCAAGTGAAACAATGACAATTGTAATTTGATCACCAAGCATGTAGCTTGTAAACAATTCAGAACAATGACTGGAGCAGCAAAAAAGAGAAGATAAATAAAAAGAAAGATGAGGAAAAAGAAAAAACAAGATGACAACATGAAAAATGTAGGATGAACCAAAGCTAAAGCATTTGTAGTGAAATAGACCAAATATGCGAATCCTGACATGGCCGAGCTATGAAAAGTTGAAAAATAGAAAAGGAAAAAGAAATCAATCCAAGGAAGAGAAAAGGGACCATAGCTAATATGCTTTGTGTCAATGAATGAAACTAAACACTCCACAATGCAAGAAAAATATTCCTGAAGCTTGGGCAGAATTGGATGACCAGGAAAACAAGGCATATTGTATGTGCCAAATGTATTGGGAAGCATATTTCAATGATTGAAATGAAATTTTATTGCACACACATGCTAAGTCAACCAAAAGAAGTTGAATGCAGACAAAGGATAACACCCACATATCAGGAGGAGGAAAACACGGGTCAACTAAATTTTAGAAAGAGATGAATGGTTAAGATGAAAGAGAGCACATACAAAGGCAATAATATAATTTGCAATGCGTTAGGAAAACCACCCATTTATGAGCCAAAATTGGTTTTCTGAATATAACTTGTTAAACAGCACTATAGTAGATAAACTTCTGTAAAGCATATCAAATGTTTGATTTAACATGTTGTAGTTGTAAAACTAGAGGTTGATAATAAAGGTTATAATGACAAAAAACATGCCTGTTTCTTTTTGCGCATCTCATACTCTTGCCTGAATTGATTCGATTCTTCAGTTTGCTCAAAATACTCGCTGTCAAACCTTCCGTCTAAGTTGATTTCAAAAAAAAAAAAAAAAAATAAAGAAAAGAAGACAAGGTTAGGAATGATACTTTGCTCTCATATTAAACTCAATTGCCCGGATTATAAGCACACATATAAGAAGATGCTGATGTGAGAGAAGGAAAAAGTGCATAATTTAGAATGTAATATGAACTAATAACATTTGTGACATAAAATCATGAAGATTAACTTATTTGGTTTACAGTTTACAAGAATTAACTGATAAGCAAACTTGCAAAATGAAAATCAGGGTTGAAATAACTAAATATAATAGATCCTGGCATCATTAGTTTTAGCTAAAAATTTGCAAATAATATTGATATAAGTAGGCCTTCAGTAACTGATAACCTGAAGTTGAGTCGAATTTAATTTCTTGACGAGAAGCTGAAGCAGTCCAGCCTCCGGTTTGTTTGGTGCCATTTTTGCTCCCATCTGGAATTGACTGGATCCTCTCTGGTAGTGCAAGAACCAAATCATTCCGTGTGGCAAGTTCTTCTTTTGTAAGACCTTTGACCTGTAATAGACTTGCATCAAATAAATGTACCACAGATTGAATATGGTAAGATTCATAAGCTTTTTCCTACATATGATTTATAAAAAATTATTGACCAGGAGCAAAGCATAACTAATTAAAAACCAAAAGCAAATTACATTACAGGAACGTGCCACAGTCATTGAACTTGCAAACTCCAAGACAAATCAATCACTGACTCTGCAGTTTCCTAATTCTGAGGTTTGCTATACGTAAGTATACTAGATCCAATTTTCTAATTAAAGATACCAATTAGTAATTAGGCACCAATCATACATGCAACGGAGGGGAAATTTTTTTCTAAGATTCAAAAACTAATTTAGACAATATGTGCAGGAAATAACCTGAGTATTAATAGTTTAATACAGACAAGACAAAATGCTAAAAGAAAATGTTAACACTATTCTCTTATGTTTAACAATAGCTATCGCAGAACTAAGAAAGAAATAGAGATTCTTTATGATCTGGATATTGAATTCAGTTTTCAAACAGACAACCGATCAGAGGTAGTGGTCAACCATGCGTAAAAAAAAAAAAGCGAGCAAGAACTTTAGCTTCATTGCAGTGTCAGGCTTCATATACCTATCATGTACACACAAGAATCTATTAAAAATTGTTATATCACACCTAGGACAACATATATCATCATCATCATCATCATCACTTGCAATTATTACTTGTGTATCAATACAAAAATGTTAATCCTGTAATAACTTCACAGAAGTCCATAAAGAGTCAATGGTGCAACAAGTTTATAGCACTCCATAAGAGCTGTAAGGCAGCATCAATGTGCAGGAAACCAAGAACTCTTCTCAGACTAGGGTCCCAGATCAATCTATACAGCAGTCAGAAATCACAACTGCCATCTTGAATGCCAGCTAGAAGATGTTTGAAAAGAGCACCTTCAACAGGAATTAATTAAAACGGCACCTGCCCAACAAGGATCAAATTTCCATTACCAAGCATAAAAGAAACACCAATTTCAAATGGTTCTAACTTGCATTTAATACCACCATCAAGAGATTTAGTAGTTGATACAACATGACTAGATAGAGCTTCCAAACCTGCAGCCACATTATAATCTCTTATAATAATCTCCTTCTGAAAACCTATGGAATCATCAAGCATCCGAACCCTCTTGCCTTGGGCAAAAAAACTCAAATATTTGATACTTTTTCTCAATTCTCATTGTGTACTGTAACCCCCTCCTGCTACCCTATATGAATCAAAGAAACTTCCCTATTTCAATTAATAAGTAGGCCTTTGATTCTTGAAACAATTCTGCAAGTTCATTGTTTCAATTATTTCCATCAATCCAGAAAAACATGTACATACAGATAGTAAGTTATCATATTCATGAGAATGGGATAGAGAGTAATCTTTCTTCTTTCTCATCCTTCAATACTTAATTTTCCATTTCATTAAATTTCTTAAATTTTTTTGTCAATCTTCATATGCACCCAATCTCCTATCTGCAAATTCTATGGCTCGGTCTATGAGTTTCGTTTCAAAGCTTGACCTTATAATATTTAGACCAAGGTTTTAAGTCCCAATAGGATTGGAAACGTCTTGGCTGTGCCGTTCCATTCCCATAAGAAAATGGGATTTGGATAGGATAGAGTTCTAAAACCCATCCATATGGTGAAAGAAATCGAAAGTGAAAAGAAAGGAACGAAAGAAGATGAAAAGAGGAAAAAAGGAAAGAAAGAAGAAGAAAAAAGGGAAAAAAAAAGAATGGAAAGAAAGAGGAATAAAAGAAATGATAGAAACAAGAAAGAAATGAAACAAAGTAGAAGAAAAGAAGGGATAATAAAAAGAAAGACAAGAAAGAATAGGAATAAGAACAAGGAAATAAATTAAGGAAGAGTGAAGAAAAAGTAAGAAAAGAGGGAAGAAAGGAAGGAAAGAATAAGAACAAAGAAAAACAGAAAGGAAAGAAGCCAAAAAAAGGAAAAAATGAAATAGAATCAAAAGAAGCAAAGTAGAGGGAAGAGGTGGAAAATGAAGCATAGGGTACCTATCGAAATGGGATGTGGCAGCAAAGTGTCATGTTCCATGAATAAACTAAGACACCTCTATCTCATAAAATTTAAAATTTTAATCTGATAGAATTAAACCTTGATCTTGTCACTAATTATCCCTATTATAAAGAACGCTTGATCACCGGTGTTGCACGGATACAAATACAAGAATTTAGACACACATCCAACTGTCTAATTTGATAAGAAAAAAATATGAGATATGAAAATAAATAAAAAATGTTTTAATTAAATTATATGTTTATTTTTTAATATTGCATAGAATAAAATGTTAGAGTATATTATTTGTTAAGATCTGACACTATATGTCATGATTCCAAATCCCAATAGGACTTTCCATGGGATGCTGAGACAACAAAGTGCCGGGATGGGACAGTCTTACTATAATGTTCCAATTAATGCGCTTTGGTACATCCTCGATCTCAAGTGTTGGTCTCGATTGGGCATCTCATTCCATGAAAAGATAGGAATAACCCCATCCAGTAAGATCCATCCCATAAGATTTAAAATCTTGCTAGATGTGATTTCAAACTTTCTAATTTGTTGAAAGATATAACAAAAAGGATATTCTGCAAAGTTTATTCAATATCTACATCCTTGATCAAAGTCTAAAAGAAAAAAAAAATCACTTTCAATATTAGTATGGTGGGTTGAACTCATTGAAAAAAGTCAAGTTATCCATGTAAAAGATGAGAAAAAAGGAAACAAATTATTGCAACTGTCTGACAAGCATCCAAGATACATGTACAATACATATTCTTGGAGCCAGAAACATGTGTCCTTGTAACACACCTGGTTACAGGTGCTGAAATCTCAAAATAACCTAGCAAATAAATGAAGTTTGGATTTTTCCACTCTTAGGTAAGGTCAATTACTATGCGTTCTGCTCAGATCAAGCTGACAACCAGTAATTAATAAAACGTTCATTAAATACAATGCAAATGTTGTTCAAGAAGCAAGTTACAAATAGAAACATAATTATAATCATTGATATACCCCTCAACGTTTTCTATTTTCTACAAATCTTTATACTTTTTCTAAGCATATTTATTATACTTTGCTTGATTCATTCTTATACTATGCTTGATTCGTTCTTATACTATGCTTGGTTCATTCTTTGCATTCCTCCAAAAACCTCAGTTTGTATATTTTCTAGGGTTAGACATTTTTAGTTTGACTAAACCTGTGCTTATAATCCATACTTTCAAAAATTACATCAGGAACCGAAACAAATTACTTAAACGTCACCATGAAAAAGTAATCGCATTGCTCTTCATTTCGCAAGCCGCAACCGCACAGCATAAACGAACCAAACTTGCAAGGAGAAATTCTAAAGATAACGCAAATACCGAATGAAACGATCCATAGATCTTTCAAAGTAGCTGCATTGTTCCTAAACATACCATAATTTTGCAGAGGCAGAAAGTAAAACGGAACCCTAATTTTCAAGAAATTTTGAATTTGAAAGATCAAAATGACAAAGAAGCCGACCTTCTTGAGCGCCAGCCTCTGCAATTTGGGCACCTCCTCCATCAACCGGCCCTTGGTGCGCCGGATCTCGGCATTCATCGCCACCGCCGAAGCCCTGTTCTTTTCCGCCGCCGCCATCTCCGCTTTCTACGCAACAATCCACCGATCAATCCATCGCGAACCGAATAAAGATTCGCATCCAGGAAAAGATCATGTAAAAGAAACCCTAGAAGAGAACCTGCAGTGCGGCGTCGATGTCCGACTCGACGGCGGCGAAGAGGCGGGCAAAGGCGTCATCGCCGGAGACGTTGTCGGCGCGCTGCTTCTCGACGTCGTATTTGTCGTATTTCTTGCAGATCGCGTCGACGCGCGTCAATATATCGATCACGCTCATCTTTCCCTCCCTTGCCTTCCCCTCTCCTCTTCCTTAGGGTTTGGGGTTCGGAATTTTGGATCTTGCCTCGCCCCGGATGCTTCGTTTCCTCTCGCGATTGATTCGCGAGGAAGAGAAGAGAAGGGACCGCGAGCACGGCCCGTCTTTTTTTTTTTTCCTTTATTTATGGAATTGGGAAAAGAAATTAAAACGATAGCGTTTTTCGTGATGTAGAGCCCAAACGAGCTACCAAATGGAATCTCAAGGGGATCGACATGGTTTGTGGGGCGGGCCAATGAACTCTTTTTATCGTGGAGTTGCGCAGCGACGCGGCTTTTCTCAGAATAAACGGGAAAGTCGTTGAGCCGGAGCAGGAAGAGCGGGGGAATAGGGCTGGCGTTGTGAAACCAGCTAGCGTCGGTGTTGACACGGAGGATTGTTTATTATTATTATTTTAGCTGTCGGTTTTGTTATCCATTAAACAAATGTTTTCGGCGACCAGTGCATGGACGCCAAAAATTATTTGAATTCATTGATGAGGACTCAGCTAGCAATTTTACCGTTATGATTGGTACTGACCCGTTGTAATAACAATTCGGTGGTAAATAATTTTTTTCGTATGCAAACAATTAACTTTTAATAATATCACTAAATAACTTGCTTGGTTCTCATGTCCCCGGTGTAACATTTTACGCCTAGAAAAGGCTTTATACATCGTCTTCAGTGCAGCAAGTTCTATGTGGGCTACACCACTCCTTATTGATCCATATGGATCTCATGTGGCCTGATGCGATGGGACAGAATAGCAGGGGGATAATGTTACTTTTTGATCGTACATCCATTAAAAGTCGTTCAGCCTTTCACCATTGGTATGCAGACGAAAATGCCCTTTCCCTCCAGCCTACTTCAACCCGCCATCTTATTTGAATTTTACTGATAAAAAACTCTTTTTGATTGTAAAACATTCTTCCTGTGGATGATGGTGCCGCGAAGCGGGAGTCTGGGGTTGAGGTTGTGGTTTATGAGCTTAACGATGGCTTTCAGGATCTCCTATCAGATAAGATGGCGGGTAGAAGTAGGCCTGCATGAGGGTGTTAGTTTGGATCAGCATCATCATCTTGGCGTACTTTGATGGAAAGGGCTCGGTGCCAATGATATCGGCATTCAGGAACTGGATGGTTTCATCTTGAGATCAATGGTCTTTTTGGTGCGGCGATAGCTTTGGAGGATTCATCAGCTTTGATGCTAGCTTTTGATGATTCATCAGCTTTGGTTCATCTGTGTTCCTTAAATTCTAACTTTTTAACAGCTTTGCTACTCAAAAAGTATTAGTTCAACTAGGGTGTCGTAGGTTTTGAACTAATGCTTTGTCTTAACGTTTTGAATTAGGGTGTCGTGGGTTTTGAACTAGGGTATCATGGATTTTCAACTAGAGTATCGTAGGTTTTGAACTAATGCTTTGTCTTAACGTTTTGAACTAGGGTGTCATGGGTTTTCAACTAGGGTGTCGTAGGTTTTGAACTAATGCTTTGTCTTAACGTTTTGAAATAGGGTGTCGTGGGTTTTGAACTAATGCTTTGTCTTACCGTTTTGAAATAGGGTGTCGTGGGTTTTGAACTAATGCTTTGTCTTAACGTTTTGAACTAGGGTGTCGTGGGTTTTCAACTAGGGTATCGTGGGTTTTCAACTAATGCTTTATCTTAACATTTTGAAATAGGGTGTCGTGGGTTTTGAACTTGGGAGTCGTAGGTTTTGAACTAGGGAGTCGTAGGTTTTGAACTAAGGTGTCGTGGGTTTTGAACTAGGGAGTCGTGGGTTTTCAACTAGGGTGTCATGGGTTTTGAACTAGGGTGTCGTGGGTTTTGAACTATGGTGTTGTGGGTTTTGAACTAGGGTGTCGTGGGTTTTGAACTAGTTGAAAACGTTAAGACAAAGCATTAGTTCAAAACCCACGATACCCTAGTTCAAAACCCACGATACCCTAGTTCAAAACGTTAAGACAAAGCATTAGTTCAAAACGTTAAGACAAAGCATTAGTTCAAAACCCACGACACCTTAGTTCAAAACCCACGACTCCCTAGTTCAAAACCCATGACACCTAGTTCAAAACCCACGACACCCTAGTTCAAAACGTTAAGATAAAGCATTAGTTCAAAACCCACGACACCCTACTTAAAAACCCACGACACCCTAGTTAAAAAACCACGACACCCTAGTTCAAAACGTTAAGACAAAGCATTAGTTGAAAACCCATGACACCCTAATTGAAAACCCACGACACCCTAGTTCAAAACCCACGACACCCTAGTTCAAAACGTTAAGACAAAGCATTAGTTCAAAACCTATGACACCCTAGTTGAAAACCCATGACACCCTAGTTCAAAACCCACGACACCCTAGTTCAAAACCTTAAGACAAAGCATTAGTTCAAAACCCACGACACCCTAGTTGAAAACCCACGATACCCTAGTTCAAAACCCACGACACCCTAGTTTAAAACGTTAAGACAAAGCATTAGTTCAAAACCTACGACACCCTAGTTGAAAACCCACGACACCCTAGTTCAAAACCTTAAGACAAAGCATTAGTTCAAAACCCACGACACCCTAGTTGAAAACCCACGACACCCTAGTTCAAAACCCACGACACCCTAGTTCAAAATGTTAAGACAAAGCATTAGTTGAAAACCCACGACACCCTAGTTCAAAACGTTAAGACAAAGCATTAGTTCAAAACCTATGACACCCTAGTTGAACTAATGCTTTTTGAGCTGCAAAGCTGTTAAGAAGTTAGAGTTTAAGGAACACAGATGAACCAAAACTAATGAATCATCAAAAGCTAGTACCAAAGCTGATGAATCCTCCAAAGCTATCGCCGCACCAAAAAGACCATTGATCTCTAGACGAAACCATCCAGTTCCTGAATGCCGATGTCATCGGCACCGAGCTCCTTCCATTAAGGTACGCCAAGGTGGTGATGCTGGTCCAAACTAACACCCTCATACAACCTACTTCTACCCGCCATCTTATCTGGTAGGAGATCCTCAAAGCCATCGTCAAGCTCATAAATCACAACCTCAACCCCAGACTCCTGCTCCGCGGCACCATCATCCACAGGAAGAATGTTTTACAATCAGAAAGAGTTTTCTATCAGCAAAATCTAAATAAGATGGCGGGTTAAAGTAAGCTGGAGGAAAAAGGTCTTTTCGTCTGCACACCAATGGTGAAATGCTGAACGACTTTTAATGGATGTACGATCAAAAAGTAACATTATCCCCCTGCTATTCTGTCCTATCGCGTCAGGTCACATGGGATTCATATGGACCAATAAGAAGGAACGGTGCTGCACCGTGGGGCGGTATACAAAGACTTTTCCTTTACGCTTAGATCAAATGGGCCGGGTTTTCTTCCACGTCAGATCAAAGTTTTTAAACAACAAACCCAGGCTTCTGGGCTAATTTTTGTATGCACGTCTGATTAGGTTAGAAAATTGGTCTTAACCTCAGACGATATAATCCCTCCAATAAAAGAGAATTAGTCTAAATAATGCTGGATTTAAGGCTGTAAATGAGTTGCCTGGACCTGTGACGTAACCTGTTTCCGATCCAATTAGGCCCAGGCAGAATAGTATCTACAGATTTAAGAATTAGGTTAGATTTGAAGTTTGGATTGGATTTAAATTCTAAACCAAATCTTGTATTTTTTTTATCTGATCCAATTTGAATTTGATTTGATCAGACTCGTAAATATTAAATATATAAATTAACTACATAAATTTTATTTTCGTATACTTTAATTATCTTTGTTAATTCAGTTCATTGCATGAACTTTTATTTAAACATTTTTTTAGCTCCTTTTAATTATAAAATAATAATTATATGCTTCACTCGAATGTAAATACAAATCGATTTAATTTCATTTCAAACCTTAATATTTTAGAGTTAGAGGCAGATCATATTTAATTGCAATAGACTTGAATGATTAGATTTAAATTTTCTTTATAAACTTAATTAAATCTATTTAATTTAATTAATTAATAAATTAAATTTAAATTTAAAATTATGATTTAAATATAAAATTGAATTACATCAAGACCTACGTTGATTCACCGACTCGCTTGCGTCCCTGGGAAACATCCGGTGGATGGATGACGCGTACGAGGAGCGTCGGAAGCGTTTGTCAGCCTGGATGGGCCAACTGGTTTTGTGGATGAGGCCCAAGAAAACCACACAATCCTGTCATGGAAAAGATTTGCTGCATCGAACTGTAGTACGGTAAGTATGCACTGAGCATACAAATTATCATATACTCAGGTCATCATATATGTGATACATGACAAAGCTTATTAGGTCTTGACATACATAATGATATAGGTAAAAGATTAATCATGCATAAGAGGACCGTGGTCTTGAAATAACCACCAGAAGTCAGTGCATAAAGGAAGAGGAAAAGGACCAACGAGCTGGCTCCCATCTAGAAAAATACGAAAAGTTTTGAAGTAGTGCAAGCCTCTTTTTTGGTTTTCCAAAGGCCACAAAGACATTGTTGCAACTTGCCATCGGTCCAGTTAATCACTGCAACCGAAACACCTGCTAACGATATTTTACGGCAGGCCTCAGCAGCAGCTCTAACGATATTCTACCTGTAAATAATTTATCAAGAATGTGATTGAATTTGCTCGCTGTGTGTCTGTCACCAAATGCCTTAATAATTCCACCTCCCATCCTTGATCTCGATGCCCAATTCACTGCTGCTTTGATTCTGGATATAGGTTGGTGTGAAGTTGGAGCTTAACTTGAGACGGGCTCATCTTTTGTTTTTCAGTGACAGCGTTGAACAGAGATTCTAAAATCTTCTTCAACAAGTCTTCTTCACCCCATAGGCCGTTGCATGCGAAAAACTTCCTTTTGACTCTTATAGGTTTGTCTCTTGAAGGCAAGGGTTCTTAGGGCCACGGTTTCTTAGAAAACTCTATTTCATCCCACTTAGCTCTATGTTAAGGGGTAAAATCGCTATTGCGTTGATAACCATGCGAAGGGGCTGGGCTTAGCCCCATCCCCCCGCCCGCTACACTGTGCCCATAAAGAGCGAGCTAACTAGTATGGTCCAGCGGGCCTAGCAACCCATAGTTCGGTTCCTCCCGAGCTACCCATAGCTCATTTTTCCCCAAGCAACCTATAGCTCGGTCTCCCCCGAGCTACCCGTAGTTCGGCTTTTCCGAGCCATCCATAGCTCGGTCTTTCCGGGCAATCCGTAGCTCAGTTTTTCCGGGCAACCCATAGCTCGGCTCCCCCCGAGCTACCTGTAGCTCGGTTTCCCCCGAGCTACCCATAGCTCACCTTCCTCGAGCCATCCATAGCTCGATTTTTTCGGGCAACCCATAGCTCGGCTCCCCCCGAGCTACCTGTAGCTCGGTTTCCCCCGAGCTACCCATAGCTCGCCTTCCCCGAGCCATCCATAGCTCAGTTTTTCCGGGCAACCCATAGCTCGACTCCCCCCGAGCTACCTGTAGCTCGGTTTCCCTCGAGCTACCCATAGCTCGCCTTCCCCGAGCCATCCGTAGCTCGGTCTTCCCGAGCTACCCATAGCTCGCCTTCCCCGAGCCATCCATAGCTCGGTCTTTCGGACAATCCGTAGCTCGGTCTTTCCGAGCTACCCAAAACTCGCCTTCCCCGAGCCATCCATAGCTCGATCTTTCCGAGCTACCCATAGCTCGGCTTCCCCGAACAACCCATAGCTCGGCTCCTCCGAGCAACTCATAGCTCGGCTTCCCGGAGCAACCCATAGCTCGGCTTCCCCGAGCAACTCGTAGCTCGGCTCCCCCGAGCAATCCATAGCTCGGTCTTCCCCGAGCAACTCATAGCTCAGTCTTCTCCGAGCAACCCATAGCTCGGCTTCCCCGAGCAACCCGTAGCTCGGCTTCCCTCGAGCAACTCATAGCTCGGCTTCCTCGAGCAACCCATAGCTCAGTTTCCACGAGCAACCCATGGCTCGGTTTCCCCAAGCAATCCATGGCACGACATGCACCTCCGTGGAACCCGACGCGGAAGAGCCCTGGTCTAGCGTAACAGAATCCCAAACAAAGGATCATATCGAGGAGTGGTCTATGATCTACAATAACGGCCTAGAACCTACACGCTCATCGGATCTCAGGCCATCAAAGAGCTCTCCCAGCCGTCGATCCTTCAACAAACAAGATACGGATCCCACCAGCCTCACAACAACCTGATTTGAATCATCTTCGTATCCCAACAACCTTCGAACCTTCCAGAAGGCGCTCAAGATTTAGGTGATTGCCTATAAATACGACACTCCCAGATTCTCTCAGATACGCACGCACAGCCCACTCTCACACACTCTCTCTCCTTCGCTGCTCATCGGTGCTTCCCTAGAGCTCCCGATTGGTCGCCCCTGGAGGGACTCCCAGAGAGATCCTTCTCCTCATTTCTGTTGATCGTCGATCCCCTCTGACTTGAGCGTCGGAGGGTCTTCCGCGGAGGGCCACCCCAACACCTCTCGCGTGAGGACTTCTGTGTACGTTCGATCAGGAGGAAGCCCGATCAGGAGACCGACCGCGCCCGAGTCGGAGGATAGATCCCGGCGGCAACAGATTGGTGCTAGAGGAAGGGTCGCGGTCACCCCGACATGGCTGCACAACGAGATGAATCCGATGAGGTTGCGCCAGCTGTTGGGAGCCACCATGGTGAAGCATATGTTGTAGAACCTCATCACCTCCCGCACCAGTGGATGAAGAGGGAACCGGAGACCTGCCCTCAAACTTTCCTCATAGCAGAACGCCCCGTCCCCTAATCTGGATGTCACCCTGTCCTCGGCCGTCGAGAGCAACAAGGTAACATCCTGGGGAATCTTGTACATGCGACGTATCCGTTCCAGATCTGCCAAGGTCACCTCCGAAGCCTGATCACTCGGACTCACCATATCTTCGATCGAAAGAGATGCTGAGCAAGATCGCTGAGAAAACGGAAAAACAAAGTTCTCTAAGGGAAAATGAGAGAGCACTACAAATAGGGAGGGCGCCGCCACGACTCCGTTTTTCCCAAGAAACCGCCTCAGGGTGAAGATTAAGCGTCTCAACCAAGACGTCCGGAACTGCCACTATAGGCACCGTGAAAATCGAGATCTCCTACGTGGCGCTCCCCTAGCTGTTGCCTTCGCTCCTAAGGAACGATGGATCCACCTTGAAAAGGCAAAACGGCCACGCAGCATTAATTAGGACATCATTGCGTGGGCTGTCAAATACATGTCCCCTTGTTCGGATTGCACCACCTAAGTCTATACTCCCTATGCCCGAACCTACGCTTCAAACTAGGGAGTGGGGGGCATGTGTTGAGGGGTAAAATTGCCATTGCATTGATAACCACGCGAAGGGGCTGGGCTTAGCCCCATCCCCCCGCCCGCTACACTGTGCTCATAAAGAGCGAGCTAACTAGTATGGTCCAGCGGGCCGAGCAACCCATAGTTCGGTTCCCCCCGAGCTACCCATAGCTCGTTTTTCCCCAAGCAACCTATAGCTCGGTCTCCCCCGAGCTACCCGTAGTTCGGCTTTCCCGAGCCATCCATAGCTCGGTCTTTCCGGGCAATCTGTAGCTCGATTTTTCCGGGCAACCCATAGCTCGGCTCCCCCCGAGCTACATGTAGCTCGGTTTCCCTCGAGCTACCCATAGCTCGCCTTACCCGAGCCATCCATAGCTTGGTTTTTCTGGGCAACCCATAGCTCGGCTCCCCCGAACTACATGTAGCTCGGTTTCCCCCGAGCTACCCATAGCTCGCCTTCCCCGAGCCATCCATAGCTCGGTTTTTTCGGGCAACCCATAGCTTGGCTCCCCCCGAGCTACCCATAGCTCGCCTTCCTCGAGCCATCCGTAGCTCGGTCTTCCCGAGCTACCCATAGCTCGCCTTCCCCGAGCCATCCATAGCTCGGTCTTTCCGGGCAATCCGTAGCTCGGTCATTCCGAGCTACCCATAACTCGCCTTCCTCGAGCCATCCATAGCTCGGTTTCCCCGAGCAACCCATAGCTCGGCTCCCCTGAGCAACTCGTAGCTCGGCTCCCCCGAGCAACTCATAGCTTGGTCTTCCCCGAGCGACCCGTAGCTCAGCTTCCCCCGAGCAACCCCTAGCTCGGTTTTCCCCGAGCAACCCGTGGCTCGGTTTCCCCGAGCAATCCATGGCACGACATGCACCTCCGTGGAACCCGACGCGGGAGAGCCCAGGTCTAGCGTAACATAATCCCAAACAAAGGATCATATCGAGGAGTGGTCTAGGATCTACAATAACGGCCTAGAACCTACACGTTCATCGGATCTCAGACCATCAAAGAGCTCTCCCAACCGTTGATCCTTCAACAAACAAGATACGGATCCCATCGGCCTCACAACAACCTGATTCAAATTATCTTCGTATCCCAAAAACCTTCGAACCTTCCAGAAGGCGCTCAAGATTCAGGTGATTGCCTATAAATACGACACTCCCAGATTCTCTCAGGTACGCGCACATAGCCCACTCTCACTCTCTCTCTCTCCTTCGCTGCTCATCGGTGCTCCCCTAGAGCTCCCGATTGGCTGCCCCTGGAGGGACTCCCAGAGAGATCCTTCTCTTTATTTCTGTTGATCGTTGATCCCTACTGACTTGAGCGTCGGAGGGTCTTCCGCGGAGGGCCACCCCCAACGCCTCTCGCATGAGGACTTCTGTGCAGGTCCGACCAGGAGGAAGCCCGATCAGGAGACCGATCGTGTCCGAGTCGGAGGACAGATCCCGGTGGCAATACTCTATTTGATCGTACATTCTTCTCTTATTGTACGTTAACAATTTTTAGAAGTTTCCATAAAAAAAATTTTGTTGTCCATCATTACATCCTTCAATTTAATTCAGCTTTCATAGAACAGTGAAAATAACCAGTTGCCAAATCATTATCAAGGATTGAGAAGCTTAAAGAGTCATGGCGCAACTCATCATCCATGCAATAAACTTATCGTGAAAGCCATAGTGATGTAAACCTCTAGAGAGATTAGGTCCATTTGGTTCTATTAGAAACTCTATCCATTTTTACTTTAATGGTTATCAGAGCTTTAATTTTAGGAGCTTATATTCTTGGAGATAATATTCTTTACTCACTTATTGCAAAGAAGACCCTTCATTCGATTGACACATAGTATGCATGTGGTGAAGAATACTTTCTCCACGAATTTGTATGTATGCATAAAATTGCATGGGAATATATAATAAAATGATGTAATATTTTTGATATAAAAACCATGGATCTATAAATCCATTCGTACTTTGGTTATTTTGATGTATTTGACCGTAAATGCATTGTACGGCATATCTTTACCACTAAAATTATTGGGAAATGGATCTTATATGCCTATTTTTTGAATGAGAAATTGATGACCTTTAGTCCCACATTGAAAATTATAAAAATGTTGATTCACTTTATGTATAAACTCATTTTCATGCTTATACATTTGGGCTCATCATAAGTGAAGAGCTAGAGGATGATGCATAGCATTACCCATGAGCGCATGTACAAAGAGTGCATTAGGTGCTTTGTAGGCGTACTTTGCACTTCGCACGTATGCATCGTACAATAAGGGGTTAACATCATCGTTGGATTAATGAGGGGTCAAGATCAAATGCTGAGATTTATCGGATAAGGGGTCATGATCAAGCGAACAACATATCAAATTCATAAATCAATATATCCAGAAGAAGTTGATTGTGTGATCATCAAATCACGACAATGAATCAAGCATATCAACTGTAGATAAACCCCTTCGTTCATGTCTCTTCATAACACCCGATCAAATCAAGTTTGATCATATGGTGCAGATCAAAACCGTAATGGTGCTTCCAATAGACACTTAGGATTATAAATAGGACATTCAATCATCATTCCAAAGCATCTAACAATTTTCGTTGTATTCTGGGAGACAATCATCATAAATTCGTAAGCATCTATGCGGGACGAAATTATCTTAAGAACATAGAGTATAACTCTATACTCGGTCTTTTGATTTAGTTAGCCACCAAATTCCAATCCACCAACAATCATAAGACAATTTTCCTCTTTTTTCCGTTCTTATTTGTTCTGAAAGTGCTGCTACAAGTGATGGCTACAATTCCTGCACCTGTTCAAGCTGAGAAGTTGAAGAAGTTTTTCAGTACTGATTTTAAAAGATGGCAATAAAAGATATTGTTCTACCTCACCACCTCAATGAAGATCCACTAGTTCTAAAGGAAGGAAAGACCGACAAGCAAGTGATCGCTGCAGTGGATGTATGAAAACATTCAGACATTCTATGCAAGAATTATATCCTTAATGAATTGGAGAATACTCTATACAATGTGTATAGTAGTATTAGTACTACTAAAGAGCTATAGGCATCCTTGGACCAGAAATATAAGATCGAGGATGCTGGTTATAAGAAATTTATGGTTGGCAGGTTTCTAGACTACAAGATGATTGATTACAAAACCATCATGGAGCAAGTTTAAGAACTACAGGTCATCCTACATGAGATACATACATAAAGAATGTCTCTAAGTGAGTCATTCTAGATAGCCGCTATTATCGAGAAGCTACCACCATCATGGAAAGACTTCAAGAACTACCTAAAGCATAAGCAGAAGAAAATGAGACTTGAAGATCTAATCATCCGACTGAGGATCGAAGAAGATAATAAGAGCCTTGATAAGAAGACATGAAAGCATCCAGCTGAGCCTAAGGCCAACCTCATGGAAGGGAAGAAGAAACACAAGTTTCTTAAAGAGGGCTATAAACAGAAGAAAGGTAATCCAAAAAATTCAAGGGCAAGTGCTTTGTCTATGGTAAACAAAGGCACAAATCCAAGGATTATTGTTTCAAGGGAAAAAGAAGCAAGAAGCCAATATTATTGAAGATACCCTATCCCAAGAAGTATCGAAGATGATGCTGTCAGCAGCTGTGTTTGAAGCAAACACTATTGATAAACCAAATGGGTGGTATGTTGACACTAGAGCTACTTGACATGTTTGCTTTGATAAGAGTATGTTCTCATCATATACTCCTATCAAAGGTAGAAATCTAGTAATGGATAACTCCGCTGCATCCAAGATAGAAGGACTTGGCCGCATAGTTCTGAAAATAACATTTGAAAAGGAACTTCTATTGAATGATGCACTGTATGTTTTCGACATCCGAAAGAATCTCGTGTCAGGCTCCCTCCTAAGCAAACATGAATTTAGGATGGTGTTTGAGTCTGACAAGTTTGTACTAACTAAAGAGAGGGTCTTTCTAGGCAAATGTTACTTGAATAATGGTTTATTCAAGATGAATGTACGTAATGACTGTACATCGTAACCTTGAAAAGAATAAAAATTCTTCTTTTGTTTATATGGTTGACTCTTCTTCTTTATGGCATGATAGATTAGGACATATAATTTTTTAATTCATTATAAAAATTAATAAATTTAGAATTATTATCTAATCATCAAATCGATCCACATTACAAGTGCGAAGTATGTGTTGAAGCTAAGCTAACTAAAACACCATTTTATTCAGTAAAAGGAATACTGAACTTCTAGACTTAATTCATAGTGATCTATGTGATTTAAAGTCAGTACAATCTAGAGAAGCTAAAAAGTATTTTATAACTTTTATTGATGATTCAACTAGATACTATTATTTGTATCTACTAAAGTCTAAAAATGATACTTTAGAATGTTTAAATATTATAAAAATAAAGTTAAAAATAAACTTGATAAGAAGATCAAACCTATAAGGAGTGATAGAGGTGAAGAATACGATGCTTCATTTGATGAATTTTATCAAGGATATGACATTATTCATCAAACTACAGCTCCTTATTCACCTCAATTTAATGGAATTGCTGAACACAAAAATCATACATTGAAAGAAATAATGAATGCCATATTGATAAATTCTAATACACTACAGAATTTATGGGAAGAAGCAATTTTCTCGACCAATCATATTCTTAATAAAATACCTCTCAAAAAGAAGGATGTTACTCCATATGAGTTATGGAAAGAAAAAAAAAGCCTTCTTATAATTACTTAAGAGTGTGGGGATGTTTAGCTAAAGTACCTATTTTGAATCCTAAAAAGCTCAAAATACGACATAAAACTGTTAATTATATTTCATCGGTTATGCACAAAATAATAGTGCATATCAATTTCTTGTATATAAATCAGATATACCTAATATACAGAAAAATACAATCATGAAATCAAAGAATGCATTATTTTTAAAAAATATATTTTTAAATAAATAAATATAAAAAATAAGTTTAAATAAAAAAATGTATGATAATATTGCTAGTAGTAATCATCAAAAAAATATCCTAAAGATGAACCCAAATGCAATAAGAGACTTAAAGTTACAAAATCTTTTGGTCCTGATTATGTAACATACATGTTACAAAATGCAACTCAAACATTCAAAGAGGCAATGTCTACACTAGAAGCACCATTTTGGAAAGAAGCTATTAATAGCGAAATTAAGTCCATCATGCATAATTATACCTTCGAATTGGTAGTTTTATCATCAGGTATGAAACCTCTAGGGTGTAAATAGATTTTCAAAAAAAGTTAAAGGATGATGGATCAATTGATAAGTATAAAGCCAGATTGGTAGCTACTAGCTGAGGGCTTTAAACAAAAAGAAAGGCTAGACTTCTTTGATACCTATTCATCAGTAACAAGAATAACATCTATAAGAATATTAATCAGGTTGTTCCATTAATAATTATGAAATTCATCAAATGGATGTTAAAATAATATTTCTAAATGGTGAATTAGAGGAAGAAATATATATGGAACAACCTGAAGGATTTATTGTTCTTGGCCAAGAAAATATATGTAGACTTATTAAATCCTTAAATGGATTAAAACAAGCACCTAAGCAATGGCATATAAAATTTAATAATATCATGTTATCAAATGGATTCAAAATAAATGTATATGATAAATATATATATGCCAAAATCTTGCCTAAAGGATATGTAGTGGTCTACTTATACATGGATGATATGTTAATCATTGGTAGTAATACTGATATGATTAAACATACAAAAAAATGTTAATTAAACAATTTGATATGAAAGATATGAGTGTTGCAGATGTAATACTAGGGATTCAAATGACTAGAACATCTGAAGGTATAATATTGTCTTAATCTTACTATATTGAGAAAATATTAAACAAGTTTAATAAGTATGATACTAGCTCGCTTAAAATACCTATAGATGTTAATCTACATCTTGCTAAGCATACTGTGCAACCCATATCACAATTAGAATATTCACATATAATTGGCAGTTTAATGTATGTCATGAATTGCACCCATCCTGACATAGCCTATGCTATCAATAAGTAAGTAGATTCACCAGGAATCTAAGTCCAAATCATTGGATAGCTTTAATAAGGGTATTAAGATATCTATGATATACCCTAAATTATGGATTATATTATTCCCGATATCCAGCTGTACTAGGAGGATATAGTGATGCCAACTGGATATCATATACAGAAGACAAAAATCTACTAGTGGATATGTGTTCACCTTAGGAAAAGGTGTTGTGTCATAAAAATCTTCTAAACAGACATGTATAGCTTGATCTACTATGGAATCAAAGTTTATAGCTTTAGATAAAGCTAGTGAAGAAGCAGAATGACTTCAAAAATTTTTAGAAGATATTCCATATTGGCCTACATTGTAATAATCAATCGGCTATATGCAGAGCACAAAATAAAATATATAATGGTAAGTCTAGACATATACATCGAAAACATAATACCATTAAGTAATTACTTGAGAATGGAATAATTTTTACTTACTACATTCAGTTAAAGAAAAACCTAGCGGATTCGCTGACAAAGGATTACCAAGAGATTAAGTAAACTTTTATCGAGGAAAATGGAATTAAATCCTATAATAAAATAATCTTCATAATGGATACCCAACCTAGCTGACTGGAGATCCCAAGATCTAGGTTCAAAATGGACAACTAAATTATGAAGAGATCAGCATAGCACTAAAGATGTCTAATCCTACTCATTCCTATGATAATTAGTGCTACCTGCTAAGAGTACTAGGATAAGCAATGCTTTTAATAATTCTTATGACATAAATTTTATGTGGGATATAGCAGGATACCCTTAATAAGAATCACCTATATGAGTATGAACTGGGCCAATTCTATTAGAATTTTAAGGTTTTTAATTCTCTAAAGCACTCATAAAACCAAGAGTTGTTTAGGACCAAAATAAACATAACCATGAGAACCAAGAATACTCGAAAAGAAGTTGTGTGGTTGTTATTGTTTTGGTTTACACCAAAAACTGAAAAGTTCAAGATATCATATTTACTTTTTAGCAAGTAAACTCGATAACAACTCACTAAAGAAGATTTAAAGCTATAAGCTACCTATTCTGATACAACTTCATTTCATTATACTTTCTAAAGTGTTTTCATATCCATTTGCATTAAACACATTTTATAGGAGAATAAGCCTTTGATGATCTTTGATCTAAGTTTAATTTCCATTAATGTAGGGGATTGTTAGGAAATGGGTCTTATATGCCCATTATTTTTAAATGAGAAATTAATGACCTTTAGTTTCACATTAAAAATTATAAAAAAGGTTGATTCACTTTATGTGTAAACCCCTTCCTATACTTATACAATTGGGCTCACCATAAGTGGAGAGCTAGAGGATGATGCTACGCATCACCCATGCGCACCCGCGCGAGTGCTCGTGTCCATGTGCATATGGTGACAAGGGCGCAATGAGCACTTTGTAGGCACATTTTGCACGTGCGCATCGTCGCGAGGAACATGAGGAACCTTAAAATTTTTTTATAATTATGAAAATCTGATGGTTAAGGATGATTGAATCTAGAATGTATGATGAGGAGTTGAGATCATCGTTGGATTGGTTGATCGATTGGATGAGGGGTCAAGATCAAATGCTGAGATCGATCGGATAAGGGATCATCATCAAGCACTGAGATGTGGTGATCAGAGTGATTGCGATCAGAGCGGTGTTGAATCGATCGGGCTAATAAGTGGATTAAGCATCCGATTGCTGAAACTGTATATCAAATCCATCGAGCTTATCAATGGGTTAAACATCCGATCACTAAAACGACATATCAAATTCACGAATCAATGTATCTAGAAAAAGTTGATCGTGTGATCATTAAATCACGACAATGAATCAAATGTATCAAATGTAGATAAACCCCTTCATTCATGCCTCTTCATCACACTTGATCGAATTAAGTTTGATCATATGGTGCATATCAAAACCGTAAGGGTGCTTCCAAAAGACACTTAGGATTATAAATAGGACATTCTATCGGCATTTCAAAGCATAAAATAATTCCTTAGGCATTTGCATACTTTGAATTCAAGAGAGTATAGCATTCTTGGTTCGATATTCTAGTGAATAGTGGTGTTACTTTCATCAGAAGAAGACCGTTGTATCCTGAGAAACAATCATCATAAATTCGTAAGCATCTATACGGAACAAAATTGTCTTAAGGACATAAAGTATAACTCTAGACTCGGTCTTTTGATTTAGTTAGCCATCAAATTCCAATCCATCAACGATCTCGTAAACAATTCTAGATGGTTGGAATGAGTACTTAAAATCTTAGGCCGTGTCATGCTTGGCACTCTCTTTGGCTATTTAAAGAGATGAAGTCCAGAGCTTGTCGAAGTCAGCCACCTTGAATTATTATTGATAGAATGAGATACTAAGTCCATGCAACTTGAATAAAGGAAAATCTTAGGTTCTAGATTCGAATAAGTTAAATAAATTCAGCCACCTTCATTTTTTTTTTTGTGTGTGTGCAAGGACTAGATAATAAACAAATAAGATTTCTTAAAAAATAAACAAGTCAGAATCATTGACCTCCTCCCAAACTTTTATGAACTAGTAAAACCAAGAACAAAGTGATGTCATTTCTAAACTATAATGAAGAAGGATTCAAACCTTTGTGACCGCTAATCTCATAAGAATAATTATAAAGCAAGGAAAACTTTGTATGTGAAACAAGCTGCGTCTCCTGAGGGAATCTCAAACCCAATGATTGCAATTGATCTCTTTATTTAAGATAGGTGTGCGTTGATGTGTTCAAGCTACTTGTAAGATGGTTTTCCTACTTGACTTGGAACTGGCTATATGGATTGATATGATCAAGCAAAAATGTTGTTAAACTTTAAAAGACATGAAATAAAGTGACAGATATGATAGAAGAAGCTATTGCTGTTGACTTTAACATAACAAATGGACTAAGAGGCTCATCAAGCTGCCACTTTGATTGGCTCATTCAACCAAGCTGTGGCTTGAAAATAAAATGATTGTTTGAGTGATTTAGACAAACGGACCAATTCTTGGTTCCTTCATTGGTCTGAGGAGCCAAGACCCAGTCCAATTTTTATAATGAGGAGGACAGAGTAAGGCAAATTGAGCTAAGATTTTCCATCAACAAATTAAGTCTTACTTCATAATGAGGAAATTAAATTCCCACAATCAAGGCTGATTGGTCCCCTTTTCCTTAATATTTCATAGGATCACGCAATCATTTTTACCATTGTAATAGCCATTTGATGGGTTTTGATTAGTAGGATAACTATTATACTCCACTAATATTGCCCATAGTAATTGCAAGGACATATGGCAAATTCACTCTGATTACTAGGATATTAAATAGTCCTTCTTTAAAGGAAACAAATTTATTGGATCTTCAAATGTGAGAGGAATATTCACCAACGAGTACTGCCATGGAGAAAAATTTAAAATAAGAAGGCTATGATGAGTTTGAAGTGTTCAATTTGTAGGTTGAGACGCAGGAGAAAACAGACAGTAGGACTGCTTTCTTATCTCCCATAATTTAAATAAGGCCCTTATTTTAGAAAATCTGAATCTAGCTTTTTTGCATATGATGGACCAGCCAAGAGAGAACCTGGAATTAAAGAAGGTGACAATAGGACAAGAACCTAAGTTCATGTTGTCAACCCTAATAAATGAAAGAAAGGTAAGTAAGCCAATGGATTTGTTAATTTATATCCTCTTTGTATAGGTAAGACATAACGAAGTTAACCATGGCAGAATCTGTTGAAAGATAGATAGGTTCCTGGAGGTAAAGGACAAAGGGTATTAACTTGTGCAAGTGCACCGTATGAATTAACTACAAACAAGGCAAAAATTTCTATGAAAGCTGGGCTCCTCCTTTGTCTTCCATCGATTGTTTTTTCCAACGAAGTTCTAGACCCTCTTCATGTCATTAATGGGATGATGTTGCCCCATAACTGGCACTTTCACATCTCAAGACTTGGAACTCTGAAAAACTATGTCAAGACAACATGTGCATTGACTAACATCACTTGTTGAAAGAAAGAAACTTCCTTAAAGAAAACAACCTCATCTCTGGCCAGTTGCATCCTCACCAGGCACTGCCTTGTGATCTTGGGCAAATAAACCAAGGAGAAATAAATCTCTACTATTTTATAGATTTGGATCAAGGCTTTAACAAGTATGCGTCAGCATGCCTTCATGCCTTACATGCGCATGGCCACCAGAACGTGGAGATGTTCTCAACCCATGAAACTTGTTAGATATGAGAGTGTCAGTTAAGAATGAAAGAATATAATATGTATTTTTCTTTGGTGTTGATAGAAAGGGGCAATCTTGGAAGTTGCTTATAATTTGGGAAGTAAAATCTAAACAAAGTTTGCTCAAGATTATTTACATGGATGATCAATATATGGCTCTAGAAACCACTTATGAATCAGTACTGAATATGGAAATGACCCTCTCTTTCTACTTAACTGTCTTGATTGATTCTTTGCAATTATACACAACTCGTTTCATTAAAAGAGATTAGATTGATATGAAGACCTGTTTGTCTTCTTGTTTTCTGGCAAACATAAAAATATGCATAAATATCTATACTAAAGTTCCATATATTTGCAGGTCAAAAGGAGTGGATAACCACAAAAAGAGAGGACATGGCAACAACATAGAGACTTTTTATTATGAAGACCAAGTGTGTCCTATTAAATGATGATCACCTTTATTATATTGCCACAACCACATTTTATAAATTACATCTTGAAATAAGAAAATAACACTCATATGACCCCCTGATTCAATATCAATGTCAAATCCATGGTAGGTTGAGTTTATGATCTACCTTACAAAGTTCAACTATTTTTCAGAGAAAGGGCTATATGTAATTCCTCTTTTTCTTTTTTTTAATTCCTTAGACTCCTTGTTTCTATCAAGGTTCAATTGCGATAGAACCCTCTGCATGCATCATAAGCATGGTTTGCACTAAAGGAGAAAATATCTGACAAAGGGTTGTAATTCGACAAAGGATGACACCAAATGGTTGGGGATAGTTGATAAGGAGGGGAAACATGTGGAAACGGTCAAGTAAAGCGACATGTCCACTGCTCTGATAGAAATAAAAATAAAAAATTTTGCATGTGCATCTATGAGTATTTACAATGGTACAAGCTATTTAAGATATGCAAATACCTTTCGTCTTCATTTAATTAAAAAGTAATATATGAGAGCTTATATTGATGAGTAATTAATTTTATATTAGTTATATAGGATAAAAAATTTCAATAATAATAATTTTTTAGCAGTTTTTTTTGTGGGTTGAATATCGTCGAGATCGGTTCCAAGTCCGGATAAAAGAGGAGGGTTACGTTAGGTAGCTGTCAGCCAGCGTAAAACTTCGTCAGATCTCCTATAACATGAATCTACTAAAGAGAAAGTGGATTTATGTAGCCAATCCTATGTAGTTGGGAAAAGCTTAGTTGAGTTGAGTTGAGTTCTTTTTCTGTGGGTTAAAAGGCGATCGTAATGATCTTATTTACAGCACTGCACTGTTTCTGAAAGCTATAGTAATGTGCACATGTGGCCTTCTCCATGAGTTCTGTTTGGTAGTTGACTGAGGTTTGAGCCCCACCCACTCGCGGTTCAAGGCTAAAAACCATGAACTTTTTGGCTTTTGAACATTCCATCCACCCCAAAAAAGACAGCCGACCGTCACGTTGAGAACTCACCACTCGTCTGCATGCTTACAGAAAGATTCGTGAACATGGAGACGATTGATCCACCCACCAATTCGTCTCTCCTGTCTTGATTCATCGTGTGTGATCGAAGATGAAAATTAAGGGTCCCATTCCTTGACTAAATCACTCACCAATCGGCTTATCAGCAAAACAAACAAACCATAAGGCATATAATTAATTTGTCGCAGTGCATGTGGTTAAATACAGACTGGTTTCTGAACTTGTAACGTGTCCAGCACTTTGATTGGAATAATAATATTGTTTATTTTCCAGTCCAATGAAATGAAATGATGATACCATCGTGTCACTGCCAAGGGAAGTCAGTTTGTTTGTTTCTGTCTGGTGCCATGCAGAGAACCTTGGTTTTGAGTTGCACCAAAGTTTTATTTCATTAATCAACACAGGACATGCTTGAATAAAACATGTGAACCCATTACTTTATCTTATGCATCTAGTACCAATGGTCTAGTCATTAAATGAAGAGTCCCCATTCAGATAATTTTCAAGCCATATCTAGCCTAGCCCATGCTAAATCTAATTGAAGATTATGTAGCTAGGATCCAGTCAAAACCAGTAGGCCAGCTTGAATCATTAATTTCTCACAATACTAGAGCTTCTTTGTGTATGATCAGCACCTGACAAAAAAAAAAAAAAATCACAAGTTCTGGAAGCTAGTCAAGATTTTAATATCTTGTGTAACTTAAAAGTAGTGCATTTTTTTTTTATTTTAATTTATATGAGGATGAAGTGGCCTTGCTTGACAAAAATTTAGAAGCATTATCGCTTTCAAAATGTATCAATGTAGAGTTATATTGCAACAAGAGAATTTCTTCTTCCTCTTCTCCCCCTCATTTTTTTGGGTGTTTATAGCTCATAAAGTAACATGAATCTATATATATATGGATTTAAAAGTCAAGAAATCATTAAATAAAAAGGCACTGTTGAAACACTCTCATTGCATTCTTTTATGCTAAGAGCCACACCTGCCGTCTAAATTTCTAATGGAGCATCCTTGGATTTCATTTCCTTCATCATGCATGCATGTTTTGAACATCTTTTGCAAACATGGCATGCATGTGGGATCATCATTTTGCTTTAAAAGGAAGAGCCTCTTTGATTTGGCTACAGGTTGTATGTTCCCTCCATCTTCAGTTGGCACAATGCCATGAACTGCATGTAAGCAACACAATTCACCATAAGGATTGAAGAAAATATTATTGTGCTAGATAAAGTCTTTGTTGGGTGCTAGCAAAATGATAGACTCTTGCCATAAAATACAAAACCATGAAGGTGCCACTTCACTATACCATTCTTGTTGATGCAGTATCATATACTCAACAAAGTTCATATGGTGCCTGTCATAAAAATCATGATTGTTATCTACTACAAGAAAAAAGAGAAGAAGGGAGAATTGGACTAAATTAAAAGGGATTAAAAGAATACCCTCCCACAGCATCAGTCGTATAGAATACGAGTCTCAGCAGCACCTATTTAACTAAGAAATCTCAACTATTATATCTTCTAATAATGATCAATGAATAAGCTCGCAATATTATTAAAATTGCACATCATGAGACAAAGACTCTCAAAAAAATGAACCCGGCCCTCAGAAAATTGGGACGTTTGATAGGCATGGCTGAAGGTTCTGCGAAGCTGATGCTCTGACGGATTCAAACCTCATGTTGTCCTTCCATGAAAGGGAACGAAGACCACCAAGAAGTGAAATTACTAAATAAATATAAGAAGTACCCTATGGTCCCATTATATTATTCACATTTAAATCGAGTGACGACCCGAGTGGCAAATATAAAGGAAAATGGAAGAGGAAAACTAGGGAGTTCTGAAAACGCCTGATGGCTACGTTTCTTTGCTTTTCTTTTCTTTCCTGAGCTTTGAACCGGCCGTTCCACCACCCATGCAAGTTTCGTGACCTCTGAGCAGCAGCCAGAAGGTTAAAACAGTCATGCTGACCACAGCCTCTCACTCATGTACATTTCATTGCCTCGGTCCAAAAGACAAGCTGGTCTCAAATTAATGATATGAAACGTGAAGCATTAGCAATTAACTATAGAGAATTTGAAATGATAATGCCCATGAAAAGAGTTAGATGCCAATTAGCTCCAATGGAATCAGTATACCACCCCAACCCAACATTTAAATTACAAACAAAACAAAAACAAAACAAACAAACCAAACATAACCATCCGAGCTAAGAACTACCAACAGTCTACCACTGCTGAATCGATCTATCAATACTGTGATCTTTCTGAGAGCTGGCCGGCTTCCTCTATTCTAATGGAATTGCTACGAATTTGTGACGCTCTGGTACGACTCTCGTAGCTCGAACTCTTGACCGGCCCACGAGTTGGCTAGGTTTGAGTAGTTGTATGGAAACGCCTCTCCCATCCTTTCTTGGAAGCCATAGCCGTCAAAGAAGAAGTCATTGGCTTGTCCGAAAGCGAGCTCCGAAAGGAGCGCATCGGAAGTCATCATGTAGCCATTGCTGCTGCTATTGTCCACCGTGACGGACGATGATGAGGCTGCCGAGGCGTCTTCCGACGGGGACACGCTCGCAGTACTCATACTGAAATCAGGCAGCTCCATCATCGACAACCGTGCGATCTCCGAGTACAGCTTCTGGGGGAGTCGTGAGCGAAGCTAAAGTTGGCGTCGAGGCTTCTCTCGAGTGGCAAGGAGAACTCAGCAGCACCGCTGCAGTAGTCCTCGCTTTTGATGGTGGGGAGGAGAGGAGGTTGCGCCAGCGGAGTTGGCGACGGGCTGTGATGCATGCGGCGGTGGAGGTGGAGGAGGAGGCCATGTTGGTGGGAGGACTAATTTGTCCTGCCATCAATTTCTTCTTGAGCTTGGTGTTCCAATAATTCTTGACATCATTGTCGGTTCTTCCGGGCATGCGCGAAGCTATGACAGACCACCTATTTCAATAAAAATAGAAGGAAAGAAATCTTCAGCGAAAACGAATCAATTTATTATTTGAACTAAAAAGCTTGAATTACGCAACGTGGAGAGCCTGCAGTACCTGCTTCCAATTTCGTTGTAGAGAGCGCAAATGATGCGGTCTTCTTCCTCCGTGAAGCCGCCGTGCTTGATGTCCGGCCGCAGGTAATTGAGCCATCGGAGGCGGCAGCTCTTGCCGCACCGTTTGAGGCCTGGATCAATAAGGAGATCAAATACTTTTAAATGGATAGAGAACAATGTGATGAAAATAAATAATAAAAAAAAAATTTAAAACCATGCTGGTAGCCTACTTCCAATAAAATCCATGAAGGGGGAAGATGAAAAGCTATGACATCAAAAAGAAATCTGATTTGCTTCTTAATTAGGACTGAAATGAGGACTAGAACAGCCAAAGATATTAGCAATAGAAATACTTCATGGCCATGGGCTGAAAACAAAATCAACAATGGGAGACTAAAGGGCTTGGGAACAAAGGAAAAGACCTGCTTTCTGGGGAAAAGCAATCCAGTTCCCCCCAGTCCCATGCTTCTCAACATAGTTTCTAAGTACTGCATCCTCGTCTGGAGACCATGGCCCTCTCTTCACAGTGGCCTTGTCGCAGCATGGTGCTCTCCCCATCCTCGGACCTCTCAAAGGAGGCAGAAAGACGCACGCAAACGGAGGGGAGAGAGAGAGACAAACGGCGTGGGGAAAGAGAGGCCAGGGACGGTGGGGTTTGGTGGTGGCTCACAGGCTCGGCGGCCTTTTAAAGAGCTTCGGAGCAACGCTTGACCGCGTGCGACCTCTTGCCAATTGCCTCGTTCTATATATTCAAAGCAAGCTCCAGCCAGTTTCCGTGCCCGGCAAGCGATGGAGCGGGCCGGAGAGCCAGGCCAGGCTTCGATGGTGCCCGGGATTCTGGACCGTTGGATGGATCATGGATCAAGTCCGTGACTTTTTCACGCTGTAATGATACGAGGAGACTAACGATGCGCGTGATCCCACGCACGAGGTTCCGTGCTAGCCGACGGCCAGAGGCTAGACGACCATCGTTCGTTGGCCGTTGCCTTGAGATTCGTGAGATTATTAGTACGAAAATTGTACCATTCGTTGCCGTCAGCATGCATACTTGCGATTGAAACTTTCTTTCTCCAGAGATTTTGAGATTTGGAAATTATAAGTATTGATTACGATGTGTTGTTGATCGCGGATTAAATATTTAATAGCGATTGATAGAACAGCTAAGGGCCAATTATACTTAGACGGTTTGTCGTATTTTAAAGAATGGTTGAATCCATCGTGAGGGCGATGCGCTGTGGAGGCGTGGAGCTCATATCCGGTGAGATGAACTCCTGGTACAGCAGCAGCTGGAAAAAAGTTCTCCATGGCCTTAAAATTTAATCATGGTGGTTAAAGGGTCAATGTTTGGAGCTCATCTCTCAAGGTGAAATTGCATGGAAAAGGTCACTTTTTTGAACGCGTCTACTTCGTGAATCAAACCGGGTAAAAGGTCATGAGCTGTGCGGCATTTGCTTTAATTAAACTTGGGTGGAAATATGGACAGATTTTATTGCTTAGATTTGCTTAAAATATTTTGGTTTTATTTATGATAGAATCAGAGAATGGAAATTGCAAGTGTGAACCAAAGAATAGTAGCAAAAACAGGAGATGATGTAGGAAGCTGGAGTAAGGTGTCAAAGACTTGGTATCATGAAAATAGCTTCGCAACTTTTAACTCTAGTGATGGTGAGATGGACCAGATGGTGGATATGTAACCGTAAAAGTCTAAAATTGACATTCATATATAAATGAACAAAATAAATCTTTGCTTGAATTGATAGAATACTTTTCCTCCTTAGCTGTCCGTGCACTTGCAAAAGAGAGAAAAAAAAAAAATGAATAAGGAGGCCTGAAGATAGTTTTCAAAGAAAACATTTGATGCTGAAGACAGCCTTTGCAAATAATAGAAAACTTAAAGCTCCTCAGACGAGCTAACAAAGTAAGTATTAAGGCTTAAAACTTATTTATCTATGAGGCTTGGGATTGCTTTAATAGATATCTGAAAGAATCTTTTAGGAGTTGGTTGTGAATAGCTTTGATGTGCTTGATTTTTCGATAAGGTGACAACTATGGTGAAGTCCTTTCTAAATAGGATGGTATACTCCTACTCTAAGTGATCTATGCCTTTAATGAGAAGAGTTCTGAATAGATTAGCGGCTTTGGTAGAAGATTTTTTAGACGAGGTTTTCCTCTTTAAAAGGATATGCCTAGCAATCTAATTGACCATATCATGTTATCTTTTAATCCGCCACATGTCGCCATTAAATAACCTAGCAAAATCCATATCATTTGCCTTTCTTTAAAAGGTTGAGCTTAAGTATGTGCTCAAGTCACAAAAATAGATTGGTTAGATCGAACTTATTTTTAGTTTCTTTGGCTCTATTATGATGATCTCTTTGCATAAGATCGATTTAGATCGAACTTAACAACTCAAAGGCATTGATTAGTTAGATCGTCTTAGACCAAACTTGACCTCTTATAGGTGTTGCCTAATTTTCAAGTTTTGTTAATCTTAGGTTGGTGTCTGAGTCTTGAAAAGTTCTTTTACCAATTTTGAATCAATTTGAAGAGTTGCTATAAATGACTCCTAACATTAAGGTAGTGTTTGATAGAAAAAATATTATCCATGGATAAGTGTACGGGATAGAGTTTGTTCCTTGGCTATCCCTAGGGATATTCCTTGGCTATCTCATTGATCATATCAAATGCAAAAAGTTAAATCCATGGGATAACTTTTTTTTACTCTTATTTGGAGGGATAACCAGCTATTCCTGCATTTTCTAGAGAATAAATTGAGGGGATATCCCATGGTTAACTATGGTTAACTATGGATTATCCCTTTGGTTAACTTTATTCCCAGCTATCCCTTATAGTTATGGCTTTTGGGAATAAGAGGGGATATCCTGGATATCCTATCTTATCCCCTATTTCAAACACTACCTAAGACTCTTAGGTTGGCGCTTGAAACTTGATGAAGTGATGTCAATCAAGGTTAGTGCCTAAACTTGAGAAAGCTTTCTCAATCAAGGTTGGCAATTAGACTTAAGGAAGCTCTATTGATCATGTTGATTTCTAGATTTGAGATAACTTTGTCAATCAAGGTTGGCAACTAGATTTGAAAAAGCTTTGCTGATCGATGTTAACATTCGAACTTGAGAGCTTTCTTTTGAAGTTGGTGTCTATACTTGAGAAAGCTTTATTAATTAAGGTTGGTGCTTAAACTTGAGAAAGCTATACTGATTGAAGTCAATGCCCAGACTTAAGAAAGCTTTTCTGATCGAGGTTAGGGCTTGGACTTGAGAAAGCTCTATCAATTAAGGTCGGCACTCGAACTTAAGGAAGCTCTATCGATCGAGATCAGTACTCGAACTTGAGAAAGTTCTAACATTCAAAGTAATACCTAGACTTGAGAAACTTTCAGATCGATTAATTTAAATCATTAACCTTAACTTTTTAGGTCAATTGATTTTGGTCAAACTGACCTTGTCTCTTTAGGTTATCAAATTTTGGTTAGGTTAGTTTTGACTCTTTAATTTGGCTAATTTTGAATCATCAATCATAACTCTTTAGGTTGGCCAATTTAGATTATCAATTATAGCTCCTCAGTAATTGATTTTGGTCAAATTAGCCATTTTTTTTAGGTTGATCGATTTTGGTCATATAAACCTTAACTTTTTAAGCTAGTTTTGATTCTTTAGGTTAATTAATTTGGTTAGGTTAGCTTTAACTCCTTATACTAGCCTTAATTCCAAAGGTCGGTCAATTTTAGTTGGATCAGCCTTGACTCCTTAAGTTAGTTGATTTTAATCAGATTGGCTTTAACTCTTTAGGTAAGTCTAGGAGTGTAATCGAGCCGAATCGAGTCGACATAGTGTTAAGCTCGAGCTCGACTCAACTCTAAATTTGAAGCTCGAAACTTGACTCAAGCTCGATCGAGTTTCTTATTTAGAGTTCAAATTCGAGCTTAATGAACTATTCAATATACCCATGCTCGACTCAATCTGATTCGAATTTCTATTTAAAAACTTGATCTGACTCAAATTTCTATGTAAAAAAATTAAAAATAATTTTTAAATTAAAATAAAATATGATCTCAACTAAAATATAGGGTTTTTAGTTCTATATAGTTAGAATAATATTGTAAATATGTATAATTATAAGGATAAAATAGTAAAATTATGTAAGCTCGATTAAGTTCGCAAACTTTTTAAGCAGAGTATTTTAATACTCGAACTCAACTTGATAATATACTCGAATAGTTCGAGCTTGAGCTTGACTCCAGCGAGTCAGTTTTGAGTATTTTTTGAGTCAATTTGAGCTACTCACGAGCTGTCTCGACTTAGTTATACTCCTATGTCAACCTTAACTCCATAGATCAACCTATTTTGATCAAGATAACCTTGACTCTATAGGTAGGTCAACCTTGATTTTTAGGTTAATTGATTTTAGTTAAATCATCTTTTGCTCTTTAGCTTTGTCAGCTTAGGATCATTAACCAATCTTCATGTTGGCCAATTTAGATCGCTGGCCTTAACTTTTCATATCGGCCAATTTAAATTTAGGTCAGCTGATTTTTGATCATCAATCAACTCTTCAAGTCAGCCAATTTAGATCATCAGCCTTAGTTTTTTAGCTTGGCTGGTTTTTGATCATCAGACAACTCTTTAGGTTGATCAATTTAGATAATCAACGTCTTCAAATCAGTCAATTTTGAATCATTAGCCTTACTTTTCAGGTTGACCAATTTTGGATCATCAGCCTTTTAGGTCTTCCAACTTAGAATCATTAGCCAACTTTTAGGTCGACTGATTTAGATCATTAGTCATAGCTTTTAAGCCGATCAATTTTAAATAACTAATCAACTCTTTAAGTTAGTTGATTTAGATTATCAGTCTTAGCTCTTTAGGTTGGCTAATTTTAGATTACCAATTCTTTAACTCCTTAGATAGGTCTACCCTTTGTCTTGAATGTGTTCCATGATTACCTTTGGCTGATTTGAGCATGGCTTATAACTACTTGAGTATTTTTTACTCCTTGACCTCTTTTTTTTGGTTGGCATGGTTGAGGACTTTTATTCGATAATTCCTATAGATGGCACCAATTTGTTGACATCTAAAGTTGGTCATCATATATATTGATGAGATGAACTTCGCTCAAATTGGTAAAGCACTTTCTTAGTGAGCTGTTTATGCATCTGCAAGAGAGAGAAAGAAAAGAGCATAAGGGGGCCAAAGATAGTTTCTGAGTTCGATGCTCAAGTGCTTAAGTGAACAAGAGAAGACCTAGAGTTCTTTAGATGAATTAATTAAGTTCAAATGCTAAGGCTTAAAACATCATTACACGCGAGGATTAGGGTTTGCTTTTATACACGTCTGAAAGAGTTCTTTAGGAATTAACTACTTATTAGTTGATGGTTCTAATGAGCTTAATTTTGACGAGATGACAATTATGATGGAGTCTTTACTAAATATGATGGTAGACTTCTACTCAAGCCGATTTATGCTTTTAATAAGAAGAGTCTCGAATAGGTTGATAATTTCGTTGGAAGTCCTTCCTGAATAGGACTTTTTTCTTTGAACAGATACACATAGAAATTCAATTAACTACTTCATTCCATCTTTTAATCGCCATGTGTCACTAATAGGTAAGTCAATCAAATTGGTTTGTATCAAGTCGAGAAGAATTCTTTTTACTTAGCTCTCAAAGAAGTGATTGGTGGCTAAGCCTAGAAATTTCTGGTAAAATGTTGTTATCAATGTTACTGCAAAGCCCATGAGGTGGCAAATCCATAACCACTAATGCAATACGTAGGTAGCATCCAAAGGGTAAGAGAAGAAAATAATAAGAAATAATGTGTTGTAATTTGAGAAGATTGCTTTTTTTTTTTGAAGAAAATAAATTATTGCCTTGAAGATAACAATCAGACCATAATTTTATTTATGCATAGGCTTCATGGGGACCTTTAGATATGCTAACCAAGATACTTTCATTATATTTGGTCAGCTACGTGTTAGCATGTCTTATTGGGTCACCTTAAAACCAAAGCTTGGCATGCTTTAGTAGAATCTACTAAGAGATCTTGGTGTTGAAGTGAACCCATTTAGGTGCACAATGATTTTAAGCTGGTGCTACTTCACAAATGAAGTTGATTCTAATATATATTGATCCCTGGCTTTTCTTGTGACATAAAATTAGGCAGCTAAAATTCAAAGTTGAGAAAGCATCTTGTTAGGTCTGAAGTTGTTATAGACAGCAACATTTAATATATTAGCCATCCTCTCACGATTCTAGGTGTGGGAAACTCTCTCCATAAGATTGTGGTGGATGACTCTTCTAAAGGTTGTGATTTTTTAAAAAGATTGTTTAAAATTTCTATTCAGACAAGAACATGAATTAAGATTCTAAGAAAACAACTACCAATAAAGTAAACATTAGATCCGACCAATAAATAAAAAGTACCACAAAGAAATTTGGCTTCCAATTTTTATCATTTTAAGAAAAGACTAGCCATTTTTATATATCATAATGTGATGATATATCACAATCAAATTGGTAATATAATATCTTATTAAGTCTGGTTGATTATATTTAATCCAATCTTCCAAGTCCAGTAGCATCAATCGCGTCTAGGGAGGGAAAAACAAGAAGGCATGGTCGCTGTCTTGCGTTTGGCATCGTTATCTTCATTGACTTGTGTGTATATCCTTTGGCATCCAAAGGTGGCTGTGGTCCATCAATGGGAAGCATCCATCCTCACCAACCTCCCAGGCCTTGACCCATTGTTATTGAAATCGGAGGTACGTGAGACATTTCCTTGGGATGCTTTGATACGGGCCCAGGCCCTTACATTTGACGTGAGCCTTGTATGTAGTCAAATATCTCATTGTTTTCAACCATCAGGTTGGCCCGTAGCTCGACTGTACATTAAGTGAACGTCTCTGAAAGTGTAACGATCTGAGCCCACGGGCCTATTTATTACAAAAAAATAAGACGAATAAGGTCCACACTAACTTGGCCACCACAGTCCAAAAAGGGATCCAATTGGTACCTTATCCTTCTAGCTTTACTAGATATAAACCACTTAACCAACTCCCAATTATCCGATGTGGGACTATTGGGAGGGGCATCACAATCTACCCCCTTAATAGAGGCGACGTCCTTGGCCCCACAGGTTCAAGAGGTGGCTCCCATCCTCCATGGATGTAGCACTTTGCCTTGTGTGGCACTTAGCTCCTACACTTCCGACTGATGCGAGGCTCTGATACCATATTGTAACGATCCGGGTCCACGGATTCGTTTCGTTACAAGAAAGCAAGACGGACAAGGTCCACACCAACTTGGCCACCATAACCCAAAAAGGGATCCAATTGGTGCCTTGTCCTTCTAGTTTTACTAGATATAAACCACTTAACCAACTCCAATTATCCGATGTGAAACTTTGAGAGGGGCATCACAGAAAGCCTTCTGATCTTATTCATCTCCATCATTTTGGTTGCTAGCTTTTATTTTATCCCAAAGAAAGAATAAGGGCCATGCATGTCGACAGACTGTTCTATTAGAGTATACATGTCAACACGGTGCCAACTAAGTTCTATTATCAAAGTCAGTCAATGTTGGACGTACGCTGGCAATCCTAGCCCTCGCCTTGCCCTTCCCCCCACTTTTTTTTTTTTCTCCCTTAACGAAGGAAAAAAGAAGTATGAATGTACTTTGACAAGGAGGCAAATAATCTATAATTTGCTTTCAGTACTTGCTCCCTTAGGTCTTTATGTATTTATATCATTAATTAAACGAAGTTGAAAAAGTATAGGTGCATGCCATGGAAATTGGTAGGCCGGAGACTTTATACAACAACATACATTATCTTGTGACATCATTTCATAGTTTCACATGGCCTAGAACCAATCTAATCAAAATCCATCATTTAGTCAAACATCAGCCATTATTTTGATATTAATGTTAAATCAAGCCAAACCTAAGCCTATGGATGGTAATTTTTTTTATTTAGCCGTTTACCCGATCAGTACCATTTCAATGGGTCAAAAAATTTTCGGTCTAAATGGTTTAACGGTATAGGGATTACCCGTTAATGGCTAAATGGGTAAACGACCGAGGATGGTATCCTCCATCCATCCCCGTTTATCCATCTTCGTCTTTGTTAACTTTAATATAATATATTTAAAATTTAACAAATCCTTATTATTATTTTATTTATCTTTTGTAGGAATCATGCATTTCTTCAGCAAGTATCATGGAATAAATTTTTTATTATTTAGAGTGTGTGTTTATTGTTGTAGTTGATATTTTTAATATTGTTGCTTGTTGTTTAGTAAGATAATTTGTTGTTGTGTTTTTAATTTTTAGAGGACTTGCTTCGACTTATATTGTGTATTTGTGTTTTGTATTTTTCTTGGGACTAATGTAATATTTAGACTAATGTATTTTTCTTGGGACTAATGTAATAATTTTATTTTTTATGTAAATGGCCAAACGGATACCCAATGAATACCTCATGTTTACCCGTCCGGGTATCCCTGTCTCTACTCCATTAACTATAACGACTTAACGAGGCAAAGAATGGAAATATTTTTTCTAATGGGAATGAAGACTGGTAGATGTCGTCCCCAGGCCATTGCCATCCTTACCTAAGCCTACTCGGTCAGATTAACACAAGCTTGGTTCAAAAACAAGAAAAAATTGATTCTTGATTGTGATTTTTGATTCAATGTTTAGATCATGTCTCAATTAACATTTTATTGACTAAACAATCTGTTATACATGAAATATATAACCCATTATTAAAAATATGTTTGCCCCCACGAGGCAAAGTTTGATCAAGGTGGATGAATTCTCAGTTTGGCCTGAAATTAATTTTGAGCTAGTGGTGCCAGTTCAACATGATTTGTCCTCCTTTCAACCAAGCTTGGTGCGAGCTTTTCCCTAAGCTGAGCTCGATCTATTCAGTTCATCTGACATCCTTATCTTTTACATATATGGTTTACCATTGTCTCTTACCCTTCTTAAGAAAAAAAAAAAAAAAAATCCAGCTAGAAACCAATCTTAGGACTAATTCCAGATTGGTAGGGTGGAAAGGTTGGTTGCTTTCCTAGGATGAAGCCTCCCCTTAATTAATTTTGTCCTAATAGCAATCTTTATAACTTGCAAACAATTCTATTCTTGTTTTTGAGCATGTTGCTCAAGATCCTTTTTTTTTTTTTTAGCACAATTTATAATGTCCATCTTTTCTTGAAATTCTACTTTGATACAAATTCAAAAATTCTGGTCTCACTTAAAAAGAGATTTTGTGTCTTCAGAAGACAATTGCAATGCTGAAATAAACAATTGCATCATCTGACAGCAACAACTGCTAAGAGATGAAATTTTGGTTCAATTAACTTCATTACAATTGATGGTGAAATGAACGAAAGAGCATGCACCTACGAAGCAACGTACAACAAGATCAGTCCAAGATATCGAAACATAAACGGACTGCAAACCAAAACATCGGTAACCATTACATAATTACAAACCACACAGCAAACCAGAAGCCACACACAGTCCAAACATGCACCAAGTGAGAAAGGAAGAGAAAGATCAGTGGAATTAGTCTTATCCTGGAGATGGACCAATCGATGTTTCAAAAGCACTGCTCTGGCTCAGACCAATCCCTTCACTGCGTACGTTACTGCTTCTACCCCAACCGCTCTCCAATGCCAAACTCTCTTTTAGCTGTATCACATCATCAGACATTGTTGGTCCTTGGGTGGGGTTTAGTTCTGTGTACTTCGTTGCTAGATCCACAACTTTCCATATGGAATTGACATCATACTCTCCTCGTAGCCTTGCATCGGCAACATGGTTCAAATTCCCTCTGGCTAGCCTTGGAGCCACCCGTTGAACCATGTGGACCATCCCTGGACCTGGTACCAGAGGGGGCTGGCCTGTGATCAGCTCCAGAAGTACCACCTCAAAGCTACATAGATCACTCTTTTCATTGAGGTGGCCAGACTTATGGTACCTAAACAAGTACAGAAATGCATCCACATTAGATTCATTTCTTTTTCACCACACTATGCTAACCATCTTCATCAATAAAAAAAATTAAACAACATGGAGAAAATAAGCATGGCCTTTGCAGTGGATGGCACACATTTGAAAAAAAAAAGCCATCTAAGTAAAGCAGTTTTTGGCATGAAAAAAAAAAAGTAACACAAGATAAATTTTGGAAGATTTGGTGACTCTCTGCTCAATGTTGAAGTCAGCATCAAATAATTCAAGTGGAGACTTCATCTAAGTAAATTTAACACCGCTGCATCCTCGTTGTGAACATATAGTTGGACTTGGTGTGGTACTATCAAGGCCCATGTAAGGTTAACTTGTATTAGGTTGGGTGTGGATCCAAGAGTTGAGATTAAATCAAGTCAAGGGTGTACACACTACACAGGCTTGTAGATAAGTTTAATCTCATTGGGTTAGTCCATAAGAGTTTTTGTTGAGTCTGAGCCAAACTCTAATCTTTAGGTTTTGAATAAAATAAGAAACAAATTTTTTTCTTCCAATTCTCTCTCATCATAGGGCGGCAGCCCTATCTTCTTCCTCCTTCCCATCTTCCTCTCTCTTCCCACGGGTGCGTTGCTTTCAGCGGAGGGGGGGGAGGGCGGGGACAAGTAGAGCAATCGGAGAAGGAACGTCAGGCTTCATGGTGCAGGCATTCGGGTCCTCCAAGGTTTCATGAGCGATTGATTCCTCCCAGGAAACCCAGCGGAAATCCTCTCCAAGCTTCACGTGAAGAGGATTTAGATGTGAGTCTTCACGGACTTCGTAGATGTGGAGGGGGAGAGGTATTCCAGGAGAACTCATGGCTTCTAGTTCTCACGGGTAGAAGTAACAAAGTCGTGCGTTGGGATTCCAAAAGAAGCCTCGCATGAAGAGGACGTGAAGGGGGAAGAGGTATTCCAGGTCAAAAAAAAGATTAAAAATCTTTAGAGAGCAGACGCATTATTACTATGCCAATCTGATTGTTGGCAGCCCAGGATATTTCTTCAATGAGGTTGATTCCATTGTTGTTCATCAACGACTAAATCTCAATAGTTGGTATCAGAGCAGGATCAGGAAGAAGTTATTTGAAGATCTTCAAGGGCTAAAAAAATTTCAGCAAGGCCTCATTAGGGTACTCTTTATTTTTTGAAATATTTTGTGCTATTTTTGGTTAAAATTTAGCCATGGGTAGTAACATAAAATTAGGTTTTGAGAAGTTTGATGGGAAAAAAAGTTTCTTCATATAGAAAGTCCGGGTAGAGGGCCTTCTTGTGCAGCAGGGTTTAGATTTGACCTTGGAGGAAAGGTCAAATGGGATGACAGAAAAGCAGTGGATATCGTTGGAGAAGAAAGCATGTTCAGCGATCAAAGAATGTTTAGCAAATTCAACCCGTTATTCAGTGCTGAAGGAGAAGACCGCGAAGGAACTCTGGTCAAAGTTGCGTACCCTCTACATGGGAAGGAATATATGCAACAAGTTGATGTTGAAGAAGCGCCTCTATAGCCTTCGGATGTTAGAAGGTGGAGATGTGCTGAGCCACATCCAGGTGTTCGACCAGATGAGCAATAAATTGCTGAATGTCGGGATCAAGATGGAGGAGAAAGATAAGGCACTTTTGCTATTGTGTTCACTACCCACATCACATGACTCGTTGGTCACGACGCTGCTCTACAGGAAGGAGACATTGTTTTATGAAGATATTATCTCTGTGCTTCGGACGAATGAGTAGAGGAAGACGATGGCCAAGAAAGTAGTTCCCCAGGAGGGTTTATCAGTTGGAGAAAGGTCAGGCAGAGGCAGGGACATGAGCAGGTCTAGGGAACGATTAAAGTCTAGGAAGGCTAAGTGCTACAAGTATGGTGAGGTAGGACATTTCAAGATGGATTGTCCTAAGAGAAAAAATTAGAAGGGAGAAAAGAGAGGATCTGAATTTGTGAGTACAGTTGCAGGCCAGGAGTAGAGGATGATCTCTTGGTGGTATCAGATGGTCACAGGCATAGTACAGAGATGTGGACCTTGGATTCAACTTATTCTCATCATTACACTCCTAACCGGTCGTAGTTTAGTACTTACACAAAGGTTGATGAGGGATGTGTAACTCTTGGAGATAATCACCCTTGCAAGGTGGCAGGGATTGGCACAGTGAGGGTGAGGATGTTTGACGGCATGATGTATACTCTTACCAGCATGAAACATATTCCAGAACTCAAGAAGAATCTGGTGTCACTGGGGTACCTGGAGCAGACTGGATATAACTTAGCAGTCATGCCACGAGTGGAGTTTTGAACATCTCTAATGAAGTTATGATGGTGATGAGAGGAACAAGGCTGAGAACAACCTATATGGGTTGGAGGGCTCTGTGGTGACCAAAAAATCTGAGACAACAGCTATGGAACAAGATTCTTGGGATGTGTATAGGATGTGACATTACCGCCTAGGCCACATGGGAGACAGAGGGATGAAAAAACTGAGCAAAAGAGGGCTACTTTTAGACCTGAGTGATGGAATCATAGAGATCTATGAGCCATGTCAGATAGGAAAGCAGAAGAGAGTACAATTCTCAGTCAGCATAGCTAGAAGTGCAGAACCCCTGGAGCTAGTACACATGGATATTTGGGGTTCAGCCCAAGTTTCTGCAAGGAATGGGGTCATATACTTCTTGACTCTGATAGATGATTTCTCAAAAAAGCTGTGGATCTACTTTATGAAGGAGAAATTAGAGGTCTTCACCAAGTTCAGGATCTGAAAGACTGAGGTGGAAAAAGAGCAGAGTAGGAGTGTGAAGTATCTGAGGTTAGATAATGGCGAAAAATACACTAGTAGGGAGTTCAAGAGATTTTGTGAGGAGTGAGGCATCAAAAGGCATTTCTTGGCGACAGAAACTTCTCAACAGGAAAGGATGGCTAAGAGGATAAACAAAACACTGTTAAAAAAAATAAGGTGCTTGAGGCTGCAGGCATGACTTCCAAAGATGTTTTGGGTGACGTAGTAGATGCAGCTAGCTACTTGGTCAATCGGTCACTACACACCAGGTTGGATGAAGGCATTCCAGAGAATATATGGTCTGGAGGGAAGACAAGCCTGAACCATCTGAGGGTGTTTGGATGCACGACATTTGTGCACGTTGGTGCTAGGAGCGGAGTAAGTTCGACCTAGATCAAAGAAGATGATGTTTCTCAGCTACCTGCATGGAATCAAGGGGTATCGACTGTGGGACCCCTTGGAGAAGAAGGTTGTCATCAGCAGAGATGTGACCTTCGATGAGAGCTCAATCCTCTAGAGCAGAGATGATATAGATGCACAACAGGGACTTGAGGAGGTGGAATACGGTAACACTAGCAAATGACCTCCTATACAGTCGTGCCATTTGCTGATGGACCAGGAGGATTTGAGATTCAGGTGAAGAGGACTAACAGAGGGGTTAGAAGCCAGAAAGTTCAGTAGGATATAGCTAGGCAAGGGACTCAACAAGATGCAGCTGGGTAGGGGACTGATACTAGGATCGCACCGCACAGGCAGGAGACACGTGCGACTACCAGTTCGATACGACTTCGAGGATTCGGTGTCATATGCTCTGGTGACAGCGAATGAAGACTCTTACACCTATCAGGAGGTTGTGGAAGCTAGAACAGTCAAGATAGAGATAGGAGGATCCAGGCTATGGCAGAGAAGATGCAGGCTATGGCAGAGAAGATGCAGTCTCTTTATAGGAACGACATGTGGTAGGTGGTCTAATTCCACAAGGAAAGAAACCATTGGTTGCAAATGGGTTTATTAGCGCAAGAAAGGACCTTCAGAGCAAGGAGTATCAGTTATAAAGTGGAGTTGATGAAGGTACACACCAAAAGACTCCGAAGATGCACTGACCAAAGTTCTTCCATGGGATAGCTTTCGTAGGTATTGTAGCTGATGGACATGGCGGACATGCTAAGGCCTTGAAAGCACCAAGGTAAAGATTGTTGGGCCTGGTGTTGTGCTATCAAGGCTCAGGTTAGGCTAACTTGTATTGGGTGGGTGTGGGTCCAAGGGTTGATATTAAATCAAGTCATGGGTGTACACGAGCTTGGAAATTAGTTTAATCTCATTGGGTTAGTCCATGGAGTTTTTGTTGAGTCTGGGCCAAGCCCACTTGGTCATGTATTTAAACTCTAGTTTTTAGGGTTTGGATGGAGTAAGAAATAGATTTTTTTCTCTCAATTCTCTCTCATCATAGGACGGCAAGCCTATCTTCTTCCTCCTCCCCATCTTCCTCTCTCTTCCCATGGGTGCGTTCATGCTTTCAGCGGGGGGGGGGGGGGGGGGGACAAGTGGAGCAATTGGAGAAGGAACGTCAAGCTTCATGGTGCGGGAGTAAAAAGGAGGTTGTGGTGTTTTGAACCTATGATCAAAGGGTTCAAGAGCAGCGCATTACCGCTGCGCCAATCTGATTGTTGGCAACAAAGGGTGAAGCTAGGGTACTTCTCCAGTGAGGTTGATCCATTGTTGTTCATCAATGACTAAACCCCAATAGTCTCAACTGGTGTTGCTTTACTAATCTTAGGCCTCAAGCTCTAGGTAAATATACATAGCGGTGGTAATAACCAGGGAGAGAATACTAGAAATATATAAAAAATATAGAACACATATATACACTCTAATAATGGCATGGTTCGAAACACAATCTCAGTTGATGATATTGTAGAAGCACTAACAAAGCTGATAGATAAGTTTTCTTGTTCTTTGAAGAAGTTAGTGAGTGGGGATCCATAAAGCCAACTATAGATCGCTGAGGAAAAAGCATATGATTATGATTATGTATGTATGTATGATTCGAAACACAAGCTCACTTGATGATATTGTGGAAGTACTATCAAGGTTGATAAATGAGTTTGCTTTTTCTTTGAAGAACTTAGTGAATAAGGATCCATAAAACCAACCCTAGATAATTGAGGATGTGTGTGTTGTTTACTTTGATGATCAGAGAAGAGATGACATTTTCAGAAGGGCTAAGTAGCATAAGGGGCAAAGGAAATTAGCTATCAGTAATGATGACGCCCGATCACCGGTCTTGAGCGTGGGAAAAAATAATCTGCTTGCTAGTGAGATCCTTGCCTAGCTGGATAACCTGCAAGAAGTCCCAAACGGAGGGTGCTCCGATGGGGACCCTCCGACGCCTAAGTTAGCAATCGAGGTCACAGCTGAGGAAGAGCTCGAGAGAGCTCTTTAGGGCAGAGAAAGCTCTAGAGATAGAGTTTCTGGATGATAGAGTAAGAGGGTGCTTATGTTCGCATGCCTGAGTCTCCAGTGACTTATCCTTTTATAGGTAGTCGAAACATGCATGAAGATCAGCTACGTGGACTTTGCGCGAGAAAGGTGTCCGCGGAGGATGGGAGTTATGTAAATTTGGACTGATTGGCAGGTCCTGTCCCATCGGAGAGGGAGGAACTGGCGGTTAGCGGGCCAGGTCCCATCGATCGGCGGAACCACCGGGCAGGTAGGCCTGGTCCTATCAACGGCGTGGTCAGGCGGTAGGTGGACCAGGCTGTGTCAGTCCGTGCGGGTCAGAGAGCTGATGGTCTTGGTAGATGTGGGGCTGACTTGGGGGAAGTCGGGGCCGACGGGGCCGACTTGAGGAAGTCGGGGCCACCTCGGCTCGCTTGGAGGTGTTGGGGCCGACGAGGCCGACTTAAGGAAGTCGGGGCCGCCTCGGCTCGCTTGGAGATGCCGGGGCCGACGGGGCCGACTTGAGGAAGTGGGGCCGCCTCGGCTCGCTTGAGATGCCGGGGCCAACGGGGCCGACTTGAGAAGTCGGGCCGCCTCGGCTCGCTTGGAGATGCCGGGGCCGACTTAAGGAAGTCGGGCCGTCTCGGCTCGCTTGGAGATGCCAGGGTCGACGGGCCGACTTGAGAAAGTCGGGGCCACCTCGGTTCGCTTGGAGATGCCGGAGCCGACTTGAGGAAGTCGGGGCCGCCTTGGCTCGGCTCGGTTGGAGATGCCAGGGCCAGCCTGATGTGTCTATGCCACGTGGCTGATTTTGCCATGATTGCCCTCATGGCTTTTATTAGCCACATCAGATGCCCCCTCGCTTCTGAGCGCAAAGGACCACATGTCTGCTATCCTTTGGGCAAAAGGAGCGTGAAAATTTAAAAAATAATTGTCAGTTGCAGGCGCCTTTAATGGCGGGTGAGCTGGCGCGCTCTTCCGAGGTGATGTCGCTTCGAAAATCTTCCGTAATGATACGGTAGGTGGGAGTTGACGTCGGCGCTGGGCGTCCTAAGGGAGTGCCTCTCAAAGGATGGGAGAAAGGTGGGCGCCATCATTGCCTCCCCGGTTTTTCACACCATCATTGGCCGGGGATCTCGCTTTTGGCTAAACTGAGGCGGTGCGCCTCGGGTGCAGGCGAGATGACCGGCGCCCGGACTCTTGGCGCAATAGGCGAGGGCCACGTGGCGAGTCCTCAAGCGATGTGATTCAAAGTTGGGGTATAAAACGTGCCCTGCGGGCTCGGAGGAGAGTTTTACACTGCAATTGCCTTCCCTGCTTTCTTCTTCCTTGAGCCCCTCTGCAACCTGAGACTTTCCGTCTTCATCTTCTTCTTAAACCTCAGGTCAGTTTCCATCTTTCACCTCTTCACCTTTGACCCATGGATTGTAGGGCCATTAGAGAGGGTAAGAGACCAGTGGTAGAATCGTTCCCTTCCCCCGGTGAGTACCACACTTCGTCTGTTAACCAAGTGCCCCGGCCGTTAGGTAGGACACAATCCATGACCGGCCGAGGGCGAGCAACCAACCAATTGCCCAAACATCCCCGGTGAGAGCAGTTCCTCTCTCTTCCCGGTGTCCAGCAGCTGGCCCTGACCCAGCGGGCCAGGGGGATCACCTCCACCATGACCCCTAAGGAGGTAGAGGCCCTTAGGGTTATGTATAGGGTCCCCGACTTCATCCGCCTATCGTGCCGGGACCCGAAGATAGAGTGAACTTCGTCCTCCCCGGTCGGGTTGCTGTACGAAGAGTTCTTCCGGTGCGGGCTGGCTCCCCCTCCACCCCTTTTTTCTGAGTTTATTGAATAGGTAAAGGCTAGTGCGGCGCAGTTGACTCCGAATTCGATTCGGATTTTCTGTGCGTAGTCATTCTTTGTCATTTTCAGAGCTCAGCAGCCAGTTTGTCTTTGTTTCGGGCCCTTTACAAACTCTGCCGCCAAGGCAAGGGGACCTGGTGGGTGTTTACTGCTAGGCCAGGTGGGGCCTTCCCCTAGGTCTTCCATCCAAAATTAGGGGGTGAAAATCCTGATTTCTTTTTGCCCATATGGAGGGAGTAAGGACCGACTGGAGGGAACCAGACGTCAGCTCTAATGAAAATTCATCGTGAGTGATAAAGGACGGGGAGCTCTTCCGCCACCTTTCACCCAGCCAGATTCCTACCTACAAGGATCTCCTGTCTGAGAAGAACTTGTATGAGGCCGAGCTGGCCCCGGCAGTTGGTGAGCACATGAACCTGTTCTTCTTGCCCACGGCCGGGCGTTATCTTTGCTCATTTCATAAAAATCCTTCTTCTTTTCTTCTTTTCTTCTTTTCACGTACTGACATTTGTTCCTTGCGCAGCAATGAAGGTTACCACCGAGAGGTTGGAGACCGCCTTGCACCAGAAGAGGCTGGCGGCGGGCGAGCAAGTCAGGCCGGCCAAGAGGGTACGGGGAAGAGTTCAGGCTGAGCCGGCTCAAGCCCCGGAGATCCCTGTGGCCTAGGCGCCTACTGACGAGCCGGTCGAGGAGGTGCCGGTTGAAGGGGCAGTCCCCATCCCGGCTGGAGCCGAGGTAGAGGAAGGGGAGATCCCGACCACCGCCGGGGTAACCGTGGTGGTCCTGGACCCGAGGAGGAGACCCCTGCCGCCGTGGATTTGGCTGAGACGGGGCAGGTTGCAGTTGCAAGCGGCCCTCCGGTTCCCATCGAGCCAGAGGTGGAGAGGTCTCCCCCATCTACCGGAGAGGGGGAGGCAGAAGTTAGAGGCTCTGATGCTGGGGCGAGGAGGCCCAGCAAGCATAGGGCCGAGGTGGGGAGCTCGTCCCAGCGATCCGTGCACCGCCCAGCTCGGCAGTCGGTCGACGAGACACTGGGGGGCCAACGCGGACGGCCCCCAAGCTTTCTACCATGGAGGACGCTGCGCGCCGCCATCCTCCTATCAAGGTGCGGACTTCGGTGACCGACGAGGAGATGGGGCGGCAGTCCCATGCCACCGTCCTTAATATGGTGATGGTGAATGTGCTCCAGGTAATCCTTCGAACCTAGTTTCTTTTTGACATACCTTGGTCGACCTATGGCTTACGAATTCCTTTGGTGCAGCTGGCCAACGGGGCCTTTGCCCTTCGTACGGTGGCGACCCATACGGGGGAGGCGCTCTCGCGCACCCTCATGCGGATCGATAAGTATAAAGAGCAGAGCCGGGCGCTGTCCGAGAAGCTTGCTCGGCAACAGGAGGAGGCCAAGGCTCGGGAGGAGGACCTGGGCGGCCGAGTAAGAGAGGCGGAGTGCTGGGCCAAAATTGAGAGCAACCGAGCCTTCGCGGCCAAGGCTAAGTTAGCGCTGATATCAACCAGGCTGGAGGCGGCCATCAAAAGGATTGAGGAGCTGACCCGCCAGCTCCATTAGTCAGAGAGTCGGGCTGATACGACCATGGATGAGGTCCGTGCCACAATGGAAAGGGCCACCGCGGCAGAGAGAGCGGCGGTGATGCGAGTCATGAGCGGGCCGAGGCGGTGGCCCATGCTCATGAAGTCAGCGCCCGCACCGAGGAGGCCGAAGGCAGGGCTTGGGAGGCCAAGGCGCGGGTCAGGGAGGTCGAGGCGAAAGCCGAGGAAGCTGAGGCGAAAGCCCGGGAGGCAGAGGCAAAAACCAGGGAGGCCGAGGCTCGAGCCAAGACCGCCATCGCCAGCTATAAGGCCTCCGCAGAGTTTGAGCAGGAAGTCATTGAGGCCAGCCTCGACGCCTTTACAAGGGGCTTCGATCTTTGCAAAGTGAAGGTGTCTGTAGCCTTCAACATTAACAGTTCCGATCTTGAAGAGATCTAGGCCCAGGATCTCGGCGGCAAGGAGCCGACGAAGGAGGAAGAGGCCGGAGAGGAGCCAGGGCCGAGCGGGCCCTAGGATATTTTGTATTTTTGTATCTCCATTTTCTTTTTGTAACTGACTTCGGGTCAGATTTTGTAATCGTTACAAGATGTCAATGAAAAGGAGCTTTTTTCAAAAATGTTTTGTCCTTTTGTTTGTAAAATATCATGTATGTCGGAGGTGCCGCGGCAGATCCCTAGACCTAGGCCTGATAGTGATCAAATAGTTTTGCAGAAATTCGTGCCGCCGGATAGGTTCAATAGTTTGTTGGGGCAATTTGGCGCCGGCCATGGCCGTTTAGAGACACCTTTAGAGTTCTTCCACGAGCTTAGAGAATCCTCACCGAAGTAACATATTCAGAGTTATCGATGAGAAAGATCTTTCCTTTAGAATGTCCTCCGTGCCTTATTTACTTTTCTTTGTTTTCTATCTCTGTGGCGGCCGGACGCACCTAGACTTGATAACAATTTGAATAAGTCTGCGAAGACCCATGCCGCTAGCTAAGCCTTTGATCCATCAGGTCCGACCAGCTAAGTAGGTCAGTTAATCGCTAGCCGTGAGGGAAGACCCGGGCAAACTTGAGCGGTTTTTGAGAGTATCCTGGGAATTTGGGTATGAACTCGGCTCGAACAGGTGCCATGCTGTTGAACTCAAGGAGATGCCTTTGGAGGTTGATTCCGAAGGCCACTCTAGCAGACTAGAACCATTGGGGACGGCGCAAATCCGGGCAATGCCTTATTAGTCGTGGTGCCGTCGAGCCCTGACCTTGAACTGCCTCAGGGGTTTGTGTGCTATCCGAGGGGTGACTCGACCGGGTACGAAGCCTTTAGGGTCTTGAACCACTTGGGGGCACCGCCGTGCCGGGGCCGAGTGGTATTCCGTGGGCCGCGATACCGGCGAGCTCCTTTTGAACAGCCTCGAGGGTTTGTGTGTCGCCCGAAGGGCGACTCGATCGGGTACGGAGCCTTTAGGGTCTTGAACCACTCGGGGGCATCGCCGTGTCGGAGCCGAGTGGTGTCCCATGGGCCGCGATGCCGACGATCTCCTTTTGAACCGCCTCGAGGGTTTATGTGCCGCCCGAGGGGCGACTCAACCGGGTACGAAGCCTTTAGGGTCTTGAACCACTCGGGGGCACCATCGTACCGAGGCCAAGTGGTGTCCCATGGGCCGCGATGTCGGCAAGCGCCTTTTGAACCACCTCGGGGGTTCGTGTGCCGCCCGAGGGGTGACTCAACCGGGTACGGAGCCTTTAGGGTCTTGAACCACTTGGAGACACCGTCGTGCCGGGGTCGAGTGGTGTCCCATGGGCCGCGATGCTGGCGAGCTCCTTTTGAACTGCCTCGGGAGTTTGTATGCCGCCCAAGGGGTGACTCGACCGGGTACGGAGCCTTTAAGATCTTGAACCATTCGGGGCACTGCCGTGCTAGGGGCGAGTGGTGTCCCGTGGGCCGCGATGCCGGCGAGCTCCTTTTGAACCGCCTCAGAGGTTTGTGTGCCGCCCGAGGGGTGACTCGACCGGGTATGGAGCCTTTAGGGTCTTGAACCACTCGGAGGCACCGCCGTACTGGGGCCGAGTAGTGTCCCTGGGCCACGATGCCAGCGAGCTCCTTTTGAACCGCCTCGGGGGTTTATGTGCCACCCGAGGGGCGACTCGACTGGGTACAAAGCCTTTAGGATCTTGAACCACTCAGAGGCAACCCCGTGCCGGGGCCGAGTGGTGTCCCATGGGCCGCGATGCCGGCGAGCTCCTTTTGAATCACCTCGGGGATTTATGTGCTGTCCGAGGGGCGACTCGACCAGGTACGGAGCCTTTAGGGTCTTGAACCACTCAGAGGCACCGCCATGCCGGGGCCGAGTGGTGTCCCGTGGGCCACGATGCCGGCGAGCTCCTTTTTGTAAGATCTGGTTCTTGGGTGCAGGGGAGAGTTGACCGAGGTGCTGAAGGAGGCCTTTTATTGTTCATAATGTAAGGATATACATCATTGATAATATCGGCGAAGGTTGTCAGCATTCCAGGTACGTGGGATAGGTTGGTCGTTGAGCTCTTTGATTCGTTACGCCCCTCGAGGGAGCGCCTCGGCAACTTGGTAAGGACCTTCTCAATTGGCAGACAGTTTGCCCCCCTCCGTAGGCTTGGACACCTCAGCCTTTCTCAGAACCAGATCCCCAAGGCGAAATACTTTGGGGCAGACTCAGGAGTTGTAATATTTGGTCGCCCTCTGGTGGAAAGTCTCCATACATAGCCGTGCCCAATCACGTGCCTCGTCGATGAAGTCGAGGTTAACTCTCAGCTGAGCAGAGTTGTCCTCTTCGTTGTAGGATTCCACGCGCGGACTTGGTAGTCCGATCTCGATGGGAATGACTGTCTCGGACCCAAAGGTTAGGCTGAAGGGAGTTTCGCCTGTCGGAGCCCTAGGGGTCGTGTGATAAGCCCATAGCACGTTGGGAAGCTTTTCTACCCACCGGCCCTTGAATTCGTCCAGCCGGGTTCTGAGTCCTCTAAGGATGGTGCGGTTCATGACCTCGGCTTCCCCATTAGTCTGTGGATGGTCGACGGAGGTGAATGTGGCGTTGTTGAACTGTCGGTCATTATCGGTGATGAGAGTGTGAGGCAGGCCGAAGAGGCATATAATTAACTTCCAGAAGAAGGCTTGGACCTTGCTCTCGGTGATTTTAGCCAGCACCTCGACCTCAACCCACTTGGTGAAATAGTCGATGACGACAAGCAAGAATCTCTGCTATCCTGAAGCTGGGGGGAATGGCCCAAGGATGTCCATTCCTCACTGGGCGAAAGACAACGGGGCCGAGAGCAGATTCGAAGGAACAGATGGCTGGCGCTGGATGTGCACGTGGCGCTGAAACCGTCACACCTTTGGACCAACTTGGCGGCATCCTCCCTCATGGTGAGCCAAAAGTACCCCTGACGGAGGGCTTTTTGAGCTAGCGATCTGCCCCCAAGTGGTTTCCGCAGATGCCTTCATGAATCTCTCTAAGGATATAGTCGGCGTCGACAGGTCCTACGCACTTGAGCAGGGGGTAGGAAACGATCTCCGGTATAGACATCCGTCTAGGAGGGTGAACTTGGAGGCTCTCCATTTAAGCAGTCTAGCTTCATCACGATTGTCAGGAAGAGTGCCGTCCGTGAGGTACCGGATGTAGGGATCCATCCAAGTTGGCTCCTAGGTCAGTGGGAGGACTTCTTCTTTGTCTTCTATGCTGGGCCTCTCCAAATGGTCGATGTAGGCGTCCCTTATGAAGCTGTCGGCGAAGGTGGCCAAGGGGATCTGTTGTTCCATCGCACGGATCTATCTGAGGAAAGTAGAATCTGAAGGGTACGGGCTCCTCCAATATCCAGCGGGTGTAGGGAGGACGAGTGTCATACTCTTCCTCCGGCTGGTTGTTGATCTTCCTGGTGAGCTCGTCCAGCCGCCGGTGATACTCATCCAGGCGCTTCTACGTCTGACGGCTGATTGTCGGGGCCCTCATGGAGGGCTCGGAGGATGATGAAGAAGAAGAAGACGGTGAGGGGCGTGGAAGGCGGGACTTTTGCCTTGGCTCCTCCTGGCACCGTGGCTCCGAGGGAAGCTTGCTCATGCCACAGCCAGGGGATCACGGCCTTTTGTGGGGCTCGCGACGGGGCTTCCTGGGGGAAGCTTGGCGATGGACGGTCTCTCGCCGGGGAGAACCTCCCCTTGCAGACTGCTGACTAGCAGGCGGGGGAGCCGTCTGGTGTTGGGTATCCACGGACTGCTGCTCCTGAAGCCCGTGGACCATGGCGGTGAGGGCTTGGACTTGTTGGGTAAGAGCCACCAGTTGATCAGCTGGGGTAGCTGCATCTGGTGGTGGGCAGGCGATGAGAGGATCGATAGTAGGAAGGTTTGCTTCCTGCTACCTGGCCGGTGGGGGATGCACCCCAGGGTAACTGGTAGAAGCGTCTTGAGCTCGCATCACCACTATGGTTTGATAAAGAAAAAGAAGGGAAAGCTTGTGAGTGAAGATTGTAGGGTTTGCGCTTTCTTTCTTCTTCCCCACCTAGTAGGCATGCCAATCTGATGACGCCCGATCACCGGTCTTGAGCGCGGGAAAGAATAATCTGCTTGCTGGTGATATCCTCGCCTAGCTGGATAACCTGCAAGAAGTCCCGAGACCGGAGGGTGCTCCGGTGGGGACCCTCCGACGCCCAAGTTAGCAATCGAGGTCACAGCTGAGGAAGAGCTCGAGAGAGCTCTTTAGGGCAGAGAAAGCTATGCGAGATAGAGTTTCTCTAGGATGACAGAGTAAGAGGGTGCTTATGTTCGCATACCTAATTAAGTCTCCAGTGGACTTATCCTTTTATAGGTAGTCAAAACGTGCATGGAGTGTTGGGGAGCGCGGAATACTCCCAAGATCACGGCTATAGCATATATGAGTAATACAAAAATCTTTTACCGTTCTAATCTATGAGTATAAGATTATACCTTCAGACTTGAACGTTGGAACACTTTGATTTGATTGCTCGACCTCAACCTTTTAGCCTTCCGCCGTATTCCCGAAATACCTTCCTTCTCTCACAAGATGGTGGGATCTCTCGGCCGACCTAGGGTTTCTTGTTTTTCTTTTTTTCTCAAAAACGTTAACCCTAGCAACCAATTGAGAGGGTATTTATAGGGCTACAACAGGGACCAATAGGCAAATATGAAAAGGACTTCCCACGTAATTAAATCTCCTAATCCTATCCCGGGTTAGGATTCAATTACGTAAATTATAATTCATTCCACTAAAGAATTATAATTGTACTCCTAATCATTCGAATTTATATTTTCGAGCCTTAATATTAAATACTTATTATCTCCCCACGTTAAGATTACAGATATCCACCAATTAAATTTAATACTGACAATATAATTTAATTGGCTGTTATTATCCTTGAGACTTATCCACTTAACTTATTTGATGTATCGGATTCAAAATCCACTTGCAAGATTTGATACAATCAAAACTTATAAGCTTTCTCAAGGGGATATCATCAATCCAAATTAACAGGACGTGGATTCCTTCAACTATTAATATTCACCATATATATAATGTTATTGCCCAACCCACTGAGTTTATTGACTCATATAGAATCTCACTCTATGTGTAATCAAAGCAATAATCACTACATACACGTGTCTAGAAATAGAATTCAGATTAAGAGCATAAGTAATCATAATATTCATGAGTTTTAAATTATTTTATAAAGTCAGTATAAAATAATCAACTCAACTGGGTCCTGTTCAATACACACAAAGTGTACTAGCACAAATAGTTAGAATAAACCATTCCCCGTAGTCAAGACAGACCTACTAAAAATTTGTGCTACAGTTCTACTGATGGTGTGTCCAATTCCATCTAAAACTGTGAACAATAAACTTGTATTCCAAAAGAACCGATGATCTAGTCTTCTGTGTGTAAGCCGTACTCTACACACTAGATCAAATACTCTTTGTAAATACTAGACACATGCACATATATAGTAAATGGCACACATTGCTCAAAATGAATTCTCATTAAAATGTAAAGACATAACATAAAGCATATCTTTTAGTCTATCTCTATCAATCTCCCACTTAGACTCAAAGCAATGCTTGTACACATCTAACTCCCATGCCCTCTACATGTCTATCAAAAACTTTTGAAGTTAAACTCTTTGTAAAAGGATCTGCCAGGTTGTCCTCAGATGTAACCTTGGTCACCAGCACGTCACCTCTTTGCACGATGTCACGTATCAGGTGATACTTACGCTCAATGTGTTTAGATTTCTTATGGGTCCTGGGTTCCTTCGAATTAGCAACTGCCCCACTATTATCACAATAAAGTGTAATAGGTAATTGCACTGAAGGTATCACACTAAGATCCAAAAGAAAGTTTCTTAGCCAAACAGCCTCTTTTGCAGCTTCAGATGCAGCCACATACTCAGCTTCCATGGTAGAGTCAGCAACACAAGTCTGCTTCACACTCCTCCAGCTAATTGCTCCACCACCCAAAGTGAACACATATCCCGAGGTTGATTTCCTAGATTCATTATCTGATTGGAAGTCCGAATCTGTATATCCTATAGGCACAAGACTATCTGCTTGGTAAACTAACATATAATCTTTAGTCCTTTTCAGGTACTTAATTATATGTTTTACTGCAGTCCAATGTTCTCGCCCAGGGTTAGACTGAAATCTGCTAACCATGCCTACGGCAAAACAGATATCAGGTCTAGTACATAGCATAGCATACATTAGGCTTCCTACTGCAGAAGCATAAGGAACTGCCTTCATACTTTCTATCTCTTCAGGTGTCTTAGGACACTGATCCTTAGATAGAGAAATTCCATGCCTGAAAGGAAGAAATCCTTTCTTGGAATTATGCATACCAAAACGGGTGAGAATTTTATCGATATAAGTGGCTTGAGATAAGCATATCATCCTTTGCTTGCGATCTCGCAAAAGCTTGATCCCTAGGATGTGACTTGCTTCTCCCAAGTCCTTCATATCAAATTGTCCAGATAACCATACCTTGACCGAAGATAACACTCCCATATCGTTTCCAATAAGTAAGATGTCATCCACATATAGCACCAGAAACACCAAAGTTTTTCCATCACGCTTCTTGTACACACATGACTCGTCAGGACTTTGATCAAAACCATAAGATTTAATAGCTTGATCAAAACGAGTATTCCAAGATCTAGATGCCTGCTTAAGTCCATAAATGGACCTCTTAAGCTTGCACACCAAGTGCTCCTGGCCTTTTACTATAAAACCGTCTGGTTGCATCATGTAAATGCATTCGTCAAGATTTCCATTAAGGAAAGCTGTCTTGACATCCATTTGCCAAACTTCGTAATCGAAATGAGCTGCAATGGATAAGAGAATCCGGATAGACTTAAGCATAGCTACTGGTGAAAAGGTTTCCTCATAGTCGATCCCTTCTTTCTGAGTAAAACCTTTTGCAACTAGCCTAGCCTTGAAGGTTTCCACCTTCCCGTCTGCTCCTCTCTTCTTCTTATAGATCCACTTGCATCCGATGGGTTTTACTCCCTCGGGTGGTTCTACAAGATCCCAGACCTGATTAAAGTGCATAGACTCTATCTCTGATTTCATAGCATTTTGCCAAAGAGTTGCATCTTTATCCTGTAATGCTTCATTGTAGCTACTGGGTTCAGTATCCAGTTCATCAGAGATTCTGTCATATGACTCTCCAAGGAACGTATACCGTTTAGGTGTATTTACAACCCTCCCACTACGACGAGGCACAACCTGATTGTATGTGCTTGTAGTAATACGATCTGACTCTGATCCTTGTGCTCCATCAACCTGCACTGGTTCTGAAACTGGTGCATTAATGGTATCCTTTTGTATCAGTTCAGGGTCAGTTCGTGTTACTATACTTCTCCCACTACGAATAGTTATTGGGAAGTTTGGGAACCTACTTTCTTGTGGTGTTTCTGCTTGTACTATTGGTATTAAAGGAGCCTGTCTAGTTTTATCGCCTCTCAACTCTTCTAGAGCAATTTTACTTCTGGGTTTGTGGTCTATAATATAGTCCTCCTCCAAGAATCGGGCATTGGTGCTAACAATGACCTTCTGATCCTTAGGACAATAAAATAAACCACCTTTTGTTCCTTTAGGATATCCAACAAAGAAGCATACATCTGTCCTTGATTCCAACTTATCTGGTTTACCTTTTAGTACATGTGCTGGACAACCCCAAACCCGAACATGTCTTAGACTAGGCTTGCGCCCAGTCCACAGTTCTGTGGGTGTCTTAGGTACTGACTTAGATGGTACCAAGTTAAGAATATATGCAGCGGTCTCTAATGCATATCCCCAAAACGAAATAGGTAAGTCTGAATAACTCATCATAGATCTAACCATATCCATAAGAGTCCTATTCCTTCTTTCAGCTACACCATTCTGCTGTGGCGTCTAGGTGCAGACAACTGGGATTCAATCCCAGCATCTAATAAGTAATCTGTGAACTCCCCTAAGAGGTACTCGCCACCACGATCGGATCGTAGTGTCTTGATATTTTTACCATGACGGTTCTCCGTTTCTGCCTTAAAAATTTTAAATTTTTCAAAGCATTCAGACTTACGGCGCATCAGATAAATATACCCATATCTTGAGTAATCATCAATAAAAGTGACAAAGTACTCAAAACCACCTCTAGCTTGGATGTTCATTGGGCCACACAAATCAGAGTGAACCAATTCTAATATCTCCTTAGCTCTATTGCCTTTGGCCGAGAATGGCCGCTTGGTCATTTTTCCTTCTAAGCAAGATTCACAGACCGGTAGTGCCTCTACTTCCAATGAACCTAATGGTCCATCTTGAACCAGTCTAGAAATCCGTCTTAGATTTATATGACCTAGGCGCAAGTGCCAAAGATAAGTTTGATTCATTTCAGAAGGATGTTTTCTCTTACATGGTCTATTATTGTTATTCACTTCATTTAGTTGCACAGTAGGAGAAACAGGATTAATAATATAAAGACCATCCACCAATGTACCAGAACAGATAAAATGTTTATTTTTCTTAATAACAACGGAGTCATTAAAATAAACTGAATATCCATCATCAACCAACTTAGAAACTGAAATTAAATTCCTTCTAATTGAAGGTACAAAAAAACAGTCTTTTAATATTAAAATTCTATTTCTACTAAAAGAAAAGCTAAAATCTCCCACTGCAACTACTGACACTCTCGTGCCATCTCCCAGAAATATGTAAATCTCTCCATCACTTAGCTGCCGGGTCTGCTGGAACCCCTGCAAAGAATTGCAAACATGATTAGTGGCTCCCGTATCTACACACCAGCCACTGGTAGATAACAGCACTAAACAAGTTTCAACTACAAGTGAATGAGATATACCTCTAGCCTGTTTCCTGGCAAGCCAAACTGGACATTGCTGCTTCCAGTGACCTGGCTGCTTGCAGACGAAGCACTTTCCCTTCTTTTTTATTTCCCCATTGGGCTGTGGGGCATGATGCTGTTTCTTTTTCTGAACCTTTTTCTTCTTCTTAGCATGAGACTTCGAAGAAGAACCTTTTTCAGTAACCATAGCAACTGCAGGCTTCATTAATGAAACTCTCTGCTACCTGAAGTTCTTTAAGTAGCTCTGCCAATGAAAAATTCATTTTGTTCATAGTGTAATTTAGGCAGAACTGCTTAAAAGAATCAGGTAGGGACTGGAGAATGATATCAACTTGGGTTTCCCCATCCATCTCCGCTCCAAGGATCTCCAGTTCATTCAGAAGGCTAATCATCTTTAGAACATGATCCCTGACAGGAGTTCCTTCAGCCATATTAGTGTTCATCAGTTCTTTCATCGCAGTCTGCCTAGCTGCACGACTCTGATCCCCAAACATTTCTTTGAGGTTGAACATCATGTCATAGGCAGAGGGCATAGATTGATGCTGATGTTGCAGAACATTTGACATAGATGCCAATATGTAACACCGCGCCATCTCATCAGCCTTAACCCACTTACGGTAAGCTTGGGACTCCTGATCTGAAGCCCCTTCACCGGGCTCTGCGGGACAGACCTGAGTGAGCACATACTTGTACCCTTCTGCAGTTAACACTATATCCAGGTTTCTTTTCCAATCAATGTAATTAGGACCAGTCAATTTGTTTTCTTTGAGTATCACAGCAAGTGGATTGAAAGAAGACATTTTAATCCTGAGAATCATTCATACATCAAATAAGATATAATGAGCAATAAACTTTAAATTCAAAATTATAAGTAGGGCCCCTCAACCACTACATAATAATAGAATTCGCCAGCAGCCTAGTACATTTTGAATAGTATGCCTCGATGGGAGGACGTCTACTACTCATCATTTATCTAGACAGATAAAACCTATTAATTTTACTATCTAGGTAAAAGGTAACATACCAAGTAAAATTAATTAGCTGGCTAACTTTGGTCATATAAATATTTGTAGTGACTCCGATGGGGAGGATACCAATATTTATACCTAAGTGTATACCATCACTCAATGCTAGATCCATTGTCCCATGGTGGATCCCTCAGATGGAGAGGTAATCCAACATTAACAACTACCAGGGATTATTCTTGGTGAGCTGGCAATCAATTTCATCCTATGGGGAGGAAAGCACTAATGCTAACACGTGAAATTAACTACCTCACCAATAAACAAGTGATGGGACCATGGGATTTAAATGTGATTAATTCCCTCTCCCACTTAGTTATTTAAACAATATTTTGAGGGTTATAAACTTGTGTTTGATTATCTATATAAACACAAACAGCAAGTGATTATCCAATTAACCATGTTCTCCTAGTTATAGACATAAGAACAAAAGGATAAACAATCAAGCAAGTATGCAACATAACCAATATAAACAAGATAAATAAAATCCCTGTTATTATGGTCAAAATTCTCCACGCAGATGAAGATCTCTGTTGCACCATGATTGCTACTTTGCTCGACGATTTGCCGCTTCGCATACGGGGGTCTGGGGGCTGGCCCCCAGCGGGGATCGACCCGCGGAATCTTATCTGCCGGGGAATCTTATCTGCAACGGATTCTGCTTAGAATCCTATCATTTCTCCTTAGAATCCTATCTTCAATCTTAGAATCTATCTATTCTCTTAGAATCCTATCCGATTCTCCTTAGAATCATATCTTATCCGATTCAGAATCATATCCTGCAACGTGCAGCAGGTCATCTTCCTCCATGGAGCCGCACCAGATTACAAAAATCCTATGCCTCCATATAGGAGTTCACATGCTACGTATTTACAATCACAAAGCTCTCAAAAAACCGGAGCATACATGCTATAAAATATTACAATGATCCTAGCCTCCTTAAAACCGGAGTTCACAAAACAGATCTAAGCAATATTAAATCAGAACACATACATTCATGTGACCATAATAACAGGATAGAAACCTGCAAAACAACGTTAGCAGCAAGCACGATCCATCCCACGCATGCATATTCCGATTAATGGAGAACATGGCCGCATTATTCATATACAGTATCAGCCGTGGCTCTGATACCACTGTTGGGGAGCGCGGAATACCCCCAAGATCACGGCTATAGCGTATATGAGTAATACAAAAACTTTTACCGTTCTAATCTATGAGTATAAGATTATACCTTCAGACTTGAACGCTGGAACACTTGATTTGATTGCTCGACCTCAACCTTTTAGCCTTCCGCCGTATTCCCGAAATACCTTCTTCTCTCACAAGATGGTGGGATCTCTCGGCCGACCTAGGGTTTCTTGTTTTCTTTTTTCTCAAAAACGTTAACCCTAGCAACCAACTGAGAGGGTATTTATAGGGCTACAACAGGGACCAATAGGCAAATATGAAAAGGACTTCCCACGTAATTAAATCTCCTAATCCTATCCCGGGTTAGGATTCAATTACGTAAATTATAATTCATTCCACTAAAGAATTATAATTGTACTCCTAATCATATTCGAATTTATATTTTCGAGCCTTAATATTAAATACTTATTATCTCCCCACGTTAAGATTACAGATATCCACCAATTAAATTTAATACTGACAATATAATTTAATTGGCTGTTATTATCCTTGAGACTTATCCACTTAACTTATTTGATGTATCGGATTCAAAATCCACTTGCAAGATTTGATACAATCAAAACTTATAAGCTTTCTCAAGGGGATATCATCAATCCAAATTAACAGGACGTGGATTCCTTCAACTATTAATATTCACCATATATAATGTTATTGCCCAACCCACTGAGTTTATTGACTCATATAGAATCTCACTCTATGTGTAATCAAAGCAATAATCACTACATACACGTGTCTAGAAATAGAATTCAGATTAAGAGCATAAGTAATCATAATATTCATGAGTTTTAAATTATTTTATAAAGTCAGTATAAAATAATCAACTCAACTGGGTCCTGTTCAATACACACAAAGTGTACTAGCACAAATAGTTAGAATAAACCATTCCCCGTAGTCAAGACAGACCTACTAAAAATTTGTGCTACAGTTCTACTGATGGTGTGTCCAATTCCATCTAAAACTGTGAACAATAAACTTGTATTCCAAAAGAACCGATGATCTAGTCTTCTGTGTGTAAGCCGTACTCTACACACTAGATCAAATACTCTTTGTAAATACTAGACACATGCACATATATATAGTAAATGGCACACATTGCTCAAAATGAATTCTCATTAAAATGTAAAGACATAACATAAAGCATATCTTTTAGTCTATATCTCTATCATGGAGATCAGCTACATGGACTTCTGCGTGAAAAAGGTCTCCGCGGAGGACGTGGGAGTTATGTAAATTTGGACTGATTGGTAGGTCCTGTCCCATCGAGGGAGGAACTGGCGGTTAGCGGGCCAGGTCCCATTGGTCGGCGGAACCACCGGGCAGCTAGGCCTGGTCCTATCAACGGCATGGTCAGGCGGTAGGTGGACCAGGCTGTGTCAGTCCGTGCGGGTCAGAGAGCTGATGGTCCTGGCAGATGTGGGGCTGACTTGGGGGAAGTCGGGGCCGACTTGAGGAAGTTGGGGCCGCCTCGGCTCGCTTGGAGGTGTCGGGGCCGACGGGGCCTACTTGAGGAAGTCAGGGCCGCCTCGGCTCGCTTGGAGATGCTGGGACCGACGGGGCCGACTTGAGGAAGTCGGGGCCGTCTCGGCTCGCTTGGAGATGCTAGGGCCGACGAGGCCGATTTGAGGAAGTCGGGGCTGCCTCGGCTCGCTTGGAGATGCCGGAGCCGACGGGGCTGACTTGAGGAAGTCGGAGCTGCCTCGGCTCGCTTGGAGATGCCGGAGCCGACTTGAGAAAGTCGGGGCCGCCTCGGCTCGGCTCGGTTGAAGATGTCGGGGCCAGCCTGATGTGTCTATGCCACATGGCTGATTTTGCCATGATTGCTCCCGTGGCTTTTATTAGCCACATCAAGTAATATTAGAAAGGAAAGCATAACAATGATGAATGTGACTCTGACCCTCCTAAAGGGTGATGGTTTAAATTCAGTTTTATGTTTTTCTTTGTCCTTGGAATGATTCATCATTATGTCCTCAAAGATGGTTGCAGCAGCAGGGAAGATGTTGCAACTTTAGCAGTTCTCAGATTAATTTACTGATATTGGTGTTTTTTTTTCAGAGTTTTAATCTTTTCTGAATTGCATGGCCTTCTAATGAACTCCACTTTGGTTTTGGCATGATTATCTTTGATTTAGATGTTTCTACTATGTCCATCTTCACGGAGAAACTTTTAATTTTGGATGTCATGCTGAAATTGATTTAATTATTGTCTTGTGACATGTACTTCAATGATGATATGTTTCAAATCACCTCTTTCTACAGACACAACAAATTAAGTGGTTAAAGAGATTACTCTAGATCAATATATCCTGGGTTCCAACAGTGTTACTGTGGAAACACTAGTGGCATCACTGTGGAGAGCCTTGGACAGCCCAAAATCTGCTATCTTAGCCTTTAGATTTTCACTCAAGAGAACGTTGGAAGCTTTCACATCTCTATGAATCATTTGTGGCTTGCATCCCTTGTGTGGATACTCCAGACCTGCATCATATTGAGGCCCACAGAATGAGAAGATGAAAAAGAAACCACAGAGCACATCATGTGGCATAAGGAGGTGCATTATATTTCCTGCCTGATCTTTTGCAGCTTCAAGTGCAATTCAGAGGCGCTCTGCCCAACATAATGCTCTACCCAGGCTAGGGTTGCCTTCAACGAATCATCACAACAAACTTTTAATAAGATTTAACAAAAGGTTGATGAAAAGCTTTATAAAAAATACTTCCTACAACCTAGCCATCATGTTCCCCCTGGTTGATGGCTTCAAAGCAATGGAGGCGGCCTCAGAATCTTGGCAAGGGGGTGCAAGAAATTACAATACTTTTGGCTTTGCATAGTTTTTTAAGGTGGAGGGGAATGCTCTATATTCATGAAGAAAAACCCTCTACTTAATAGAATTTTCAATCTTCGCCAATTTAAACTCATTTTATAGACAGCCGTGCCCAAAATCTCCACTTAAACATTGTGCAGTACTTCAATTAAAGAGAAGTAACGAGTACCTGATCTTAAAACAAAAACCTTAATGTGCCACCTAAGTTGATTAAGATCGCAAAAAACCACCATGCTCCAGAGCCAACATTGTTATGGTACTTAATGACGCCCAATCATGGTCCTGAACATTGGGATGAGAAAGCGGATTGATCAGAGGATCTTCGCTCCATCGAGTTGCCTACAAAAAGCCCCAAGATTGGAGGGATTCTCCGGTGGGACCCTCCGACGCTCAAGTTAGCAATCGAGGTCACAGCCGAGGAGGAGCTCGAATGAACTCTTTTCAGATGAAAAAAGTGTTCCCGGAGAGGAGGGATTTCTCTCTGGGTGCTAGGATAGCGATTTCTTGGGGTTATTGCTCATACCTGATTATTGAGTGGATTTACCTCTTTATAGGGGTTGACACTTGCATGATCATATGGGATTCCGTGAAAAGGGAATGTCCGCGGAGTTCTTGGGAGTTGTGTGAACCTGGGCTGGTTGGTGGGTCCTGTTCCATCGGAGAGGGAGAAAACGGTGATTGGTGGGCTAAGTCCCATCAGCTAGTGGGGCTATTGGGTAGTTGGGTCCAGTCCCATCAGCAGCGTGGCCAGTGGGTATTTGGATCTGGCGTTGTCAGGCAGTGCGGGTCAGAGAGGTGGCGTCCTGAGCTACCAGAGCCGTGTTGGGGCAGATTTGGAGGAAACTGGGAAGTCTCGACTCTCCCGAGGGAGCCGAGGCTGAGCTAGGTCGACCAGGGATGGCCGAGGCCAACCTCGCTGACTAGGAAGTGCCGGGGCGGGGCTGACCAGGAATGGTCAGGGCTGATTCGGTAGACTGGAGATGCCGGGGCTGAGAGGGGCCGACCAGGAATGGTTAGGGCCGATACGGCAGGCTTGGAGATGCCGGGGCCGAGCGGGGCCGACCAGGAATGGTCGGGGCCAACTCGGCGGGCTTGGAGACGCCAGGACCGAGCGGGGTCGGCCAGGAATGGTCGGGGCCGACTTGGCGGGCCTGGAGCTGTCGGGGCTGAGCGGGGCCAACTCGGCAGGCTGGGAGACGCTGGGGCCGAGAGGGGCCGGCCAGGAATGGTCGAGGCCGACTCGGTAGGCTGGGAGACGCTGGGGCCGAGAGGGGCCGACCAGGAATGGTCGGAGCCGACTCGGCAGGCTTGGAGACGCCGGAGCCGAGCGGGGCCGACCAGGAATGGTCGGGGCCGACTCGGCGGGCCTGGAGCTACCAGGGCCGAGCGAGGCCGACTCGGCAGGCTGGGAGACGCCGGGGCCAAGAGGGGCCGACCAGGAATGGTCGGGGCCGACTCGGTGGGCATGGAGCTGCCGGGGCCGATCGGGGCCGATCAGGAATGGTCGGGGCCGACTCGGCAGGCTTGGAGATGCCGGAGCCGAGAGGGGCCGACCAGGAATGGTCGGGCCGACTCGGCAGGCTTGGAGACGCCGGGGCCGAGCGGGGCCGACCAGGAATGGTTGGGGCCGACTCGGCAGGCTTGGAGATGCTGGGGCCGAGCGGGGCCGACCAGGAATGGTCGGGGCCGACTCAGTAGGCTTGGAGACACCGGGGCCGAGCAGGAATGGTCGGGAATGACTCGGCAGCTTGGAGAAGCCGGGGCTGAGCGGGGCCGACCAGGAATGGTCGGGGCCGACTCGGCAGGCTTGGAGACGCCGGGGCCGAGCGGGGCCGACCAGGAATGGTCGGGGCTGACTCGGCAGGCTTGGAGACGCTGGGGCCGAGAGGGGCCGACCAGGAATGGTCAGGGCCGACTCGACAGGCTTGGAGAGGCCGGGCGCACTAATGTTTTGGTTTTGCCAAAATTGCCATTGTGGCTACACCAGCCACATCAGTACTAAACTTCTTTATTGGTTATTGTTGAGGGATAACATCACCATTGCATTGATAACCGTGCAAAGGGGCTAAGATCAACCCTGGCCCCCACAAAGAACGAGCTAACTAGTATGATTCGGCGGATCGAGCAACCCGTAGCTCGGCCTCCCCGAGCAATCTGTAGCTCGGCGCCCCCGAGCAATCCATTGTCCTCAAATCTTCTGGTGACCTGTAGTCCCTGCAATGAATTGCAAATGTTAAAAGGACTCCCGGTATCCAATACCCAGGTCTGATTATCATATATAGAAAAATTACAAGGTGTTATCATATAAATACCTTGTTGAGCAACATCTTGCTCCTTTTTCTTCTTTGGCCTGTTTGGATCAAGTGTGGCAATGTAAAGAGGACAGTTCCTCTTCCAGTGCCCTTGCATCTTGCAGTGAAAGCATTCAGCTTGACTTTTATCAACTTTCTTCTTCTGCATCTGACCCCTTATAGATGTCCTAGCATGTTGCACCCTTTTATTATTCTTTTTCTTTCCTTTCCCAAAGGGTTTACGCCCTACCTTAGATCCTTCAACCACATTAACCAAACCCTTAGAGAGCTGGTTATCCTTCTCAAAGTTCTGTAACAACCCCAACAAACCGTGGTAGTTGACTGCAGGCTTTGTCATTCGAAAATGAGTAAGGAAAGGTCGGAAGGATGGAGGCAAGGAATTCAGGATCGCATCTTTTCCCAACTGCTCATGTAAGGAAAGCCGAGCTTGCTTAGGAGTTCTATCTTCTCGATCATGTACAATACATGATCAGTGACAGGAGATCCATCTCTCATTCGAGCATTGAAAATAGCACAACTAGTCTTGTGCCTTTCAACATCGTCGGGTGTGCCGAAAGATTCATTCAACGCTTGAATGATTTCTTCTGGCTGAGCATTCTCGAACCGGCGACCGAATTCATCGTTCATTGCTGCTAACATGATACAACGCACGCTAGTTCTATCATTGAGCCACTTCTGATAAGTGTCTCTCTCAGAACTTTGGGTGTTTGCATCAGGTATCTTTGGTGCAGGATTATTCAGAATATATAGAATCCTCTCATGCTCAAGGACGATCTTAAGTTTTCTGAACCAGCTATTGAAATTGGAACCATTCAATTTGTCACTATCCAATAGGGACCTTAATGATAAATTAGTGGCCATTTCTGCATAAGGAAAAACTAAAGTTTTAGTATATAAATTGATTCAGTCTAAAGACTTGGACTTTAGTCTAAAGATTCTTCCACTATTTTGTTCAAATTGGCAGCCTCTACACCCCAATTCGAAGAATTATTCTTAATTCTTTAGCGGGCACTAAGATCTACATAAACTACATACAGGCCCAAGTGAAGCTTGGCTAACCCATATGCATCTAAGAGTAGGTTCAAAACCAATTGTTTTCCCAAACAATTCTTAGTGTTCAGTTTTGCCCCATGTACCTCTTCAGCAGGCATGAAGTGCCTCCACTGAAAGTTCTGGTTAGGTCCAACCATTAAATGATATAATCAGTGTAACCTATCAATAGACAACCAAGCCCGAGTGAAGCTCGGCTCACCTGACTGTTTATTTAATAGTTACGCTGACTTATCATATAATGAATGATAATTTCGATGGTTGACAAGCACCAGGCATGGAGTGCCTCCAATGATTATCAAGACATCGGACTCATTATCACCCACCTTAATGGGAGGCTATGATCTAGTTATCATATAACTATTTCATTTTAAGGACCTAATAATTTTAGAGGATTTTAATAATATGAAGATAAATTGACTAATCAAGTTCTCCACTGAATCTATGAAATCGGTAGAATGAAACAAGATTAAGTCAGGTTAAGTGGCACCTAAATCAGTCATACTGATATCCTTACAGGCATGGGTCAACCCGAATCAGGTAAATGATCTGAATCATAAATGGTTCACCACAATGACCAGGTGAGAGAGATCGATGGAGGGATATGCCATTAACTCGTTAAAGACGCATCAATACGAGTAGCTCCCAATTAAAAACCATTCGATCGTTGATCCTAGAGCAACTTGCCATCCCACCTTGACATCATATGGTTAACCAATTCTGATTTGACCATCTAATAGATTCATGCTCAACCACGGAGCCTAATCTACTTCCATTTGGTTTAATCAAAGAGAAGGACTTGATCAACTACAACTATTGTTTGATTTAGAGCATTCTTAACCTAATCTAATTAGATTTGAACAAATACTCTTTTAGTCCAGTTGATTTAAACCTTAGAGTCTAACCCTTTATGGACCCGATTTAGCTAACCCAAATGATTAAATATATTTCATGTTAACATGTCATATATTTCAATCAAGCATAATGTTACTACTCATAATTCCTATATTTAGATCATATCTAAAAAAAATTATGAACTAATATTTGACATTCAAATAAAACTCTCATAAATATTTGTATGTTTTATAACATAGACATCATGCCATCATATATCATATCTATGTTTTTATACTAAACATGCAAATATTATGGTTTTATACAACATCAATATGTATCAAATATAAAATATCTTTTGAGAGTGTGTGTAATCTATGTTTTGATGCCAAAGCACAATTTAAATTTTCTTTAAACAAAGCATCAACGACAATATGTCACAGAATACCTCATTGAATGGGTAATTCGGATTTTCAATCCACCTGTGACCATATGGCCTTGTGATAAGTTTTAGCCATAATTACACAATTAATGAGAATATTAATTTACATGCAATAAATTAGATCATTAACGAAACCATGGCTCTGATACCATTTGTAGGGAGAAATAGTCTCCGAGGCATGCATATTTTTAAAAATTGATAACTATTATCATTGCGGAAATTAAAAGATTACATATTAATCTATCTAATATGCATCAAGATCATATCTTTGCCTATATATTCAGGGTCGTTTGATCTAAAATATGCATATAAAAACATCAAGATCATATCTTGATCTTCAAGATGACTAGTCACACTATTATCTTGAAGCCTGCCTTAAGATCTAGGGATCAAATCACTTACCTTAAGAACAGTAGGTAAATCCTTATTGCTCTGCAGCCGTTCAATCGTCCGGCCTCTAGTATCGTCCACGCGAAGCCCCGAATGATCAGATTTCCGGAGTGCTAGCTCGCGGAAAATAGCTTTGCTGATCTTGAATCCTCTCACTTGAATCTTCCTCCAAGATCCACCAGGCTTCCGCTAACACCAGAATCACCAGGATTTTCTATTCTAACATTTTAGATTATAATCCACGATAATTTAGAATTACAATCCACGATAAATCGTGTATTGTTGTTCTATTTTTTGTTCTGTGTTCTCTGGTGAGGGAATGCCCTCTATTTATAGTCTCGATTTAGCCTTGACATTTAATTCTGACATTTAAGAATCCATCGTTTGGCAAAAGCGAAGAGACGCCGAAGGCGCGGCGCTTGGTTTAATTCCGATGTTCGGAGAAAATCAAGGAGTCGTGGCGTTTGGTTTAGTTCCATCGTTCGGAGAAAACCAAAGAGACGAGGGATAAATCCGACGTTCGGTAAATAAATGTCATGCATTAAATTCTATCTCATGAGATGAGATTTTAGCCATCTCATCATATGAGATCCATATTCGAGAGGTTTGGGTTCTAATCTGAATTTATTTGACTTAACCCACATAGATCATGGTCCAAGCCCAAATCAAATTTGGCTAGTCCTGAATCTATTTAAATTCAAATCAAGTCTAATTTCAAATCAATATTTGAAATTGACTTGTCCTTCTAATGGACTTAAACCAAATTGAATCTTATTCAATTGTACTTAACCCAATTGAGATAATTCAATCAATCAAATTGATTAATTAAATCATATACGATTCTCAATCGTTGATCAGCAAATAGATCATCCTAGGAAACTTCTATGCGTGTGACTCTCTAGGTTCGAACCTAAGCCGGTAGCATAGAAATAACTTTCTATACTAATCGATGTGCCCATCTAGCAATGGAACCCGACGTCCGGATAGGTCGAAGAGTTGCTGAGCAAACTCCAAGAACCCTAAGAAACAGTTACCGTATAATTCATCCTCTTGACCACAAATGCTAAGGATGGCTTAAGAGCCTGTCAACTCTAAATAGCAAATCCATAAAGTGATTTCAACTTTAGTGATCATGTGACTTTCACATGAAGTGCCTTGGCCAAGGTCTTGCTAAATTGAAACACAAGCATTTCTCCTTTTAATGGGATAGGTCAAATTCCATCTTGATCCACAACTGACTACCACAAGTACTTGACTGCACCCAGTAACCTTTCGTAGCTGGATTAGAAATCCAGGTGGTCCGCACCTAAGTACAATGAGTTTCTTGTAAGCCACTGGTTGTGATCTTCAGGTCTGAAGGATACTTATACCTATATCTTCTCGGATTAACTCTTGACAGCAGAGTATCCAAAAATGAGTCACGTTCGGTGAAATGTACTCCTACACTTTCACCTGTATGTCATACCAGTGTCTCTACACTCCTTGGTTAAGAGGATAACCAACAAATATGATATACAATGTCCTATAATTGATAGTACTATGGCCCTGTCATAGTATATCATTTGGTCGCGAACTCTTTTAAGGACCTTCTAAGATAAATCCTCCTTTATCGTGAGGAAGATCCTAAGGGCTTCATTACTTTCAGGAGTATTAAGAAGATGTTCTTGTAATGAATAAACTGCCAAATAACTTTTATTAATATATCAATTTATATACAATTTACATCAGCACAATCATCAAATGATTGGCTTTAGGATACAATTCCCAACACTAGGAATCAGCCCTGATGTTCTCGTCCATCGCCTCAACGTGGATGGGATGTACCGACCCGTCAAACAGAAGAAAAGGAGCTTCGCCCTAGAGCAGCAGAAAGCTATTGAAGAGGAGGTTGATAAGCTTATCAAGGTAAACTTCATTCGGGAGGTGAATTACTCAAGTTGGCTATCAAATGTTGTCATGGTAAAGAAGTCGAACGGCAAGTGGCGGATCTGCATCGACTTCACTGACCTCAACAAAGCGTGCCCGAAGGACAGTTTTCCTCTCCCCCGAATTGATCAACTTGTAGATGCCACATCGGGTCACCAGATGCTGACATTCATTGATGCCTACTCGGGCTACAACCAGATCTGGATGGCCCCCGAAGATGAAGAGAAGACCGCCTTCATAATCGACCGAGGTACTTACTGTTACCGTATTATGCCCTTCGGTCTTAAAAATGCAGGTGCCACCTACCAAAGGCTGGTCAACAAAGTTTTCAAAGAGCAAATCGATCGGAACATGGAGGTATATATCGACGACATGTTGGTCAAGAGCAAAGAAGCATCACAGCACATCGAAGATCTCTCGGAAAGCTTCGCGACACTCCACAAATATCGGATGAAGCTCAACCCAACTAAGTGCGCCTTCGGCGTTAACTCTGGGAAGTTCCTCGGCTTCATGGTTTCCCAATGGGGTATCGAAGCTAACCCCCAGAAGATCCAGGCTCTTCAGCAGATGGCACCCCCGGCATCTATTAAAGAAGTCCAGCGCCTAACTGGGAGAATAGCAGCCCTTAACCGCTTCGTGGCTTGGTCTGCCGAAAGATGCCTCCCTTTCTTCAAAACTCTCCAGTCGGCTAAGAATTTACAATGGTCTTCCGAGTGTCAAAAATCATTCGAAGATCTCAAGAAGTACCTCGGCTCTCCCCCTCTCCTCAGCAGTCCAAATCATGGGGAAACGTTGTTCCTGTATCTGGCTGTCTCGGAAGGTGCCGTTGGCTCGATGTTGGTCAGAGAAGAAAATAAGGCCCAGAAGCCAATTTATTATGTTAGCAAACTGCTCCGAGACGCGGAAACGAGTTATACCTGGATTGAGAAGATGGTGTTAGCCTTAATAACCTCAGTCCGAAAGTTGCGGCCATACTTCCAAGCACATTCTGTGATGGTCCTGACTGACCAACCCATCAAGGCGGTGGTCCATCATCCGGAGACATCGGGGAGGATGACTAAATGGGCCGTCGAGCTGAGTGAGCACGACATTCGATTCCAGCCTCGTCCGGCCATCAAAGCTCAGGTGCTAGCTGACTTCCTCCTCGAATGTACCATCCCGAAGGACGGCTCCACTCCTAACTTCCCCGAGCACCCAAAGTCTGACGCCCGGTGGCTCCTCCATGTTGACGGGTCGTCCAATGCCCATTGCTCCGGTGCGGGCTTAGTCCTCACCAGCCCGGAGGGGGCAACTTTCGAATATGGTGTCCGCTTCTCCTTCCCGGCCTTCAATAACAAGGCCGAATATGAAGCTCTGCTCGCTGGGCTCCGAATCACCCGCGACCTTAAGGTGAAGAGGCTGAATGCCTTCACCGACTCTCAGCTGGTGGCTGGTCACGTATGGGGCGAGTTTGAGGCCCGGGAACCGAACATGGTCCAATATCTCCAAGAGGTTCGAAGCCTACTCTCCCGTTTCCCTGAATTTGAGATCATTCAGATTCCTAGATCTGAAAATATCCGTGCCGACCTATTATCTCGGCTGGCGACTGCGGAATCAATGGACGCCGAGCGAAAATTTCATTTGAAGATTTTGGAGAGACCTAGTATCACGGAAGCTGACCGAGTAATGCAAGTTGAGGCCGGACCATCATGGTTCGACCCCATCCAGAAGTATCTTAAAGAAGGGTCGCTCCCAGCCGATCGAAGGGAAGCCAGAAAGCTGAAGATGCAAGCCACCCGCTATGTGCTGATTGACGACCAGCTCTACAAGCGGTCATTCTCTATGCCGCTGCTCAGATGCCTTCGCCCATCTAAAGCCGATTATGCCCTTCGGGAGGTACACGAAGGGATTTGCGGCAACCATCTGGGGAGCCGGTCTTTATGCCACAAGGTGCTGCATCAAGGTTACTATTGGCCAACCATGCAAAAGGATGCTGACGACCTCGTTCGAGCTTGTGACCCATGCCAAAGACACAGTATTCAGAGGCTCCCCTCCGCCAGCCTAGTCCCCATTTCCTCCGCTTGGCCCTTTGCCAAGTGGGGAATGGACATTCTCGGTCCATTTCCACTCGCCACGGGCAGCGGAAGTTTTTATTCGTCGCCATCGATTACTTCACCAAATGGGTCGAGGCGGAAACAGTTGCTCAAATAACTGAGGCTTGAGCCAAGGACTTCGTGTGGAGATCCATCATCTGCCGCTTCGGCCTCCCACACACCATCATTACTGACAACGGCAAGCAGTTCGACAATCCAAAGTTCCGTCAGTTCTACGAGGAGCATGGGATCCATCACTGCCTTACCTCGGTCGGGCATCCACAGGCTAACGGAGCAGACGATGTAACCAACCGAACCTTGCTTCAAGGGATCAAAGCTTGGCTCTCCAGAGCCTTAGGCAGATGGGCAGACGAGTTGCACCATGTCCTATAGGCCTACCACACCACCCGAGAGTGCCCATGGGCGAGACCCCATTTCAAATGGCCTTCGGCACAAAGGCCGTCATCCCCGTGGAGATAGGACTCTCTTTCCTGCGGGTGGAAAGCTACTCGGAGGAAGCCAGTGATGAGCAGCTCTGCGCCAACCTCGACCTAGTAGAGGAGATCAGAGAAAAAGCTCGGATCAGAATAGCTACCTACCAGCAAAGAGTGGCCCGTTACCACGTCTCCAGGGTCAAAGGGAAAGCTTTCTTGCCTGGTGACCTCGTTCTTCGGAAAACATCTGTCTCCAAACCGCTGGAGCAAGAAAAGCTAGCTCCAAACTGGAAGGCCCCTACCAAGTAGCAGAGGTCATCAGACTCGGTACCTACGAGCTGCAAGATCTAAGCGGAAGATCCATCCCTCGGACGTGGAATTTGGACAACCTCCGCAAGTATCATCAGTAGGGTATGCCCTCTATAGGCTCACCTTCTTAAATTTTTGTTGGCATATTATTTCATAATTCATGGCATAATCACCACAAATTATATCACCAAAAATCGTGAAGATAACAGATGCTGCTTACCAATCCTCGGCACGACCGAGTTATCTGTTTAAGCAGGAAATCTCCGAACCTCGGCTGGGCCGAGAAAATATATCTCCGAACTTGGGCTGGGCCGAGCAAATATATCTCCGAACCTCGGCTGGGCCGAGCAAATGAATCTCCGAACCTCGGCTGGGCCGAGAATCTCCGAACCTCGGCTGGGCCGAGCAACAAATCTCCGAACCTCGGCTGGGCCAAGCAAACAAATCTCCGAACCTCAGCTGGGCCGAGCAACAAATCTTCGAACCTCGGCTGGGCCGAGCAAATAAATCTCCGAACCTCGGCTGGGCTGAGCAACAAATCTTCAAACCTCGGCTGGGCTGAGCAATAAATCTCCGAACCTCGGTGGGGCCGAGCAATAAATTCTGAGACCCCGGTCGACCTATGCGTTCTAAACTAAGTTTGGATTTGGGTAGCTTACAAGCCCCGACCGACCTAAGCGTTCTCCTAAACTACGTTCAGACTCGGGCAGCTGACAAGCCCCGATCGACATTAGCAAACGTTTTGGAGATGACAACAAATGCACCAGATATGAAATTTTCATCTTCATTGATTGAAAAAAGAAAGAGAAACGACAACAAGGAAAAGAAAAAAAAAAACAAAAAGAGCCCTCACAAGGGCTTACTGTCTCCCTTAGGAGCTGTCGGGCCCTCCCTACGCGAGTCAGCTCAGCAACTTGCTGACGAAGGGACGCTATCACTCCCTCCTGCCGGTCAATGACCCGGTGAAGAGCCTCGGCCTCCCTCGTCGAGACGGCAAGAAATTCCTCGACCTTCTTTTGGAACTGCTCATGGCCCACTAAAGCTGACGCTAAGGCCATCCCATCGACAGTCACAGAAACGCGACCCCCCCGGGAGTCCCTACGGCCGTTGCCGCCGCCGCTCGGCTCTTTAGTCGATTGCCCTCCACCGTGGGAGGCCATACCTACTCTCGGGAGCTATCAAAAGACTAACTAAGAGGATGACAAACACTGGCATTCCTCTCGTCCATATTTATATCGCCCTGGCGAGTATTTCGATCAGTCGAGTCATTAATCCTGAACCGGGGGAATTTGCCACACGTCGTCACTTCGGTTGGCGCCCGCGGGAAGCGAAGAGTTGCGCCCCCTCCCGAGGAAAATCGGTAAGCATCGACGAACTACTCGGGAACCCCCCTCCTTCTCTAGGAACTGGGTTCCTTCCGGTCTGCCGGGCCCTCACGAAGTAAATATTCTCGAAACTCCACCGGATTTCCTCGAATCAGCCGTCCTTGGATAGGCACGAAGAAACAAAAAGGTGCATCAGCAGCTGACACTGGCTCACTTTCCTCAGAAATCACCAAATCATAAATATCGGGCACCCCATGCGCCCCCATTTCTCTTTGGCAGTCTGTGCCAAATCTCACAGGAACCGAACATCAGAAGTCTCGGCGATGACCGAGTTATCCCTCCGAGCAATAAATCTCTAAACCTCGGCTGGGCCGAGCAACAAAAATAAACCTCTGAACCTCGGCTAGGCCGAGCAATGATCTCTGAAGCCTCGGCCAAGATCGGAGTGCATAAACCTTGGCCAAAGTCAAGGAATATGTTCTACTATTAAGAATCCCGGCCAAAGCCGATGAGCTTTTCCCACTATCAAAGCCCCAGCTTAAAGCCGAAACGCATGTCTCGTTATCACAAATCCCGACCAAACCAAGCAATCTCCAAAGTTCCATCCGGATTCGGGCAGCTTATAAGCCCCGACCGGGTCAGGTAGCGCAAAATCCTCGGCCAAGACCGAGCGATATCTCTGCGCCTTAGCCTACGCCAAGTAAGATACTATCTGAAAACTCGGACGAGCCGACCAACTTCTTAAACATCCCAAGACGATGTTAGCGCCTCGCGGTACTTCGGTAGAGGTGAAGGACCTCCCTCTACTCAAAAGAAGTATACGAGCTCTCTTTTCGAAGAAATACCTGTTTCGTTCTACAAACAAAACCATGTTTACTGCGTGAATCCGCAGGACCGCCCAGGTCTCCCTTCAACTCAAACAGGAACAAACGGTCTCCCTACTGAGGACCGAGCTGCGATTTTGGTAAAAAAAAAAGTGGTGAGAACGCTGCCAAAGTATGCTATGACACGGGAGCAACAACTCTCGGCACAAAAAGAAACAAGAGCTAGGAGAAAGGGCAAAACTTTCTTTATTTCATTACCAGCGAAACGAATTACAACCACCTAAGAGGCATTACAAGTGCGTCGAAGCATAGGAAATGAAGACGAATACATAGCTCGGCCGAACTGCTCCAAGACAGCTTCGATTAACAATGATACTTCGGCATCTGATCTAACAAATCAGACAAACCATGAACCAGTCAGCTCACCCTGATAATGAGCAAATGACTCGGCCTGACTATTGCGACCGCTTCAGTTACGATGATATCTCGGCATCCGGCCCGAGATATCAGAGAAATTAGAAAGGGTGGACGAGCTTTGTCCCAAGCCACCCATCCGCGGAGCCCTCCGATGAGTGGGAAGAAAGCCCGCGGACCCTGATGACGGGGTACTCCCCCAAATCGAGTGTGTACTGCTAGCCACTGCCCAAGTCAAAAGGCAACGTACTAGCGGACAACACACCATCACCCCCCTCCTCACGTGGCAAAAGATTCCCCGGCGGACGAGCCCAGGAATCCGGATCAGGAAGGAGGCGAAGTTCATGTAAGTCATGGGGAGCACGCGTACACTTCCTGCCTTGTGTCCCCCATGGCGAATCACAAAGGACACACAGGAAGCGCATATGTGCGCTCTCCATGCGATCTCTGCGAACCTCCTGTGCGCTCTCCATACGATCTTCGGAACTCCTCTCTTGAGGACGAGCCACTCTCCAGCGGCTCCTTCATCACCCCAGCTATCCGAAGGACGATGACTTGCAGAAGGAAAGCTCGGTCCTCCCGCATTAAGTCCCAGAGAGACAGGCATCATGTAAACCTTCATAATTCACAGAGAAGAAAACTCTGGGATGGCCCAACACAGCCCTCTTTCCCCTTTTTATAGGCGAAGATGAACCTGGAGCAGCTATCAGAGTTGAAAGCCCCGAGATTCAAAACATCCAACCCATGCCACCACGTGGCCTCCCGGGATAAGAGCGGCGCCCTTCGTTGCGTGCCAAGCGCGTCGCCCGAACCATGACGCATGCCAAAAGATTTTCTCTGATCCCAGATCACGAGCTTTAAATGCAGAAAATCGTCCGCGATCTTACAGATACTGGCAGACCTGAGAGATCGTCCCGCAAAAATGACGTCCTCCAATGGAAAATAAGTGCTTACATTGTACGCCAAAGCGACCTGCATTGGAAAAGATCGATACAGTAAAGGTCCCTCGGAAAGTGCCGGGGCGACTTTTGCTGGCTGCAGAGCTGTACTATTTACTTCGGCAAAATGAAGATCAACCTGCCTTGGAAAAGACAAAGCACTGACAGGGGTAATAAAGAGATGCGAGGGCCAAATATTCCTCGATAGGGACGTTTCGATACCCTATGCTCTGGCCCAACTGCCTGTGGGACCTAGGCGCGGACCTAGGCACCGCCCTATGCTCCCCTCTAAGGCCAAAGCTGTTTCTATACTTTGAAGCAAACCAAAGTACCTATTTTCAGTCCAACATGACTGAATGTTATCCCCGCCTCGATCTGGGCAAGGATGGCTAGAAACCCTTGAGGGATAGATCGCTTATAAAATCTGCACGATGAAAGCGAGCGTCTCAAAATAGCGGCAAACACAAAAGCTATAGAAACGGTTCTTCTCATTCATCATAAAAAGGGGGACAAAAAGAAAAGAAAATACATCACCCCTCACAGGGGCTTATCATTCTCTCCGGGACTGCTGAGCCTTCCCTCGCTCCACTGCCGGGTCGCACACCTGTTGCTGAAGGGACGCCACACGCTTTTCCAACCGATCGTTGACGCGCAGAGGTGCATGATCTCCCTAGTAGAGGCGATCTTGTATTGCTCGGTCGCCTATTGGAGTCGCTCACGACTTACAAACAATGAGGCCATGACGTCCCGTCGATCACCGCCTTGGTACGGCCCCTACGGGCCCCCCAACGAGCGTTGACACCATCGATTGGTGCTCCGGCCGACCCCCCTCCATCTTTGGAAGCCATCCTACTATCGCAAGCTCGGATAGACCAGCGAAGATGGCGAAGGAAATGGTTAACGATGGCCTATCACCTATCGGTATTTAAACGCTCCAGGCGAGAGCCCTAATCGCCCTAGCCATTGGCCCAGTGCCACTGACATAAAGTCTTGCTATGCGTCATCACCTCAGTGACCGCTCGCGGGAAGCGAGGAGTCACCTCTCTTTACCGAAAAGGATAAATGGATGACAACGGGGATTCAACAAACCCCCCCTTCTTGGGACCGAACTCCCCTCTTTTTCATCGAAGGCGCATCCATGATTTTGCCACTGATAAGACGGACTACCCCGGTCCTAGCCAGGATGCTTCTGTGATTCCTGGTCCCATCCAGTCGACCTACCGCATTTCTCGGCCCTACCGAGCTATTTCATTTCTCGGCCCTAGCCGAGCTATTTCATCCCTCGGCCCTAGCCGAGCTATTTCGTCCCTCGGCCCTAACCGAGCTATTTCATCCTTCGGCCCTAGCCGAACCATTGCATCACTCGGCCTAAGTTGAACTGAATCGTCTCTTAACCTCCTTTTTTATCGAGCTGTGTTGTCTCTCGGCTCCTTCATCGGGGCTATCCCTATGCCTTGGCCTCGACCAAGGTGTTCCTCAAATTCGAGCCAAAAAACCAACCAAGCGGCGCAAATAAGCCATAGGTTGCTCGCAGTTGGGATAAAACTTAAGACAAGAAATCATCCGAGGAAGGAAAACAAACGAAAACAACTGATCCGTTTACTAATTTTCGGTCGAACTACAAAAGAAAAGAAACAAAAAATACATGTGGAGGCCCTCAAGGGATCAAGGCTTGGGATCAGACCCTGCGCCTCCTGCAGCGGCGTCAGTAGGGGCGTCGTTTGGCTTTCCCTTTTCGATGGTGTCCCACCGAGATACCTCAGCGGCAGCGTCGACGTCCAGAACAGCTTCGAGATCGACGTCTGAGATCTCCTCATACTCATCCTCCTTGGCCCCCGGGGTGCGGGTCTCATAATATTCGGCTTCCAAACAGGACAAGTCCAGGTCGGGATAAGCTTGGGTGATCTTAGCTCGTGCCTCCTCTTCGCCGAACCAGAATGCATCGGCACAAGCCGCCCTGCGTTCCTCGGCAAACTGGGTGGAGCTCTTATACTCCTCCACCGCTGAAGAGGCCCACGTGTTTGCCTCGGCCAGTTGTTTCTCCACTCGGAAATCCTTCGGTGCCTCGAAGCCGCCTCCTCTCCGAAGGCCTTCAACCGCTCCTGGAACTCCAGACTCATCTTGTTTACCTACAGACAAAAAGCGAGTAAGACAAAGGTCGAAAGGCCAACAGACGAGACAGGAAACACCCTACCTGCTTGTCCCGCCGAGCTAGTTCATTGCCCAGCACTTGAACCCTATTGAGAGCCTTCGATTTAGCCGATTGATTTTGACGAAGACTCTCTTTGAGTTCATCAACCCAGGACTGTCTGTCCCCAATCTCATGGTGAGCGTAGTCGAGCTCGTCGGAGAGCCGAGCAGCTCGCTCGTCGGAGAGCCGAGCAGCTCGCTCATTCGACCATTTTAGCCGATCCTTCATTTCGCAAGTTCTTTGTCCAAACGGGTGAGCTGGTCCTGCTGCCGCCGGCACTTGAGCTCCTCCTCCTCAAGCCTCTTATCCCAGTTGCTTTTATCTTCGGCATGGCTGGCTTTCAGCTGGTCCCACTCTTATCGAAAAACCGCTGCATGGCCTTGACCTTATCCTCGTGCTCCGCTCTAGTCTGGGATAATTCCAAACTAGCCTTGTCGGATTGCTCACGAAAGCCTTGAAGCTCATTGACATGCATTGCGAGTTGAGAAGCTCTTTCTCTCTCAGCTGTAAGGACCTTACGAGTCTCCTCGAGCTCTCTTTGGGAGACCGCCAAGGCTCGAGAAAGACTGGCTGTTGAATCCACCCTCTCCTTGAGGTGATCGACTTCTTTACGGGCCCGAGCCCAAGCTCCGACAACCAGATGCAAACGCCATTTCAACGGCCTCATGATCAAGGCATTCTGCAAAAAGGATCACACATATGAGAACACAATCGAACTAACTGACCGAAAACCCTGCTTCGGTGTGATGACTTACCCGAGATGCATAATCCGAGGCAATCCTCGTGAGGGCAAGGTCATCAATCTCGGCAAGAAGGAAAGCTTCGTTCGGCACTCCAGTATGCCTAAAGGCCACCTCGACAAGATCCTTCGGATCGTTCCCTTCCGCCGAGGAACTCTCTCCCTCTTGGAACACAGACCGCATCAAAGCAGAGAACATGGCACTCACCTCCGGATCGCGTGAGTGGAAATCTACACTCAGGGAGCCAACTTGGGAACCCGCGGCCCCTGAGGCCCTCGTCCGGCCAACCTCCTCCACCAAAGCCCTCATTTGAGAGGCCTTAGGCATCTCAGCTCTGGCAAGGGGAGCCCCAGCCCGGACGTCCCCTTCGCTCAGCGGTTCCCCTCCTTCTCCTTCTTCTTCTTCTTGTGCTTCTTCGGACATTTCTCTGCCCCTGGCAGACTCTTCTTGGACTTCAGTTTCTCTTGGGGCCTCCGGTGCCTCAGCAGAAAGCCTTTCGCTGGAAGACGCCCCGCGAGGTTCGGTCGTTGGTTCGACTGGTTCGGTTGCCCCTTCATCCTCCGCCGACTCTCCCGTGGGCAACCTGGGCTGAACTTCGGCAACTACGACCATTTCTCCCATCTCGATTGAAGCGGAGACCACTCCGCCTCTGTCTGCAACTTCTCCGGACCACCGGCCTCCAATGAGGGGGACCGGGCAACCCCGGCCACGGGGGTCTCCGAGTGAACTGATGTTGCTCCCTCGCCATCATCTGACAAAACACCAACAGGTGGGGAGGAAATTTTGGCAGCCTCCTCTGAAACCCCCGCGGTGTCCTGATATCTCCCCGCTGACAGACCTTCCTCTGCCACCAAAGGACCATGCGCCGCCGGAACCGCGATACTTCCATCCCACGGCGATGAGGAACGGCGGTCATCACCATCTCTCCTGGTCCCCCAGGGTGGGGACCGGAAGGGCGAGGCCTTTTCTCAGCCCTATACTTACTACTGGAGCCGGACCTCCTGCGATGCTTGCCCAATTCCTCTCTCACCTGATTTACGAACGCCAACCTTTCGGCTACATGAGCAATGCGACTCGCCCGTTAGCTCGCACAAAAATCGAAGCTAAAATCATATTAACCTATTGGCTACAAAATAATGCTTACCATGAGGATCCACGGGACTCAATCCAGCCACGAAGAGAGCATCCTCTGATAGAAGGGCGCTGGCTGGAAGCACTTGACTGTTGTAATACGATCAAATCCCTCTTCTGCTCGGATAACTTCGGATGCGCCTCTGGAACCTTTACATATCGCCCCCATACCCGGGGAAATCCAAGCCAATATTCCTTCGACTATAAAGAATCGCGATTTCCATTCTTTTATCGGCGAAGGATTATCTGAAATCATCTTGAAAGACCTCCGAGAACCAATGTAGGGCCACTCGAAAGCCCTCCCAGAAACCAAATTATAACACACCCTGAACATTGGGAGAGTCATGGTTACCCCAATGCGGCTGCACAGCGAGATGAATCCAATAAGGTTGCGCCAGCTATTGGGAGCCACCATGGTGAAGCATATGTTGTAGAACCTCATCACCTCCCGCACCAGCGGATGAAGAGGAAACATGAGGCTGCCCTCAAACTTTTCTCATAACAGAATGCTCCGTCCCCTAATTTGAATGTCACCCTATCGTCAGCCATCGGGAGCAACAGGGTAACATCCTGAGGAATCTTGTATAGGCGGCGTATTCATTCCAGATCCGCCAAGGTCACCTTCGAAGCCCGATAACTGGACTCACTATGCTTTCTATCAAAAGAGGCGCTGAACAAGGTCGCAAAGGAAATAGAAGAATGAAATCTTTCGAGGAAAAAATGAAAGAGCTCTACGAATGGGGAGGGCGCAGCTTCAACTCCGTTTTCTCCAAAAGAAACCACCTCAGGGAGAAGATAAGGCGTCTCAACCAAGACGTCCGGAACCGCCGCTGCAGGCGCCGTGAAGATCGAGATTTCCTACGTGGCGCTTCCCCAACCGTTGCCTTCGCTCCTAATAAACGATGGATCCACCTTGAGAAGCAAGACGGCCACGCAACATTAATTAGGGCATCATTGCGTGGGCTATCAAATCCACATCCCCCGTTCGGATCGCGCCACCTAGGTTTATACTCCCTATGCCCGAACCTATGCTTCGAACTAGGGAGTGGGGGGCATGTGTTGAGGGGTAAAATTGCCATTGCGTTGATAACCATGCGAAGGGGCTAATATCAGCCCTGGCCCCCACTTGCTACACTACGCCCACAAAGAACGAGCTAACTAGTATAATTCGGCGGATCGAGCAACCCGTAGCTTGGCCTCCCCGAGCAATCTGTAGCTCGGCGCCCCCGAGCGATCCATAGCTCGGCTCCCCCGGGCAACCCATAGCTCGGCTTCCCCGAGTGATCCATGGCTCGGCTTCCTCGAGCAGTCCATGGCTCGGTTTTCTCGAGCAATCCATAGCTCGACCTGCACCTCCGCGGAATGAAACTGTTTTCACGTCCGGCTTATTTCTTTTGTCATATCTCAGCTGCCCTCGTGCCTCTGCTGCTCGAGCCGTGCTTATGCCCCAGCAGCGAACTATCTGTGCATTTTGGCCATCAAGGCCAGGTCGTCCTCGACCGTCTGAACCAAACCTTTCTGCGCCCCCACGGAACCTGGCGCGGGAGAGCCCAAGTCTAGTGTAACAGAATTCAAACGATGAATCATATCGAGGCGTGGCCTAGGATCTGCAATAACGGCCTAGGACCTACGCAGTCATCGGATCTCAGGCCATCAGAGAGCTCTCCCAGCCGTCGATCCTTCAATGGACAAGATACGGATCTCACCGGCCTCATAACAGCTTGATTCGAATCATCTCGTATCTCAACAACCTTCGAACCTTCCAGAAGGCGCTCAAGATTCAGGTGATTGCTTATAAATAAGACACTTCCAGATTCTCTCAGGTACGCGCAAGCTCCCGTACACAACTCTTGGCTCAGTCTCAGCATCACTCTCTCTCTCTTTCACTGCTCCCCCTTCTCCTTTCCGTCATTGGCGCTCTGCACGAGTTCCCGCTAGGCCACCCCTGGAGGAACTCCCCAGAGAGAGCCTTCTCCTCATTTCTGTTGATCGCTGATCCCCATTAACTTGAGCGTCGGAGGGTCTTCCGCAGAGGGCCACCCTCAACGCCTCTTGCGTGAGGACTTCTTTGCAGGTCCGCCCAGGAGGAAGCCCGATTAGAAGACCGATCGCGCCCGAGTCGGAGGACAGATTCCGCCAGCAACAGATATAAATTATTGTTTTAAAAAAATTAGAATATATCCATATGAAGAGTAAAACTACCAATGGTTGAAGCAATGGAAAAACCGGACTGATCACCGTTTTCAGGCTAATTTTTGATTTGTTAAGGGATAGTTCTAAAAATGCTCAAGTTTTTTGGAGTCATGGAACCTTTCAGATGTTCTTGAAGGCTTCCTTGAGCCATGTACTCATAAATAAGTCCGAGTTAATCTGTGTCCTTGCAATATCCAACCAAAGTAACCAGGTTCCTGTTATGAATCCTTGTCAAGTTCTGGGTCTGCAATGCAAAACACAAATTTTTTTCAAATAAAACATCAATCCTCTGCTATGCTATTTTAAGGTGGCATGTTGAAACATCAAACATCCTAAAAGGAAGCTCAGCCACAGTGCCAAGCAAAGAAGAGAAAGGGAAAATTTGCTTCAGATTTTAAGTCATCATAAATTAACAGTTTGAGAATTTTGTACTCACAATAACCAGATAGTGGCCACATTTTGGCTTCCTTACATGATTATATCATCCTAGAACCTAGTAGTTCAGGTGGGGATTTGATGCTTCAATTTGCTACCTCTATATAGCATGTGGAAGCAAATTGGAGCATCAAATCCCGAATTGAACTACTAGGCTGTAGGATGACATAATCATGTAAGGAAACCAAAATGTGGCCACTATCTGGTCATTGTGAGGACAAAATTCTTAAGCTGTTAATTTATGATGACTTAGAATATACAGCATATTGGACCATGCAAGCACCTCAAACATATTGCTATGCTCTAATCCTTTGTTTTCTATGTCAATCACAACCATCTGCTTAAAACCAGCTAATTTTCAGACTGAAGACTCAAGGTTGAAATCACGTTCCTCAGCCACGAACTCTTTTGTCCCTTGTGATGATGACTGAGACCGCATCTTGACTGCAACCTGACTACCATTTTCTAAGTAGCCATGATAGACCATCCCAAATCCTCCTTTGCCGATGATTCATACAAAATTGTTAGTTATGTTCACTAATTGCTTGTATGTAAATTGCGGCTCTCAAATTGCAATGGGCGATCTTCACAATCAATTTTCTGTCCAGGGAAATCTTCACTTTGTGGTCTCTCGGATGCATCCAAGTTCATGCCTATCAGATAAAAGTGGAAGACCATGACATATAGGTCATACATGGAGATATCAGGAATAAGTAATTGCATGAACTGAATTATGGCATGATTTCACAAGATAGGTTTTGAAGCAAAGATATATTTACCTTGCACCCTTCTCATTCTCTACAGAATGAACACTGCTGCTAGAAGTAGCACTGCAGTAACAACTGAAGGAATCACAATAATTGGTGTGCTGACTTTCTTCTTGTTCTCACTAATCTCATGGATGCATGGGTTTGTACTGTCATCAATCCTAGAATGAGACAAGGTTCATAGAAGTATTAGCAATTATTTGAGCTCAAGGGCAAAAAAAAAAATGCCAGTCTAATAGGAGTACATGTAGCAGAATTTATGTCGTTCCTCTTCATCTTACAATCATGGCATAGTATCAGAAGGAAACAACACACAAATTCACCATAACACCTAGAATGAGAGAAGTTTTATAAAAGCATCTCAAGGGGAAAAAAGTGGCAGTCAAATAGAAATAGATGTAACATGATTTATGCAGCTCCTCTTCATCTTACAATCATGGCAGAATAAGAGATAGATTCGACTCAGAAAAATTCAACATAATACTAAGAAAAAGCTTTTGTGCAAAAATGCACAAGAGATACCCCAAGTTAGGGGAATTATGTTAGCAGCTCCCGTTGCTATTGTGGAGCTGAAACTGTCTTCTATGTTGAAACAAACACAAACTTTCTTTTCCATTCCATGAAAATCACCCTTCTGTGAACCTTCAATCTCAAAGAAATGATATAATCACCAATGTATTTTAATGTCAATATAGCCTTTCGCCAACACATGCATGCTGGCACACATGCACAAATGCATATGCTCTCTCTCTCTCTCTCTCTCTCTCTCTCTTTCATGCGCGCATGCGCGCACACACATCCTAAGCCCTCTATCTAGAACTTCTTCAACTCTGAAAATACTGAAAAAACTCATCATAGTTATCACATATTCCTCACACCCTAGTCTCGCCATGGTCATGGTTGCACAAGTCAAAGAGGTAACAGACCACCCCAAGTTTATTCATTTTTAGTTTGGAAGTAGCAGATTTCAGTGCCTATATTTTCTTTTATTTCTAGCTAAGGGTACCTTAGAGCCCTTGTGACATATCATGTTCAAGTTGATCTTGTTCTTCTTGTTACTTATTTTTGCATCTTAGGCAAATACAAGCTTTTCTACACCAATATTAGAAAAGAATCTGAATGTGATTTTCATCTCTTCCCCCAAATTGTAACCACCTCTGTTCCACTAACTGTTCAGGACAGGAAACAAATTTTGTTTCAAGTAATTCAAGGCAAGAGGTGAGGGCCATAAAGGGTATGCACTAGACATAGATTACTGGTTTGATTTTTACAGAACAACTGAATCTCACAAATCAGCAGGGAGTTGTTAAGGAGCCGTTGGAGCTAAGCAATGCCATAAAGGACCCTCAATTTCAGGAACTAAATTTTATAGGACAATCAGAGCTCAAGCCTTTGAACTTTTCCTGCACTGGCTGAACTACTTGGGCTATCAAAAGTTGTAGCAGTCTCCTAAGAAAGATTTTGTTTGTTTTCTCCTCATGGTCCCTTCGTGCCAAGGGCACGGTTGCTGATGCTCACTCTATCCTGAAAAATATCCTTAATCTTTCCTAGCCTCTTTGTTTTCTTTGTACGTTCTGTTACTGTCTTTCTAATAAAAGCTTGGGGAAAGGTTGGAACACCCACCTTCGCTCCCAATTTACAGTGAAAATGTTGTAGTAGTCAGTAGATTAAGATTGTACTTCAAAAGATTTTTTTTTTTTTACATCATATACAAGGTAGATTAAGATTGCTATTTTGTCTTTCGATCCAAGAAAATTTCTCATATATTGCAAAAGAAAACCATTTTCCCAATTGAAATGACCCCATTTGAAGTACACACCCAAGGTCATAAATGGAAGCTAAAGAATGCGCACTTGACCATAGGGGAAAAACAGTTTGGCTTAAAATGATTAAATATTAGGATGGATTAGATGCCATTACATACGGATTAGGTTTGATGGTTCTTTTTTTTTAACTTTCATTTCCCACAGAGTACATATATTCTCTCCTAAACTTTTCTATTTTTATTATTTTTATTTGTGTTGTAGATTTTTTTTTTTTTGAAAGGAAGTATTGCATTGGAAATTTCTTGTGAAAAAAAAAAATACTGCATTAAAAATAACTATGTGTGGCCAACGATGGCAAATTCTACATGATTAGCAAACAAAACTCCCACTCTAACCTATATTCATCTGCTTGGCTTTTTCCTTCCTTGTTATCAGTTCCATGCTCTAAGACAGCAACTAAAGCTTGGATTTATCACAGCGAGGACAGATTAGATTAGCCTATCATTAAGTAGACCGATTCCGAATTCTTACATTGGGCCTAAAAATATGAGCTTGGCCCATCAATGGACATGAATTGCATGTCTCAGCCCATTAACTTACCAAGCGTTAATTTACCAAGAAAAAAAGCCTTGCGACATCGTCCTTCCATACAGTAAATACGTATCAAGTGCATGAATTGATCGTCCACACGTGCAGTATATGACAAAGAGCTTATTGAGTCTTAGTGTTAGACCCTTGTTGCCGTGTGATGCTTAGCATGTACGGTGATATGAGCATATAGATAATCAATACCCGCTTGCTGCATCGAAAGGGGATGCAGCAAGTATTTTCCTTTACCAACGAGGGTACCAATTTGAAAATTCTTACAGAGATATCTTGTTGGCATAACATCAATATAGATTCATTCGGAACATCAATGCTTCGTCCACCTTGATTTGATACCGCATCCTATGCTCATTAATATACTAAATCATAGTTAAATAAATTCATAAATCTATAGAAAAATTTCTTTCAACTCAAATTTGATAGATTCTTTGCAAAGCTCCATTAAACATCAGCAAAAACGTAGAATCTTATACTTTTCATTTGAAATTATACCACTAATCTGGCCTAAATATAAATCTGCATTTTTCGAGTAAGATATACATTTGACAACGCGTGTCCCCTTGATTAGATGCATCCCACCGTACATTTTATCTTGCTCCTTATTCGGTGGGAACGGCAGATCACAACTGCATGATCTTTGATAAGGACAATCTAACAGCCGTCCGCCGCCCTCCGCTTGTTGATAACCAAAAAGGACAATCTAACAGCCGTCCATCTCCTGTTTCCTGAACCGTTACGGCTCTTCTCCATCTCCCGGCGATCTCAGGCGAGCTTCACCTCTGGTACTCCGGATCTCATACCCCTAACCCTCGAAACGTTATAATCTCATCGGATCTAAAAGGAGTTCAATCATCGGTCGTAACCCTCCGATTCCAGATCTGGTGGTGAGATCGAGAACCTTTCTCCGGCAATGGATTTCATGAAGGCCCTGGATCAAACGGTCCGCGAGATGTAAGTTTTGCGGTCGGGAATCTCTCAAGCTCGCCCTTTTTTGATCTTTATCTTGATCTTTTATTCATTATGTTCCAGAAAGAGAGAGGTTAATCTCAAAGTGCTGAAGGTGCCGGAGATCGAACAAAAGGTTATAATTTTGCTTTTAATGTCTTGATCTATGGTAATGAGGACTTGGATCGTCGTAGTTTCTTTCAAATCTTGGTGTTTTATGGTTTTCAATTTTTTTTTTATCTGGCAAAAAACAAACAGTTTTTTCCATTAACCAATGAACCTATGAATTTGATTTCAGAATGTGAATTAACGTGCATAATGGATAAAAAAAACCCTATTTTGTTAGTATGCCCATCTCGAGACATCGATTTTCTTACTTCCTGATATTGGAGAATTGAGTTGAAAGATTTGAAAATTTTTTTTAAATGTTGCAAAATGATAGTTGCCTGAAAATAACTGCATCAGGTGTTGTTTTAATGGTTATCTCTTAGATATGAAGCCAACTTTTGCATGGTTTCAGTTTGGATCATATGAGTTGTTAGCATAGGAACATGAGTCGTATTATTGCTGAACTTCAAATTTGAGAAGTTGATGTTTGTACAAGTGACTGCTAATTTTTATATCTATGGTTGTTCAATTCTCTATTTTGTTCTGTGTATTTCTTTCTTTATATTGACTCATTAACATTATACAATTTAGGTTCTTGATGCAACCAGTGATGAGCCTTGGGGTCCTCATGGATCTGCTCTTTTGGAGATTGCTCAGGCCACCAAAGAACTGTAATTCTTACTTCTATTTTATTGGAATTTGCCTTTTATTTGAGGCAATTTGCTAAAGTATATGCATTTCTAATTTGTGTAAATGTTATCCGTACAGCATTGACTGCCATTTGATTTTGATTGCACTTTGGAAGCGATTGTCAGATACAGGTTCCAAATGGCGTCATGTGTTCAAGGTGATACCTGAAGCTCTATATTTTATATGGATAAACTGATCTTGATCTTCTTATATTATTCTTAATTACTGTTTTAATATTCATATAGTTTTTGCTTCAAACTTTCTCCTTTGTAGTCCTTGACTGTTATTGAGTACTTGATCGCAAATGGATCAGAACATGCAGTTGATGACATCGTTGAGCAGACTATTAAAATTTCGGTACTGCTTTACCCTTGATAGGAAAACTATTACTGCACCTTGTTGATTGAGATTCCTTTTTCCCCAATTACTTCTTGCTTATTTGTTGTGCATTCATAAAGGCACTTTCAGGATTTGAATATGTTGAACCCAATGGAAAGGATGTTGGGATCAATGTGAGAAAGAAGGTGGAAACCATTTTAGTTCTCTTGAATGATAAAGAAAAAATACAAGCAGTCAGAGAGAAAGCTTCTGCAACCCGTGATAAGTAAGCCCTCTTCTCTTTCTGTGAGATCTTTTTTGGCTTATGTCTAAGCCATATTTTTCTGAATCAATAGTTGCTACTGTATTTAGGTATTTTGGACTGTCCTCAACTGGAATAACATATAAATCAAGTGCCACCTCATATAGCAGTGGTGGCTTTAGTGATCGTCATGGAAGCCTAAGTGGTTTGAGGGATGGTGACACTTTTAGAGATAGTTACAGAGACAGTCAGTCATATAAAAGTGTTGCTAATGAAAATGAAGGGAACAAATCAAAGAAGTCGGGAACACATCAAGTCAGGTGTCTTCAACTTGCCTTCTATACTATCTTTTTTGTTTTTCTTTTTTGCTACATTATGCTTGCTTGTTGATTTAGTTATCCTGCCATGTTTATAAAATCCATGCTTTTGTTATGTAGTTCAATAGAATTTTGATGTTATAATTGAACTGTGATCAATTGAAACTGTCATGAGTACATTTGGTTGCGTTTCTGGGATGTCATGTGCTTATAATTTGTTTCAGATGAAAATCAGATCAGACAAAAGAAAAGGAAATCCAGAGGATGATGTAGTTTATTGCTAATAAAAATTAAGGCCTTGTAGTAACATCTGATTACATGGACAAAGGTATTAAAGAGGCCAAGTTAGGACTGAGCTCAGCTTTTCCTAAGACCGTGCCTGTTTCTGTGAATAACTTCCTAGCCAAAACCAAGAAAAAATCCCGGGCTTGGTCTATGTTTCTTTGGGCCTTTATACTATGTAATTTTGTGAAACTGATGGTTCACAAAGTCAAGTTTTGTTTGGACTGAGCTGAGCTTTTCACAGGACCACACCTGCTTTGACAAATAATTCCGCTGGCCTAGGCCTCTTGGACCTAGATACTACTTAATTTTGTGAAACTAGGGGTTCCAAGTGTGGACTAACGGCAGCTTTTCACAAGGTCATGCCTGCTTCCAGAAATAATTTTCCCAGGCCTGGCCTGGGCCTCTTTGGGCCTAGATACCACTAATTATTATAAAACTAAGGTTCACAGGGTCCAAGCTTGGATGGAGTTGAGCATTCCCCGAGACTGCCAGCTTCTACAAACAACTTCAGATGTTTGTCCTATTTTCTCTTCAGGAGGCTTGAATATTACTTAATTATGTGAAACTAATGGTTCACAGGATCCTAGTTTGGACAGAGCTGTGGTTTTTCCAAGACTGTGCCTCCTACTACAAGTAACTTCTGAGGCCTGGTTATGCCTTTGGGGGACGTAGATACTACTTTCCAAGCTTAGGTAGCTTGTAATGTTGGAAAAAAACAGTCGCGACCTTCACCAGCCTAATTAATTTGGCATGATCTACATGAAAACATTGGTGCGGCATTACATTAGGAAGCTGTGAGATGGGTACTTAAGAGAAGTAATCATTTAAATAGTTAATCACAGCAATTGTACCCAAAAGACACTAGAAGAAATTGCATTGTCATTCCAAGGGATGCACGTATTAACACAAAACACCAGTTGACATGTGCGCATATAAGATTCTGGAAAAAATAATGCCTTAGATGGAGATTGGTTGTTTATATGGACTGCAACACAAATCATCTGTCAGGAACCTTAAGTATCGAATGAGCTAATAAATCTTTTTGTTGATGATGCATCACTTACAACTAATGTCCAACCAAAATTTCTTTGTTGGTGTTATAATAGGGATCAAGATTCTTTGCCATCGAACTCAAAGTCGTCGACCAAGCCAGGTCTCACTCCACCTCCTAAAAGCGCGAGTGTTCAAGCAAGTAGCAGTGAGGATGATTTTGATGACTTCAACCCACGTGGATCTTCTAAAACTGGTGCGTATTTAAGTAATTGTTTACTAATTTCACATTTTTAAAGATATCCTACTTGACAAGAAAAAAGAAAAGAAGGCATAAGATATATGGAAAAAAATTAATTAAGAATATATGTTTGGATATTGGAAAAAAATAATTACATGTTTCTCATTCAAACTTCTCAATAAGCTTTAGGATTTTTCTTTAAAAAAAATATTATTTGAAATAATTTTTGGGGTATCCACTTTCTTGACTAATCTCCAAAAGGTGCAAGCCTACCTTTAAACATTATTGTTGTGGGTCGAACTCATTATTTGAAAAATCTCTTTATCAATTTCTAAAAGCTTTAAATGAAAAACAATGATAAGCGTCCACTTTTCAAATGCCTGGCTGGTATCTACCTTGGATATGTATCTGACACATGCCTGACTGGTATCTACCTTAGACATGTATCCAACACGGATTCTCAAAGCTGCTCTAGATAACATAGGACATGGTCAGTTTATTTGGGTAATGCATCTAACCTTGTTTGATCACTTAGGAGCAGATCTTTTCAGTCTGGAATTTGGAGACAAATCTGTCCAATGATGCCTATTCAACATAGCTTCAGGTTGGATTTATAATTTATAATCTACAGATGCAATGGAGCTGTTTGTTGTGAGCTTACCTGAGGTTTAAGTGGTTCCAACTATTCCAAACGAACGCTTAACTAACTTGTTTCATAATCATGTCAGGTTTAGGCAGATGCTGAAACATTTGGGTAATGCATCGCCTGGTTTGATATGACTTAGGTGCACATTCTTTCCAGTCTGGAATTTGGAGGCAATCTGCCCATTTATGCATGTTCAACATAGCTTCAGATTAGATTTATAACACAGATGGCAATTGAGCTGCTTGTTGTGAGCTTATCTGAGGTTTAAGTGGTTCCAACTGTTGGCCTAGATGGCAACCCAAGAGGGGGGGTGAATTGGGCTCTTAAAAAAATTAACCTTTAAAAAAACTATGTGCTTTGGAATAAATGAGATTAAGCGCAGGATAAATATTAAGCACAAATAAAGAGATAGAGTGAGAAAGTCAAAACACGGCAAACACAAGGATTTTATAGTGGTTCGGTGTATCCAACACCTACGTCCACTCCCAAGTATCACTTGGGTCCACACTATAATCTACTTGATTATAGCTGAGTTGTTTTACAAGCTCACAACTCAAAACTTGTTGTTTCCCCCGGGATTACAACGAACCCAGCTAGTTTTCTAGGCTCACCAGCACAAAACCCAATCACAAGCTATCCTTAGCTTGTACCGAGTTATACCACCTCAACTAATTCAATCCCTTGATTGAACTAGCCAACAACTATGAAATATAGAGTTTACAATATAAGACAGCTCCTTAAGTGAGCAAATATGCAATTAAATAAACAAGGGTAAGAAAAGCCTGTTTGAAGCGAATTTGATTTGAGCTTTTCTTCTTTTCTTCTTTTCCTCTTCTCCTTTGAAATGTTGAATCAGGCCTCAGTTCAGATTCTTCACAAAGATTGCAGTTGAGAAGTTGGGAAAATCAGGGCTTTTGCTTTCTTTTTCTTCACTTGAAAATCCTTCGATTTTGAACTTGAATGCCTTGGATTTCTCTTTGTACTTTCTTGGATTGGTTGATGTAAGCCATGAGTGTTTCCTTTTGATTTCTCTCTCAAGATTTTTGGATTTTTCACAAAATATTTCCTTTCCTTTTTCTATTTTTCCTCTCTATTCCTCTTCTATTCCTCTCTCAAACGGACGGTTTTTTCCCCTTTTTATAGATCTCCTTAATCCAAGTTTTAGGTGGGAAATATAGCCGTGGAAGATGTTTGGATTCTTCTACACACAAAGAAAATAGCCGTTAGAGGTTAGGTGAAAAGAAATCTTACTGTTGAAGTACGTTCTGACAGATAAAAAATCCGTTCCTGACAGGTTGGAGTCGGCTCCAACTTTTCAGGTGTCGGCTCCAAGTCGGGTGTTCAAAAATAGTAAAGAAAAAGTTGTTGGGGAGTCAGCTCCGAGAAAGGTAAGTGTCGGCTCGTCGCTTTCGGGAGTCGGCTTCGGAAACTGTAAGTGTCAGCTCTAGAACAGTTCATAAAACACGCTCTCTGTTCTCAGGTTAGATCGGCTCCAGAAACTCAGGTGTCGGCTCTCGAAATCTCAGGTGTCGGCTCCTGAATTCTAGGTTCGGCTCCAGAAACTGAAACAGAATGCACTTATCTGTATCTCAAGTTGGAGTCGGCTCTGAAACTCTGGGTGTCGACTCCAGACCGTGCCAAAATCCCAGAAACCTTCTGATACGCCTTGGGGTCGGCTTTTGACTATTTGGGTGTCGACTCTAGGCTCTGAACTTTGGAAATTTCTTTTAAAACATTGATTCAAAACATGTTTCTTTATTCTTTTTGATTGATCAAACATTTTAATCCCTGAAACACTTGTTAAATCTATTAGAAATAAAATGAATATACTCATGTCTTTTATTAATCATCAAAATCAATAATTGGGTCAACAATCTTCCCTTTTTATGATTATAAAACATTGAGTATATGCATAATTAAACAATAAGATTTTCAAATCAAATTTCTCAAATATTTATTCCTCACAGGTAAGCTCCCTCTGAATGAGGTAGCTCCCCCTATGATACTCAATTCAACATCCATTCTTTTCTTTTAACAGGAAACTTTTAATGTTTGATACCAATTAAACAGTTATATCAATTTTAACATCTATTCATCCTTTCAATGCATATATGATAATTAATTAAGCTTAATTGTTCCAATGCATCTACAAATATGCAATTAAATACTCTTCCCTTTAATAACTTTCAATGCATATACGACTATCAATAACTTCTCCCCCTTTTTTGTAATCAACAAAAAGGTTACAAAGTTTTAAGTGAAATGACAAAATTGATAGATGCTTCAAAGATCAAATGACATTTATTAAGTATCAAATAAATTCATTACATCATAATGTCAAACATTACATCATATTGCAAAAAGAAACTTCATTACATCAAAACTTCATTACATTGAAAGTAAATCAACATCAAACTAGACTAAACATCATCTTTCAATAACATCAAAGAAACTTCATTACAATATAATCAAAAGTTAGTTCTAATAAGTCTTTGCAAATCTTCTAATATTCTTCCCATTCCTTCACTCTGAGTTCTTACAAATTCTTTTAGTCTTCTATCAACAATGCACATGCAGTCATAATTTTATCCTGAAGCTCAGTATTGCATTTGGAATAAGTCTCTGAGTCTCCACCAATATCTTTAAGTTCTTCAAAAATGTTCTTGAGATCATTCTTTAAAGCTTCAGCAGAGGCTCCAAGTGTAGACTCAATTTTGCCAATTCTTTCATCCAAAGAATAGAGGGTCTCTCTTAGGTTCATATATTGGCTATCTAGCTCAGATTTCATCTCTTCCTTGTGAGTAGCAAAAATACTTCTAAGCTGTTCTAACTGAGTATCGGAAAACCAATAGATGACTGATCAAAAGTAGAAGGAACATGTGGAGCTGGAGGTACATTCTGACTGGGCTTTGATGAGCTGTGTCTCACAGATGATCCTGCCTCAGAAGGGCCAGACACATTAGTCTCAGCAACCCTGCCTCTAGTATGACCTTTTCTCTCCCATTTATCATCCACTTTCACAAATCTCATCCTGTGCACAGTGGCTAAGCTGTAGTAGTCAGTGTGCCTAAGGTTCTTCGATGGCTCATTCTCAGAAATAACTACTCCTTGACTTCTAAAAATCAAGGTTAGGATCATCCCATAAGGTAGTGAAGATCTCCTCTTGCCCCCGGCCTCAGCCATATACCATATCATCATTCCAGCAAGATTTATTGGTTGACCCGTCAAGATACTATCCATGACTACATATCTCGCTCTGAGACATACTCAAAACGTCTAGTCTTAGGAAATAGAATCCTACTGCAAATGTTATGCAACAGCCTAAGCTCAAGTGGCAATTGGTTTGTCCTAACATCTTCAAATTCAGTTATTTCTCTTCCTAACATTATTGATAAAGCAGCTGATCTCTCACTGTGAATATTTGCAACAAATCCAGTGACAGGAATACTCAACAGATTTCCTAAAATTTGAAAGGAATCTCAAGAAATTGATAGAAATCTAGATAATCATTCCTTAGGGTTTCAAAGTCATTCCAAAGGATCACAAATCCCTAATTCACCTCTAAGATAACAAAATCTCTCTTCACTCAAAGGTTTTGTAAATATGTCAGCTAATTATTCTTCAGTACTAACATAATCAAGGCAAATTTCATTCTTAGCTACATGTTCTCTTATAAAATGATATCTAATTTCAATGTGTTTAGTTCTTGAATGTTGGATTGAATTCTTAGTTAAATTGATTGCACTTGTATTATCACATCTAATAGGAGGTGTTATGCCATAATCTTTAAGTTGTCGCTTAATCCAAAGGATTTGAGTACAGCAACTTCCAGTTGCAACATATTCTACTTCAGTAGTAGATAATGCAACCGAATTTTGCTTTTTGCTAAACCAAGAGATTAAGTTACTTCCTAAGAATTGACATGTACCACTTGTACTTTTTCTATCTAGTTTACATCCAGCATAGTCAGAGTCAGAATATACAATTAAGTTTAGTGTTGAGTCTCTAGAATACCATAATCCTACATTTTTAGTTTCACTTAGATATCTTAAAATTCTTTTCATAGCAATTAAGTGAGATTCTTTAGGTTCTGATTGAAATCTAGCACATAGACAAACAACAAACATGATATCTGGTCTGTTAAGTAAAGTAGAGATTCGATCATACCTCTATAGTATTTTTGATCTACCTTCTTATCATCTTCATCTTTGTCTAATTTGCATGAAGGACTCATAGGTGTTCCAAGGGGTTTGACTGATTCCATTCCAAACTTCTTGAGAAGTTCCTTTGTGTACTTTGTTTGGTTGATGAAAATCCCCTTTTACTTTGCTTGTTTTGAAGTCCTAGGAAGAAGTTGAGTTATCCCATCATGCTCATTTCGAATTCACCCTGCATTAACTTAGCAAATTCTTGACACAAGAGATTGTTAGTAGCACCAAATGCAATATCATCTACATATATTTGTACTACTAATAAGTCTTTGTCTTTTCTTTTCAAAAATAAGTTTTGTCTACATTTCCTCTAGTAAAATCATTTTCAATCAGAAATTTGCTTAACCTATCATACCAAGCTTTAGGTGCTTGTTTTAAACCATATAGTGCTTTGTGCAATTTAAAAACATGATTTGGAAATTCATGATCTTCAAAACCAGGTGGTTGTTCCACAAATACTTCCTCATTTATAAAACCATTTAAAAATGCACTTTTAACATCCATTTGAAATAAATTTATGTTCATATGACATGCAAATGCAACTAGTAATCTAATTGCTTCTAATCTAGCTACAGGTGCAAAAGTTTCATCAAAATCAATTCATTCTTCTTGATTATATCCTTTTGCAACTAATCTAGCTTTATTTCTAATTACTATACCATTTTCATCCAATTTATTTCTAAATACCCATTTAGATCCTATAACTGAATGACCTTTAGGTTTATCAACTAAGACCATACATTATTCCTAGTGAATTGATTTAATTCTTCTTGCATAGCTAGCATCCAATTACTATCTTTTTCAACTTCTTCAACAGTTTTAGGTTCAATTTGAGATACAAATGCAAGATGATTATTGATATTCCTCATAGATGACCTAGTTCTTACTCATGGAGATAGATCACCAATAATCAATTCCTTTGGATGACCATAAGCATATCTCCAATCTCTAGGAAGATCTACTTCATTATGATTAGTATCAATATCATTAATCCTAGGTGAATCATCATCTTTAGCTTCTTGTTCATGATCTGAAGATACATCTATATTTAATTTTTCAATATCTCTTTCTAGTATATTTGTATCTTCCTCATCATCAAATTTTCTGAACTTGATGCTAAAGACTCATCAAAACTATATGAATGGATTCTTCAACAATTAAGGATTTCTTGTTAAATATTCTATAGGCTTTACTAGTTGAATATCCTAAGAATATGCCTTCATCAGATTTTGCATCAAATTTTCCAAGATTATTTTTTCTATTATTATGAATAAAACATTTACAGCCAAATACATGAAAATAACCTATCTTTGGTTTTCTATTATTCCATAATTCATAAGGAATTTTCTTAAGGATTGGCCTAATTAGGGCTCTATTAAGAATGTAACATGCCGTGTTTATAGCTTCCGCCCAGAAGTACTTTGGGAGTTGGTTTTCACATAGCATTGTACGGGCTATGTCTTCTAAAGTCCTATTTTTTCTTTTTACAACTCCATTTTATTGTGGTGTCCTAGATGCAGAAAAATTATGATGAATGCCATGTTCTGTGCAGAAATTTTTAAATAAGTAATTTTTAAATTCTGTGCCATGATCACTTCTAAGAGACACTATGGTGTTGTTTTTCTCATTAGTGACTTTATTGAAAAATTTTAGAAATATTAAGAAAGTCTCATCCTTATGAGCCAGAAACAATACCCAAGTGTATCTAGAATAATCTACTACTATCACAAGACCAAATTTTTTTTCTCCTAGACTAGTGGTTCTAGTAGGTCCAAAAAGGTCCATATGAAGTAGCTCTAATGGCCTAGAAGTGGAAACTACATTTTTTGATTTGAAAGAGTTTCTAGTTTGCTTCTCTAATTGACATGCATCACAGATTCTGTTGTTTTCAAAATCTAGCTTTGGAAGATCTTTAACTAAATCCATTTTAATTAATTTTAAAATTAGGTGTGTGCTTGCATGACCTAATCTACGATGCATAACCATCCAATCTCATAGCATTAGCATTGTTAGCTACTAAGCAATGATCATTAGTAGACAAATTATCTAAATCAATTAAGTATACATTGCCATTTCTATTACCAATAAATACAATGCTATTGTCAACATGATTAGAAACAGTATAGATAAAAGCTTCAAATAAAACTTTGAAACCTTTATCACACAATTGGCTAATACTAATTAAATTATGCTTTAAGCCATCTACATATAAAATATTTTCTATAAAAGTAAAGGGAGTTATCTGAATTTTACCAAATCTAATTTGGCCTTTACCATTGTCTCCAAATGTGACAACTCCTCCTCTTTTATCTTTAAGGGTGATGAATTGCTCCTTGTCACCCGTCATGTGCCTTGAGCAGCCGCTATCAAGATACCACTTTCGTTTTGATCTTTTGGCCGCAAGACACTCCTGCAAGGTAATCAAACTTTCTGTTTAGGTACCCAAGCTTTCTTGGGTCCTTCATGGTTAGTAGCAACAAAGATTGTTCCTTTCGGAACCCATACTTTCTTTCCTTTAATACTTAAATTCTTATTAAGTTTTCTAAGATTGCATTCATAGGCTTTATGTCCTTTCTTGTTACAGTAATAACATGAAAAATCATTCTTATCATGTTCTTTTCTAAAGAAGTTTTTAACATACTTTTGTTTCTTATTAGGTCTATACCCTAATCCAGCCTTATCAAATATAGCTCTTTGATTACTCAATAGCAAATTAAGTTTTTCAGAGCTATATGTAAATTTATCAACTATATTTCTATATTTATCAACTTCTCTCTTTAAATTAACATTTTCATTAGAAATTAACTCTTAATCTTTTAGCAAATTTTCATTTTCAGATTTTAGTTTTTCAACTTCATGAGTTAGTTTATCCTTCTCTTTGGCAAGATTTAAATTATCATTTTTTTTAAGATTTGTTCTTTTTTAAAGCTTTAAAATCACTAACTAATTCATTAAATGCATCATATAATTCTTCAAAAGTAAAATCATCACAAGGTGTTTCAAAACTTACCTCATTGTCGTCATTTGCCATAAAGCAAATGTTTGCAACTTCCTTTTGTTCCTCCTCGGATGAGGATTCATCACTTTCACTCCATGTTGCAACATATGCCTTTTTCTTCTTCTTGTGTCCCTTTTTCAATTGAGGACAATCATATCTAAAGTGCCCCGGTTTCTTACATTCATAACATATGAGGGGGTCTTTCTTTTTTTCTGTCCTTGTCCTTCTCTTTTTCTCTTTCTTCATTCATTTTTGTTTCATATCTTTTCTTATGGAAGGGTCTCCTTCTTTGCATAAATTTCTTAAATTTCTAGTAAAGAGAGCTCTCTTATCATCTTCCTCTTCTTCCTCACTGCTGCTTATCTCCTTTTTTTTGCAGCTTTAAGGGCAATTATTTTCTTCTTTTTGACCTCCTCCTCTTGATGTTGCTTCATTGTCAGTTCATGGGTCATCAATGATCCAAGTAGCTCCTCCAAAGGTAAGGTGTTGAGGTCCTTGGCTTCTTGGATAGCAGTTACCTTTGCTTCCCATGTCCTTGGAAGAGACCTAAGAATTTTACGAACCAATTCAGAGTTAGTATAGGTCTTGCCAAGACTTTTTAGACCATTTACAATATCAGTAAATCTAGTGTACATGCATGTGATGGTTTCATTTTGTTCCATGCTAAATAATTCATACTTGTGCACTAGAATATTGATTTTAGATTCTTTAACTTGATTAGTACCCTCATAGGTAACTTCTAATCTATCCCAAATTTCTTTTGCGGAAATTAATGTAGAAATTCTATTGAACTCATTAGCATCTAAAGCACAATATAAAATATTCATGGCTTTTGCATTAAGCTGAGCCATTTCCCTATCGTTCTCATTCCAATCCCTTTCGGGTTTAGGAACTATTGAACAATCTACCAAGTGTGTGGGTGTGCTTGGTCCATTAGTGATTACACTCCAAAGTTCATAATCTAAAGCTTGAATAAAAATTTTCATTCTCGCTTTCCAATAAGAATAATTCGAACCATTAAACAAGGGAGGTCTATTAGTAGAATGACCTTCAGCAAATGAAGATCCAGCTTAAGCTGCCATTTGGATCTTTAGTTCTTGATCGTGTGATCAAATAAATAATGGGCACTTGCTCTGATACCAATTGTTCGCTCAGATGGCAACCCAAGAGGGGGGGTGAATTGGATTCTTAAAAAATTTAATCTTTTAAAAAACTATGTGCTTTGGAATAAATGAGATTAAGTGCAGGATAAATATTAAGCACAAATAAAGAGATAGAGTGAGAGAGTCAAAACACGGCAAACACAAGGATTTTATAGTGGTTCGGTGTATCCAACACCTACGTCCACTCCCAAGTATCACTTGGGTCCACACTATAATCTACTTGATTACAGCCGAGTTGTTTTACAAACTCACAACTCAAAACTTGTTGTTTCCCCCGGGATTACAACAAACCCAGCTGGTTTTCCAGGCTCACCAGCACAAAACCCAATCACAAGCTATCCTTAGCCTGTACCGTGGTATACCACCTCCACTAATTCAATCCCTTGATTGAACTAGCCAACAAATATGAAAAATAGAGTTTACAATATAAGACAGCTCCTTAAGTGAGCAAATATGCAATTAAATAAATAAGGGTAAGAAAAGCCTGTTTGAAGCGAATTTGATTTGAGCTTTTCTTCTTTTCCTTTTCTCCTTTGAAATGTTGAATCAGGCCTCAGTTCAGATTCTTCACAAAGATTGTAGTTGAGAAGTTGGGAAAATCAGGGCTTTTCTTTTCTTTTTCTTCACTTGAAAATCCTCCGATTTTGAACTTGAATGCCTTGGATTTCTCTTTGGACTCTCTTGGATTGGTTGATGTAAGCCATGAGTCTTTCCTTTTGATTTCTCTCAAGATTTTTGGATTTTTACAAAATATTTTCTTTTCCTTTTTCTATTTTTCCTCTATATTCCTCTTCTATTCCTCTCTCAAACGGACGGTTTTTTCTCCTTTTTATATCTCCTTAATCCAAGTTTTAGGTGGGAAATATAGCCGTTGGAGATGTTTGGATTCTTCTACACACAAAGAAAATAGCCGTTAGAGGTTAGGTGAAAAGAAATCTTACCATTGAAGTACGTTCTGACAGATAAAAAATCCGTTCCTGACAGGTTGGAGTCGGCTCCAACTTTTCAGGTGTCGGCTCCAAGTCAGGTGTTCAAAAATAGTAAAGAAAAAGTTGTTGGGGGAGTCGGCTCCGAGAAAGGTAAGTGTCGGCTCGTCGCTTTCGGGAGTCGGCTCCGGAAACTGTAAGTGTCGGCTCCAGAAAAGTCATAAAACACGCTCTCTGTTCTCAGGTTAGAGTCGGCTCCAGAAACTTAGGTATCGACTCCCGAAATCTCAGGTGTCGGCTCCCGAATTCTAGGTGTCGGCTCCAGAAACTGAAATAGAATGCACTTCTCTGTATCTCAGATTGAAGTCGGCTCTGAAACTCTGGGTGTCGACTCCAGACCGTGCCAAAATCCCAGAAACCTTCTGATACGCCTTGGGTCGGCTCCTGACTATTTGGGTGTCGACTCCAGGCTCTGAACTTTGAAAATTTCTTTTAAAACATTGATTCAAAACATGTTTCTTTATTCTTTTTGATTGATCAAACATTTTTAATTCCTGAAACACTGGTTAAATCTATTAGAAACGAAATGAATATACTCATGTCTTTTATTAATCATCAAAATCAATAATTGGGTCAACACCAACCATTCCAAACGGACAATCAATTCGTTTTATAATCTTGTCAGATTTAGTGCCTAAACTTGATCTGTTAGGTGAGGATTTTCTTAATCTAATCAGGTTTTAATCCATTATGGATTTACCAAGTAAGACATGGCCCAAATTTGAGCATATTCTGTCATTGCAATTTGGGAGTAAAGATAGCTATTTTTTTTATTATCAAATATTTTCCTGAATTTTATCTTGATGCAAAATTAACAATTTAACCTTGATTTCTATTATTTACTAGTGTTCTGTGCGCTTCTATTTTCCTGCCATGTTTATGTAGAGAGTTTATTGTATGCTATAAGTCTTCTTGCATCAATGCCAGTACTTTGAGACATGAACAAGCTTGTAAGTTTCAAACACATGCCCAATTCTGTTGAAAGTATCATGTCATGCAATTTTCGTATCCTTTTGATCTAGAAATGTCAAGGAAAAAGTATGACTCGTATGGTTGTAAGGTAATTCAGTTTTATGTTTGATATCTTCACGGGGTATGGTGGCCATGAGGCAACATCACTGCTGCATTTCAATTGATAGGTAGCTGCTTTTGTCCCTAATGGATCATAAAGAGTTTGCAGGTTCAATTCTTAATCCCCAATGTTGTAACATTTTATCTTCTCATATTTTTCAAGTTAATCTGTGATGATTTGTGGGCCATGGCTGTTAGACTTAAATAAGTTTTATTGTGGGTTTCTTATTGATATCTCATTTGATTTTGCAGGATCAGCTAATACAAGCTCTAGCCAGGTGGATTTATTTGGGCAAAATTTAGTCGGCAACCTCCTGGATGAACCAGTTCCTGTTACAACAGCAACAACCTCACATAGTGATACTGCAACAACTGAAGATCTTTTTGCTGATGCAACCTTTCAATCAGCCTCACCTCAAGCTGGAGCAACAGCAACTTCTGATTCTCAGGTCAGTTTAAATTATTTTCCCAATTATCAAGGTGGTTGAAGTATATTATATGTCTACCCCAGAGGTGTTCTCCATCCACAGATTTAAGTTTTAGTAGCCTTGTGTGACCTGGAGAGTAATCCTGTGCACAAAGGGTGAAATAAAATTGAGAACCAAAGCTTCTTATCCTTTTGATAGTGTCCTTTTTTGTTTATTGAACTTTCGATAACACCAGAACCTAATTGCTTTAATTTAAATAATGGAGAAATTTTTTTGGGCTTTGTGATATACAACGGTTTTTTTTATCATCCTTCTCATTGTTTTCTTTTTCAAAATGATTGAATTCAAGGGTTTTCCTTTTTTAATGTTGTATTTTACTCACAATGTTACTGCAGGAAAGTACTGATCTCTTTGCCAGTCAACCTGCCATTCCTGCTGCATTTCCTTCAAATAATATGGACTTTTTTGCTGTGCCAGATCGAGGCTTACCTTCTGAAACAAAGTCTCCCTTTTCTGAGCCTGCAGGCACCAAAACCTTTGATCCTTTTGCCACAATCCCATTAAACAATTTTGAGAGTTCAGACACATTTGGTGTCTTCACTTCTCATAGTGAACCAGCAACAACAAAACCTTCACAACATTCTACAACCAGTAGCCTGAACAAGCTAGATGAGACCTTTGGTGCTTTTACCTCTCACACCGAAACAGCAACCACAGAATCTTCACGGCATTCTGCAAATAATAGCTTCAACAACCTGGACCAGACATCTTTGACAGCATCCAAGCCTGCCTTGACGAAGGATACTTTTCAGGTTAAGTCTGGGATATGGGCTGATTCCTTGAGCCGTGGACTGATTGATCTGAATATTACCGCACGTGGGTTTTCCCTCTCAGTTCTCGCTATTAAATTTTTAATGCATTCGGTTTAAATTTTTAACAAATTTAAAAGCATGTAGCACCAAATTTAGCATTCTTTTCCTTGGGTTGCGGGCTAACAGATGCAAGGACTTGCTTATTAGTGATGTCATGACTTGTTTTGCATTGCCTGTGATGCCTGTTACCATAATTTACTTCTGTCTAATCCACATTGTCCAACTCCAACATCTGTATATGGTTCTGTTGCAAACTGAATATCGTTGGAGAGAATTCTTTTTAAGCAATTCAAGTTTTGAGATGGTATCCAAGGCAGGGTGAGACAAATCAGTCATCACTACAAACTTGGTTCTTTTCTGCTACTGAATTAAATTCTCAATTCTAATGTAACTGTGCACTGATTTAGCATCACGTGCCTGTGATTTGAGGATGACAGTATGAATCGATAATTTCCTGAGATGGTTGAATCATGCTCTCTTAACTTTGTCTTGTAATAATGTGTGCACGTGTGCAGTCACACATGCATGCAACTATAACTGCATGAGTTGTCATTTATTTCATCTATGTTAATTGGCTACATGAATTTTCTTTGCCATCCCTTTTTCTTGGCTGCAGCATCTGCTGTCAATACAAACTTCTAGATTATTATGATAGCTTTTATCTGAATATTTGCTGGGGTCCTCTAATATTGTTTTCATTAGCTTTCCACAGTGTCAAGTTCTCTCTTGTATTTCCATTCAATTCCATTGAGTTCTATCACATCATCATCTGTATGTGCAACTCCTAAGCTCTCTCTGTGTATTCTTAATTTCTTACCCCAAATTCGTTACACATCTATCTTGAACTTTCAGTCACTCCTGTTCCATCCTTCCTAGATATACCACAGGTTCAACTCAATGTTGCATCGCATCTCAATTTTGTTTCCATCATTTTTGTGTACATATTCTACATCACTGTACATAGCTGGGTATTTGTTTGATGCCAGTAGATGAGTGCATTAGGAAACTTTGTAGTTGTAGTGCTAGTGGATATGAAGATGGAACATCCTTTGAGGTTGTTTGGTCTTGTGAAATAGAAATACTGGTTCTCGGTTTAAAGAGGAGACGGGCAATCTTCAAAAATATTCAGTATTCTAGACGGTGGTATATAAACTTCATATATGTATAAGTTATTAGATGTTGGCTTGATATCAGATATACATCTTTCAGACGTTTACTTAGCCGTGATAGATGCATCTGCAAGTTTACCAATTTCCAGTCATAAAAATTTTGACCATGTTTATTTTATGGCATGTTTATAGATGAATTATCGGGATGAAACTAATAGGGAAATAGGTCATCTCGTGACAACATTAATCCAACTTTTTCTTTTAACATATTTTTTTACTTGGGTGCTCCATTGCAATTTGCAGCCAAGAAGGTGAATCTAGCTGATATTGGGATTGTTGGGGGGCTTAGTGATGGGTCTGATGTGAAGGAAAGAGGACCTCCAACTTCAGCATACAGGGGGGGAGCCACGGGCACGGGAATTGGTCTGGGTAGGTCTGGGTTTCCATCTTCAACCGCAATGGGGGGAAGTGGGAACGTCTCAACCCTTGGCCAACAGCAGTTTGGAAGCTTCAAGTGATGTCACTTTGGAATATTTTTTGGATATTCTTTTCTCCGGCTAATAGTTATTTCTGCAAGAATTTGCATTGTATATATATATATATATATTGTTACCTCACCATTTACGGCTGAGGCGTTGCAGATTTGCAGTTGATGTTACTGTTCCTGTGAGATCATTATCGGATAGATTTATGTTTTTCTTTTGACATATAATAGTGGGGATATCTCTTATATTCTATGGTTTCTTATATTCTATTTCTAGACCGAAAAATGTCACGATTGAAAACCTTTGAAGTGCTTCCCTATTTTTTTCCTTCTTACAGTACAATGATTTGAACTTTTGCCTTTTTGCTTCAATTTCGTAGCTGTTTATAACTATTTTCTCTTGTTAATTGCGGCAGTATGATATAAATATTCAAATGTACAAATTTATAGTATGCATTAAGTGCCAGGTGGCAAGAAGATATATATTTAAACTGTAATTTAGCTATAAAAACTAAAAAGAGCATTTGGTTGGTGATAATTCATTTTAATAATTTGAGATTTATGCTCAAAGATTGTAGGTTGATAATTCATTTTCCTAGTTTGAGATTTGTAATTAAAGATTGCCATGCAAATTATCAATTATTACAATAAATCAAGGAAATCATCTAATGTTGATATGAAAGGAGATTAGTAAAGTTCATATTACATTCTTTGACTTCCATTTAAATATTTCATAATATTGAATTCAATTATATATAAAATATACACATAAAATATTTAAATATTAGTATTATATTTATATTTATGGCTTAATCTATAATAAAAGATATTGTATTAATATTAGATTAAATATTGATATAATATATAATATTTAAAACACTATTATATATTTGTACAATAATATATAAATATGAAATTTAAATTTATCAATATTTATGATCTTACATGTTAAATTATTATATTTAAATAATATAATACATAATATATTATTAAATATTTATGATATTTAAATATAATATTTTAAAAATAATTTCACAGAAATTTTTTATTGAAATATTTCATATTCTAATCTAAAAAGATAATCACTTAAATTGAAAGAAAAATTGGACCCAGCAAATCTAAAACATAAATATGATCGGTAATCTCAATATTTTCAATTCCAAAGCGCAGAGTTTTTTTCTTGCTGAGCCAACTGTTGCCTTAGTTCCTCGCTCCTCATGTACCTCATGGCTTGCGTTTGATTCTAGTTCTCATCCAAGAAAATAAAAGAACTTGGGGTAGGAGGGCAACCCGCTTGCCCAGCCTACAATTGCGAGGACGAAAAGGCCATTTGGAAGACACGCTTTGCCACCCCAAATGCCATGTCATGCTCCTGAGAGCTCTCATCCAAGAGACCAAGAAATGATTTGGGGAACAAAAGCCCATCAGCTCGCGAGATAGGAAGAAAAACTCTTTCGCACCGTGCACATAATCATGCATACAGTGAAATGATTTGGAGAACAAAAGCTCATCAACTCGTGCAGATCGATAAGAAGAAAAACTCTTTCTATATTGCGCACATAACCGTACAGCACACGGTATGCAAAGACTTTTTTCAGCACGAATTAAGCTTTTGTGGTTCTTGAACACGAGAGTGACAATTAAAAGAAAAACTCCTATGTAACAGGGCAAATTTTGCACTGTGGTCTAAAATTAACAGCCTAAAGCCCTGTTTACCAACCAATAACCGGGATACTTCATGGAGTTTCAGGCCATATGTAAAATCTCTAAGAAAGGATTCAGCTCACTTAAAAAAAAAAAATTGAAAGTGAAAAATGAAAGATTTAAGGACTCAGCTCACTAAGAAATATGATACTTGAGGTATCTGATTATTCTGTGATCGTGCACCCTAATCAAGTTAGGCATATCTTGGATTCATGATGGCTGCCTGATATATGTTAATGTTGAGTTAATTGTGGCTGTCCGTCTCGCAATTCTGCTACAACAAAATTTACCAAGAGCAAGAGCATATGATAAAACCATCTCAGCCATCTAAGGCATGCCTTTCAACAATGATTCACTATCAAACGCTTATGCAATCAATTACTAACAAATTTTCAGGCTTATGAGTGAAGCAAGGAACTTCATTTCATCATATCAACAGCAGGGTACATGGCCAATATTTAAGAGCTACGAAGCCTTGTCCATGAGCTGAACTAGGGCCAAAATGTTTGCCTTGCTTGTTTCAACAATGCACACATTCATTACCATCTCTTCCAGCATGAAGTGTGCCTTGTCAAGATGGATCATGAGATCAAGCTCACACTGTGAACAGGGTAAAAGAAGAAAGGAGTACTTTATATCTTCAATGAAACAAAAGCAATGGTCTAATCTGAGCTAGCAAGGATTTTTAAGAACATACCACATTTCCAAAATGGCAGTCCATGATCTCGGCTAATAGATGTATGAATTCTAGGATAGCTAGCTCATTCTGTGAAAGAAAAAGAGAGCAATGATTTGTATTGCACAAGATTATGCAGCTAGATTGCTTGGTAACAACAGAATGAGTGAAAAAATCAATACGAAAAACTTAATAGTAATGTTAAGCAATGTAATCCTACAAAAAGACTTCAAAATGCAAATGAGGACCAAAATAGTAATGTATGGATTGTAGATGGTCAAAGTTTAGAAGATTTACAAAGTAATGAGATGATGTACTTAACTCATTATGGTTGTATTGGATTGCTAATTGAGAGATTGTTCCATCCATGGTACAAACCCTCTAGCTGATTTTGCCCCCTACGCCTTGGCAGACACTAAATATCAGTAAACAAGAGTAGGCTGGCATTTTCTAATTCCCGTCCATATCAACTTAAACTGCAAGCCTCCATGGTAACCCTACGTCTTTAGCCTAAGCAGCAACCTCTCTTGAATTTCCTTCACTGCCAAATAGAGTTGGAGAATGCATGATTAGGTTTCCCCATGGACTCTTTCACTCAAAGGTTTTAAATCCGATAGTTCAAACAAGCATCAAGCGAACCATAACACTAGCAGACTTCATCACTCCAACAAATAGTGCAGGTCTAAACCCAGATACTTTGTGACAGAGGAAGCACAACTAAAATCCTAGGCCCTTATATAAATGAACTTTACAAAGTCCTATAAAAATGGGAAAATAAACCACAAAAATAAAAGGAAAAAGTGCTAAGATTATTCAATCCTAAATTTGTGACCACTTGATCTATAGGTTAGAGAATACCAAAATAGGTTCTTTTTGGTTTCTAGACATTTTTTGTAGTTTATATCAACTTCAACAATGTAGATCTTTAATTCAGATGATCCATCATTGATTAAATTTGTTAAATATTTTGTCAAAGATTTAGCACAAAGTGCATGGTCCAATTCTAATCATAAGTTGCTGTTAAGTGACTTTTTTTCTAGATTCTATCAAAAAATTTAAATAATTCTATATCTTCAATGTTTCCAATCAGTGAAGATACATGGCATGCCCAAAAACAGGTTTTTTTTTTCCCCCTGAATCAACCTGACACTATGGCCTATAGATTGAGAAAGAGAGATATCGACAAAACACTGAAATGTTCTGGGATTTAGGTGAACAAATGCAGATATCCAAAACAATGGTAAATCTGACAATCATGTTTTATTTCTGAAAAAAAAACATCCAGTTATATAACTGATGAGAACTTAATCCAATCAATGCTGTGGATTCATAAGATCCATCCAAACTGCAGGCAGAGCCAAATATTTATGCTGTCATTCCCTTGCCTAACACATTCAGCCACTCACTTCTAATATGAAATTTCATTCTTGATAAGTCAACTGTATGCATTTCTGCTAATGATACACAAAATACAGGTAGAACATATCCTCTTGTTATAAAAATTTACTTCCCTCTAAGAGAACTGAACTGGGTGGCTGGGTCTCAACGAATGTCCACCCTTATGCACTTGCATAAAAGCTTAGTCAAGACTCTTTTCCTCTATGAAATCTTAGCAGTATAACTTAAAATAAATTGGCGTCTCCGCTTGTCCATTGTCCAAGCTCAATCACAATAAATATTACAGTTCCATAATCACCAAAAAAAGAGGCTCCATTACCAAATATCAATATTGGTGGTTGAAATCGGGATCTTAAATTGCAAAATTAAATTAACATGCAATGTTTTTCCTCCAGCATAATTATGTTTTTATTAGTTCACATAATTTGATTTTCAAACCTATATAGCAACAGAAGAGAGTAAGGCTCATAGTTTCACTTACACAGCTTTATTTCAGTTGGTAAAATATATAGGATCAATGCTTCATAATCAGCATAACTTGCCAAGACAAGAATGTCCAACAGGCATACACAACAAGAAAACAGAATAGCATACCTCATCATTGTCAACCCCCACTAAGAAGAACAGTGATGCATATCGTCTGTACACAGTGTAGTTTCGATGCTCAACAAAAGAACACTGCAATTAGAAAAAGAATTGGATATCAAGAAGAAGATCGACTAACAATAATAATGAGTGGATACAGATCATGGCATGCTTCCAGAGCATAGATGTTCATAATTGTAAGTGATGAGGCTAGTTGACCCCATGGGCAATAAAGACAACAATTTTTTGGATGGCCTCCTCTCAAGATAGCAATTTCCAAATGATTTTTCTAGACGAAAATTCTCTCGGCTCTCTTTTTGAAGGGCACAACGGGCATTATATATTTCATCCACGGCATTGCTCCTGGCTGCAACAAAAGTCTCGTCATAATGAAGAAAGAGAATAAAAAGAAAAAAGGGGCCAAGTTGCGTGGGTTTGCCCAAGGGCCACCTTCTGTCATTGATGGCCGGTAGTCAAGTCAAAGAGCTAGAGCATTTAGTGCAGAATGACATAGGCCAGCATTTAATGGTGCAAAACGGTCAGCGAGTGGAGCGGACGCAAAGAGGAGGAGAAGTCCAAGTCAGCCCCGCCACTGGACTCCATCTCGGCCACGAACATTCCCGTCCCGCTTTGCCTCGGCATTTATGGCTGCCACGTAGGCCAGCATTTAATGGAGTGGAGTGTCACGGACGCGAAGGGAGGGAGAAGTCCAAGTTGGCCCCGCCCCGGCACTCCATCTCGGCCCCGGCATTTATGGCTGCCACGTAGGTCAGCATTTAATGGAGTGGAGCGTCACCAACGCGAAGGAAGGGAGAAGTCCAAGTCGGCCCCGCCCCGGCACTCCATCTCGGCTACGAACATTCCTGTCCCACTTCGCCTCGGCATTTATGGCTGCCATGTAGGCCAGTATTTATGGCTGCCACGTAGGCCAGCATTTAATGGAGTGGAGCGTCATGGATGCGAAGGAAGGGAGAAGTGCAAGTCGGCCCCGCCCTGGCACTCCATCTCGGCCACGACGTGCCGTCCCGCTTTGTCCCGACATTTATGGCTGCCACGTAGGCCAACATTTAATGGAGTGGAGTGTCACGGATGTGAAGGGAGAGAGAAGTCCAAGTCGGCCCCACCCCGGCACTCCATTTCGGCCTCGGCATTTATGGCTGCCACGTAGGCCAGCATTTAATGGAGTGGAGCGTCACAGACGTGAAGGAAGGGAGAAGTCCAAGTCGGCCCGCCCCGACACTCCATCTCGACATGTCCTGTCCAGCTTCATCCCGGCATTTATGACTGCCAGTTGGTCAGCATTTAATGGAATGGAGCGTCACGGACGCATAATGAGAAGAGATGAGAAAGTCCAAGTCGGCCTCCTCCCGCTCTCTTCCAAGTCGGCCCCGCCTCGGCATCGTCCCGGCCTCTTCCAAATCGGCCCCGCCCTGGCATCGTCCGTCTCGGCTTCCACAGTCATATTATATCTTTTACACCAAGGCATTTATTGCCTCATAAAGGCCACGTGCAGCCATTTACTCTAAGGCATTTATTGCCTTATTCTCTCCCATTTATTAAGAAGTCATCAACCGCCTCCAGCCTGGCCTAGACGCCCTAGCTTGGTTATAGACATCTCGCCTCGGCCATGAATAGTGCTCGGTCATCTCAGCCTCGGCCATAAACAGTGCTCGGCCATCTCAGCCTCGGCCTGGGCCATGAACAGTGCTCGGCCACCTCAACCTCGGCCTCGGCCATGAACAGTGCTCGGCCATCTCAGCCTCGGCCTCGGCCATGAACAGTGCTCGGCCACCTCAGTCTCGGCCTCGTTATGAGCAGTGCCATGCAAGCACCCTATAATCAATGCTCTACAAGGGACAACTGGCTTCAACTCCCAACTCTTCCATCCTAGAGGGATGTGTGGCTCGTGATGAGACTCCACCATCTTTTATCTCTCTTCCCTGCAGCGGTCAAATCAAAAGGCCATCCACTTTGACGGAACTTGACCCACCAACCAGCTGCAGCCACCCACTCTGACGGGACTTGGCCTGCAGTCCTGACATATCAAAGAAGGAAGCAAGCTCTGCCATTAATGCCATCACCTTAAATGCTCTTACAAGTGGCAGCACCCCAAGCCTCACAGACATCAACTCTGACACTTCACCCACCAAAGTCATCATTATGAGGCCTCAACCACTCAAATCAGATAGATTCTATACACCTATAAAATGGGTAAGAGGGACCCCCGACCAGGTAACTAAGAACAAACCGACAACTCCGGTAACCACAAAAGAACGCACTCATAACACTCCTAAACGCTCATTCTTGCTCATAGAGAGCTCTTTCTGAGTCTCTCTCTTTCTCTTTCGAGCTTCCTCTAGCTCACGGCTGTTGCACAGAGCACTGACTTGAGCGTCGGAGGGTCCCGCCGAAATCTCTAGCCTCCGGAACTTTTTGCAGGCTCTCAGACATAAGAGGCTCGCCGGAAGATCTCGGGCTCGCTGGAGAAGGCGATCGGATGCTCGCGGACGTTCGAGGGGGGTGATCTGGCAGCATCAGATTGGCGCGCCAGGAAGGAGAAGAAAGCAGAGTTCTGTGACACTAAGCTACAAGCTCTCACTTTCTCTACGACAACAATGGTGGATAAAAATATGGTGATGACAAAGACCCAAGAGGCTTCCACCAGTAACGCTGGGGGGCACCCTCAACGAGCTGAGCAACAGGAGGCCGGCTCTCTGCTCTATCATCACCACTATCTCGGGCCATTCAAGCAGAGCATCGTGCCACCCTCACTTTGCAAGTCCAAACATCCATGGCAGCTGCCCAAAAGCTACGGGAGCGATATTTCATGACCTCACAGCGGCAAACAAGAGCTTACGCTACTCTTTGGTTGCCGCTCAAGCCAGCTATCATCCATCCGATGGAGATCTTCCTAGCAAGAGACTCGCCACCGTCATGTCTCTCCAAGGCTCATCAGCAAGAGCAAGCTCAAGCTATCAGTAAAAAGCCCTCCAAGCTCACCAACAAATGCCACAAACATGGAGCCCCCAAATGAAGCAGAAGGAGATAAAATTCTCCAATAAAAAAGCTAAGTACACTACACTTTGAGAAAAAAGTTTATTTTCATTAGTGTCTGAATGCATTACAGGAAAACCCGACAAAATTAACCTCTCAAAAAAGGCTCTCAATGGTTCTGCGATCATAAGGTCAACCCCGGACCGACCGTGAAACCCCCGCGGCGGTTCAAGACCTATGGTTCCAGCAGCCTCGAGTCACCCCTCGGGCCGGCTGCAAAACCTCCGAGGCAGTTTCGGAGGTGCTCAGCAGCATCGCGGCTAATGGGACACTACTCGGTCTGGCTAGCATATGCCCTCCGAGTCGGTTCAAATCCCTAACAGCCCATACCTGCTCGAGCCGTCAATCCTCCCGGACCAGCACATAAACACCCAAGGCAGTTCCGAAGGAGCTCGACGACATCGCGGCTAACGGAACACCACTCGGTCTGGCTAGCATACGCTCCCAAGTCAGTTCAAGTCCCTAACAGCCCGTACCCGCTCGAGTCACCTTTCGAACCAGCACACAAACACCCAAGGCGGTTCCGAAGGAGCTCGACGGCATCGCGGCTAACGGGACACCACTCGGTCTGGCTAGCATACGCCCCCGAGTCGGTTCAAGTCCCTAACAGCCCGTACCCGTTGGAGTCACCTCCCGAACCGGCACACAAACACTCGAGGTAATTTTATTTTAGCCCATGCGGCTCTATTTCTGCTTCGATAATTTTATCTCAGCCTCAGCGGCATTATTGCAGCCTCAACGGCTTTATCTCAGCCTCAGCGGCATTATTACAGCCTCAACGGCTTTATCTCAGCCTCAGCGGCATCATTACAACCTCCATAGCTCTATTTCTGCTTCAACAATTTTATCTCAACCTCAGTGGTATTATTGCAGCCTCAATGGCTTTATCTCAGCCTCAGCGACATCATTGCAGCCTCCACGACTCTATTTCTGCTTCAGCAATTCTATCTCAGCCTCAGCGGCATTATTGCAGCCTCAACGGCTTTATCTCAGCCTCAGCGGCATCATTGCAGCCTCCACGGCTCTATTTCTACTTCGACAATTTTATCTCAGCCTCAGCAGCATCATTGCAGCCTCCATGGCTCTATTTCTGCTTCGGCAATTTTATCTCTGCCTCAGCCGCATTATTGCGGCCTCAATGGATTTATCTTTGCCTCAGCGGCTGATTGACGAGCATACCCCCAGAAATTGGCATATGCTGCTTTGAGTGGCAGGCATAAGGTAATTGATTTACCTCCAAAATTTCTTAAAGTTCTACACTCTTTCGCTTAGCTGATGCGGAGCACACAAGCTCAAGGAGTGTGGGGGGCATTTGATGGGGCCAGTTGACCCCATGGGCAATAAAGACAATAATTTTTGGATGGCCTCCTCTCAAGATAGCAATTTCCAAATGATTTTCTTAGACGGCAATTCTCGTGGCGGCAATCCTCGGCGGCCTTCCTGAGCAGCTTAATTCTTAGGCGGCCTCGATCTACTCGGCTCTCTTTTTGAAGGGCACAACGAGCATTAAATATTTCGTCCACGACATTGCTCCTGGCTGCAACAAAAGTCTCATCATAATGAAGAAAGAGAACAAAAAGGAAAAGGGGCCAAGTTGAGTGGGTTTGCCCAAGGGCCACCTTCTGTCATTGATGGTCGGTAGTCAAGTCAAAGGACTGGAGCATTTAGTGCAGAATGACGTAGGCCAGCATTTAATGGTGCAAAACGGTCAGCCAGCATTTAATGGAGTGGAGCGGAGGCGAAGAGAAAGAGAAGTCCAAGTCGGCCCTGCTCCGACACTCCATCTCGGCCACAGACATTCCCGTCCTGCTTCGCCTTGGCATTTATGGCTGCCACGTAGGCCAGCATAATGGAGTGGAGCGTCATGGACGCAAAAGGAGGGAGAAGTCCAAGGCCCCTCCTCGGCACTCCATCTGGGGCATCTCGGCCCCAGAATTTATGGCTGCCACGTAGGCCAGCATTTAATGGAGTGAAGCATCACAGACGCGAAGGAAGGGAGAAGTCCAAGTCGGCCCTGCCCCGGTACTCCATCTCGGCCACATACATTCCCGTCCCACTTCGCCTCGGCATTTATGGCTGCCACGTAGGCCAGCATTTATGGCTGCCATGTAGGCCAGCATTTAATGGAGTGGAGCGTCACAGACGCGAAGGAAGGGAGAAGTCCAAGTCGGCCCCGCCCCGACACTCTATCTCGGCCACGGACCTCCCGTCCCGGCATTTATGGCTGCCACGTAGGCCAGCATTTAATGGAGTGGAGCGTCACGGACGCGAAGGGAGGGAGAAGTCCAAGTCAGCCCCGCCCAGGCACTCCATCTCGGCCCCGGCATTTATGGCTGCCACGTAGGCCGGCATTTAATGGAGTGGAGCGTCACGAATGCGAAGGAAGGGAGAAGTCCAAGTTGGCCACGCCCCGGCACTCCATCTCGGCCATGGACGTCTCGTCCCGCTTCGTCCCGGCATTTATGGCTGCCACGTAGACCAGCATTTAATGGAGTGGAGCGTCACGAACGCGAAGGGAGGGAGAAGTCCAAGTCAGCCCCGCCCGGCACTCCATCTCGGCCCCGACATTTATGGCTGCCACGTAGGCCAGCATTTAATTGAGTGGAGCATCACGAACGCGAAGGAAGGGAGAAGTCCAAGTTGGCCCCGCCCTGGCACTCCATCTCGGCCACGTCCCGTCCTGCTTCGTTCCGGCATTTATGGCTGCCAGTTGGTCAGCATTTAATGGAATGGAGCGTCACGGACACGTAATGAGAAGAGAGGAGAAAGTCCAAGTCGGCCTCCTCCCGCTCTCTTCCAGGTCGGCCCCGCCTCGGCATCGTCCCGCCTCTTCCAAGTCGGGCCCGCTCCGGCATCGTCCCGTCTCGGCTTCTACAGCTATATTATATCTTTCGCACCAAGGCATTTATTGCCTCATAAAGGCCACGTGCACCCATATGCTCTAAGACATTTATTGCCTTATTCTCTCCCCTTTATTAAGAAGTCCTCAACGGCCTCCAGCTTGGCCTAGGCGCCCCAGCTTGGCCATAGACATCTCGCCTCAGCCATGAATAGTGCTCGGCCATCTCAGCCTCGGCCATGAACAGTGTTTGGCCATCTCAGCCTCGGCCTTGGCCATGAACAGTGCTCGGTCACCTCAACCTCGGCCTCGGCTATGAACAGTGCTTGGCCATCTCAGCCTCGGCCTCGGCCATGAACAGTGCTCGGCCACCTCGGTCTCGGCCTCGTTATGAACAGTGCCATGCAAGCACCCTATAATCAACGCTCTACAAGGGATAGCTAGCTTCAACTCCCAACTCTTCCATCCCAAAGGGATGTGTGGCTCGTGATGAGACTCCACCATCTTTTATCTCTCTTCCCTGCAGCGGTCAAATCAAAAGGCCATCCATTTTGATAGAACTTGACCCACCAACCAGCTGCAGCAACCCACTCTGACGGGACTTGGCCTGCAGTCCTAACATATCAAAGAAGGAAGCAAGCTCTATCATTGCTGCCATCACCTTAAATGCTCTTACAAGTGACAGCACCCCAAGCCTCACAAACATCAACTCTGATACTTCACCCACTAAAGTCATCATTATGAGGTCTCAACCACTCAAATCAGATAGACTCCATACACCTATAAAATGGGTAAGAGGGACCCCCGACCAGATAACTAAGAACAAACTGATAACTCTGGTAACCACAAAAGAACACACTCATAACACTCCTAAACGCTCATTCTTGCTCATAGAGAGCTCTTTTCTGAGTCTCTCTCTTTCTCTTTCGAGCTTCCTCTAGCTCACAGCTATTGCCCAGAGCACTGACTTGAGCATCGGAGGGTTCCCATCGGAATCTTCGGCCCTCAGGACTTTTTGCAGGCTCCCAGACGTGAGAGGCTCGCCGGAAGATCTCGGGCTCATTGGAGAAGGCGACCGGATACTCACGGATGTTCGAGAGGGGGTGATCTGGCAACAACAGTAAGGTTAATGCGGGGCATGAGCTATACAGAGAGAGAGAGAGAGAGAGAGAGAGAGGCGTGCAAGAATTAATAGCATTACATCCATTGCTATAATGCATCACGCAAGATTCTTGAATCAGTGAAAAAAAATTATATTCTCAATTCATACTTAAGAAACAATTTACACGCATAAGGGATAATATTTCTAGAATTACGACTGGAGAACTAAAGCCAACATCAACTAACATAATATTTCCACCAAAACAAAGGCTCGAACAGCCACAGACCCAAAACCTCAAACCATCATCACGAGAGAATAACCGTGTAATTTAAGAAATTGGCTCTTGGAATTGACCAGATGCAATCGTGTCCACGGATCCAAACAGTTGGATAAAATCGACAAGAGGAATCACTAAAAATCTCTTTTTTTCCCCAAATGCAGACCCCTTCCAAAACGAAGAGACCATAAAACATCAAATCGGCGACAGAATTCGACCCCAATCCCGGATCGATTCAAACAGGAATCTTTCTAGATTTTCCTAGGGCAGGAACGATCCAAGGAAACTCTAACCGACCTATAGCACTAGGGTAGAAGAATGGAACGGCAGAAGAAGAGGAGAGGAGAGGAGAGGAGAGAGGAGGAGGGAGGGAGAGAGGGACCTGTTGCTCGGGTCGGGCGAGGCATTTGCGGACGATCTCGCCCTCGAGGGCGCGGTACTCTTCGAGGGTAAGGTACTCGTAGCATTGCGCCAGCCGGGTTTGCCCTTGCTTGTTTACCAGCAGTATGAAGCGGAGCCCCATCTCTGTCTAAGCCTTTTCCTCCTCCTCCTCCTCCTCCTCCTCGGTTCTTATTCCCTTCTCTATCCTTCTCTATTGTTTTCCACAATATTGCCTTCGCGAGCATTGGTTCCAAACGAGAACCCAACTCTAAGACAGACTAACCAACCTCCAATGGGGTGTACCGTACGTAAGGAATTTAATTAAAATATGAGGACTTGTTTACATTGATCAGGATCTTTTTTGGGTACAAATCAATTTAAATCACAAAATAATTTAAGTGCAACAGTTCATAGAGATCCATGTCAAAAACACTGCAGCGTGGGATCCGTTATGTTGCATGCATTGTATTGTCCCTATACACTCTCTTTTATATAACGTAATAAATAATAATATGTGTTCAATGTTTTTATTTGCTAAAAAAAATATATATATATATATATATATATATATATATATATATATATGACGCATCAAATGCTCAACGCAAACAAGTGAAATTATACTAACAGCAAACAAATAAAAAATTATTTTCTATATTTTTGCTGTTAAGTAATTCATAAATTATTCCAAAGTTCTCGACACAAGTTTCATATAATGAATTTCAAATGATACGGTATCAATATATAATACATATTAAAATAATATTTATAGATCGCTAACTAAATCCTGCCATCAGTGATCTGGTATCATGGCCACGTGGACGCATCACAGAATTCGACCGTTGGAGAAGCGCTTTTTTCTTCTCACTGAAGACTTTTCCCCATCTATGTAGGAAGAATTTGGCCTAGCTGGATTCGGTTTTTCTGTGTTTCTTGAAATGATTGCGGCAAAGATCAAGGTGGATTAGGGTTTTCATGCTGAATTTAGGTGTTTTTGTTGCTTTCTCGATTTATAGATTTTAAGGTTTTTCTTTAATTTCGAACGGTTTTTCTTTCCTAATGGTGATTTCACATTAAATGCTTGGAAACCAGGGTTGTATTACGGGCTGTAGTTTAAATTTAAATAGGTCAATTTGGCACAAATTTTAAACCGTATTTGTATCAGGAAATAAATTAACTCTGCGGCATTTAATTTACTTCTAGCTCTGCTGGAACTGCACATATAATTCCATCTTATATCTTTCTGGTTGGGTTTTATGTTGTTTCTAATGATGTAGTTTTCAGGTCACCATTTTGGTATGATTTGAGGGTCAATTGTTCTAAATTTTGTATGATTTTTCAAAGTTTTTGTCATACCCCAGACCCTATATTGGATTTAGGGGTGGCAACCCGCTGCAAGTCGGGCATGCAAGGCATCCCGAAATATAACATTTAATACAAGAAAGGGTAATAATTATATATCATCCAATTTAAATGGTTCTTAATACAAACCATAATCATATGTTTTAGGCTACATGCCAAAATACATAATTCAATGGGGTTTCAACAAAGTATTGTATCTAAGTCACTCTGATAGCTGCTCCAACTACCCCACATCCCTATCTTCAGTTCTGTGGCTCTGAAAAACATTGTGATATTTAAATGAGCTCACACTCAATAAGTAAGCCAACTATAATATAATGTAATTACTTCATGCTTTTATCAACTCAAATTTTTCATAATAAATGTTTTGCCAAGCTTCCATAATTCAAATACATTTTACCATGTTATCAAAACATGCATCATGTGCTCAAAATAATTTTGGAAGCAATTGCCATATATAGCATATCAAGAATATACAATTTCAGGATAAAATCACTGTACCACTGTAAATAGCATGCAAAAATATATTTTTATACCTATGTCCCACAGCCACACACTATGTACACAGAACACCCCCCTAGGGTGTAACACCCCTCTCGGGTATATCCTCCATAAATATCCCCTAGAAGTCAAGGTCCTGGAACCAGTGTCATGCATTGACATCCTGCCATATCCGGCTACAACACACCCCAAGAGTGTTCTCTATATACCCCCTATGGAGATGGGTCCTGGTGCTATGTGGCATAATATTGCCATATCCTGTGACAGCACACCTCCTGGGTGTATGTTCTCCATATACCCCCCTATGGAGTTGGATCCCGGTGCCAAGTGAGTCATGCAACATATCACATCACATCATATCATAGCGGACCATGGTGTGACATATTATCATATACACAAAGTATCATTTTCATGTCACATTTGCCAAATAGTATGTATATTTATAAAACCTTTAACAATTTCAAAGGTCATGCCAATTGATCAGTTGTCCACATAGATACCCAATTATTTATAAAATAATAAATAATAAACTAATCATAGTAAATGCTCATTTGCAAATAATAATGCCAATCCATTTTCTTATTTTTTTTTTCAAATAATGCAATATATAGCAATATAGCATTTAAATATATAATTTTTATATTTTAATAATTTATGAAAATTATGATAAATGACTTACTTACCTTTTGGCGCTAATTCAAAAATGTAATTCGGCTATTTAAGCATCTGGGTACCTACAGCATCAATTTCTTAATTTTAGTCCCCAAAAATAGCATATTAAAATAGCTTTTAACCCCTACCCAGTTTAATCCTGAGGCCAACTTGGGGCCAATACATAAGCCCAAATGGGAAGATAAAAATACCCCTAGAAACTAGAATCAACACTGATCTGGGGTATATTTTTATTTTTTCCATTTTTGGCATAATACGGGGTCCAAATCGTGGCCCAAAAATTGCTCGTGAGACGGCCCAATAGGGCCCAAAAGGGGAACGGCCCAACAGGGCCCACTCCCCCTCTCCCCCGCCTCCCCTGTTTCGTTCGAAACAGGGGAAGCGTGTGCCGGCGGCCAGGGCCGCCGCCGGCCACTTCCCTGAGGGGCCCGGCCGTCGTCGATCAGCTCAGAGCCAACAGCCGCCGCGGCCGAGCTCCTTCCCCTCTCTGCCTCTCTCAATCTCTCTCTTTTTCTTCCGTAATTCGCCGTAGCTGTTACTCGTGCCGGTGGCACGGCCGGTCGGACCTTCACCGGACGCTTGCCCCGCACCGGTGGAGGCCACCGGCCGCCGCCCGAGCCCAGCGAACCGGCGGGCACTCCGCTGGGCCCGAACCAAGCCGCGGAGCGGCTTGGTTCCGCGATGAAGGGAGGGCCGCCCGGCGGCCCTCCAACGTCCCACTCTGGCTGCCTTGAGCGGCCGGAGCCTCCTCCTCTCTTCCTCCTCCGACCGCCTCGAGCGACCGGGCATTGCAACGGGAGGAATCCCTCCCAATTTCCCTCTCTCTATCACTCTTCTCTCTGCTGAAACAGTGGACGAAGGGGGGAAAATACCTGATGATCGATGAAGATGATGGGTGGAGGGGAAGATTCCCTCCTCCCTTCCCATATATAGCGGCGCGGGGAGGACCTCCCCTGCGCTCGTGAGAAGAGGGGCACCGCCCTCTTTGACTGGCGGAGCTGGGGAGCTGCCCGCGTGCAGGTACAGCTGCGGTGCCTCCCCCTCCTCCGGTCCAAGAAGACGGATCCTCACATGGTGAGGATCTGTGGGAGATTGGGGCTCACATTCTCCCCTCCTTATAAAAATTTCGGCCTCGAAATTGGTGTGCTTCATATAACATTTAGAATCCAAAGCTTTGATCATAAGAATAATTATCTTTTCATTTACATATACTAAGATACAAACATATATGGATATTTCTTATTCACTTCCTCCTCCAGCTCCCAAGTAGCTTCTCTCTCATAATGGTTACTCCACTGAACCTTGACATAGGGAATGCTACGCCGTCTTAAGACTTGGTCCTTGCGGTTCACAATACGCACATGATGCTCTTCATATATCAGATCCTTCCTTAATTGTATGGGCTCAAACTATATCACATGGCTGGGTCAGGAATGTACTTTCTCAATATAGATACATAAAATACATTGTGTACCCCAGAGAGTGCCGAAGGTAATGCCAGGCTATAAGCCACCTCCCCTACTTTGCTCAGAATTTCAAATGGTCCAATGTATCATGGACTCAGTTTACCTTTAATCCCAAATCTCATCACATTTTTGGTTGGTGATATCTTCAGAAAGACATGATCCCCAATCTGTATCACATGGCTGGGTCAGGAATGTACTTTCTCAATATAGATACATGAAATACATTGTGTACCCCAGAGAGTGCCGGAGGTAATGCCAGGCTATAAGCCACCTCCCCTACTTTGCTCAGAATCTCAAATGGTCCAATGTATCATGGACTCAGTTTACCTTTAATCAAATCTATCACATTTTTGGTTGGTGATATCTTCAGAAAGACATGATCCCCAATCTGAAATTCTAGCTCCCTTCTTCTCACATCGGCATAGCTCTTCTGTCGGCTTTGAGCTGTGCGGAGTTGTTCCTTGATCAACTGTACTTTCTCTATTTTCTGTCGGATCAGTTCGGGGCCCAATAATCTTCTCTCGCCCACATCATCCCAACATTAGGGAGATCTGCATTTTCTACCATACAAGGCCTCAAATGGAGCCATCTGGATACTGGCCTGGTAACTATTATTATAAGCAAATTCCACTAAAGATAAGTGGTTGTCCCAAGCACCACCCAAGTCCATCACACAGGCTCGCAACATGTCCTCCAGGGTCTGTATGGTTCCTCTCAGACTGCCCATCTGTCTGAGGATGAAAGGCTATGCTGAAGTTCAATTTGGTCCCCAGAGCCCTATGAAGACTCTTCCAGAATTGGGACACAAACCTAGTATCCCGATCTGATACAATAGATACGGGAATACCATGAAGCCTCATAATTTGCTCAATATACATGATGGCCAATCTCTCACTGGAAATCCCAACTCTGAATGGTAGGAAATGGGCTGACTTCATCAATCTGTCTACAATGACCCACACCGCATCATTGCTCCTAGGGGTCTTAGGTAGACCAGTCATGAAATCCATAGTAATCTTCTCCCATTTCCATTGTGGAATCATCAGAGATTGAAGAGGTCCCGCAGGCCTTTGATGCTCAGCCTTCACTTGCTGACATATTAAACATTTGGCCACATACTGAGCAATATCTCTTTTCATTCCCTTCCACCAAAAATTTTATTTTAGGTCTCTGTACATCTTGGTGCCTCCTGGGTGCACTGTATAGGGGGAGTAGTGAGCCTCCCTTAGAATCTCTGCTCTTAGTTCCACCACATTTGGCACACAGAGCCTGCCATCAAATCTCAGGGATCCATCATCCATTATAGAAAATTCATTTTGAACCCCTGACTTCACAGCTTCTTTAATCTTTTGCAGGTCCAAGTCTTCTTTCTGGGAGGACTTGATCCTATCTAACAGAGTTGGTTGGAGTACAAGTGCTGCCACAAGCCCATCGGACCGCTGTACTCGCAATCCAACCTCCAACTTCTCAAGGTTCCTCTGGATGTGAGGCTGAGAAGTGATCATAGAAGCTAACTCCGAGGAGGACTTCTGCTCAAGGCATTAGCTACCACATTGGCCTTCCCTGGGTGATAGTGCAGGTTCAGGTCATAATCTTTTAGTAACTCCATCCACCTCTTCTGCCTCAAATTTAACTCCTTCTGAGTGAAGATGTACTTCAGACTTTTATGGTCTGTGTACACATCACATGTCTCTCCATATAGATAATGCCACCAGATCTTTAAGGCAAAAATCACAGCGGCCAACTCCAGGTTATGGGTAGGATAATTTTGCTCGTATGACTTTAGCTGCCTGGAGGCATAGGCTATCACCTTCTTATTTTGCATTAGAACACATCCCAATCCCTTCCGAGAAGCATCCGTGAATAGGGTGAATCCTTCAGATCCTGACGGAAGGGTAAGGATGGGGGCTGATACTAGGCATTGCTTCAGCTCCTGAAAACTTCTCTCACACTCCTCAGTCCAGTCAAACTTCGCTTGCTTTTGGGTCAAGCGAGTCAGGGGTAGAGCAATGCGAGAGAAGCCTTCCACAAATCTGTGATAATATCCAGCCAGCCCCACGAAACTTCTTACTTCAGACACATTGGAAGGCCTACACCAGTTTACAACTGCCTCAATCTTCTTCGGGTCCACAGATATGCCATCTTTAGATATTATATGACCCAAGAATGATACTTGGCTCAACCAGAAGTCACACTTCTGCAACTTGACATAAAGCTTTTTCTCCCGAAGAGTTTGCAAAACAATTTTCAGGTGGTCCACATGCTCCTCCTGGCTTTTAGAATACACCAGGATGTCATCAATAAATACCACCACAAACTGATCCAAGTATGGCTTAAAGATTCTGTTCATCAAGTCCATGAATGCTGCCGGGGCATTAGTCAACCCAAACGGCATCACCAAGAACTCGTAGTGGCCATACCTAGTCCTGAATGCTGTCTTAAGCACATCCCCAGCCTTGACCTTGAGTTGATGGTATCCTGACGAAGATCAATCTTTGAGAATACCCGAGCTCCTTAGAGTTGATCAAATAGATCATCAATCTCGGCAGAGGATACTTGTTCCGCACTGTTACCCTATTGATTTCTCGGTAATCAATGCAGAGCCGAAGACTTTCATCTTTCTTTTTGACAAATAATACTGGAGCACCCCAAGGAGATACACTAGGTCTGATGAATCCTCGGTCAAGGAGCTCCTGTAATTGGCTCTTCAACTCTTTTAGCTCAGTCGGGGCCATACGGTACGGGGCCTTGGATATAGGTCCAGTGTCAGGGGCCAAATCAATAGTGAACTCAACCTCCCGATCTGGGGGTAGTTCGGTCAAATCATCTGGGAATACATCAGGAAATTCCCGAGCCACTGGAATATCCTCCAACTTGACCTCATCTTGCTGAAGGTCATTGACCACAGCAAGAAACCCTTGGCTACCCTTCTTCAAATACTTTGTGGCCTGTAGTGCTGACATGAACACCGAGGCCAGATGCTCCTGACTTCTAGTAAAACTGAATTCCGGTTGATTAGGAATTTTGAAGATCACCATCTTCCTAAAACAGTCTACTGAAGCATGATAGGAGGCCAACCAGTCCATCCCAAGGATAACATCAAAGGATTTTAGTGGGAGGATGATTAGATCGGCCTTCAATTCCTATCCCCATGTTAATCAGGCAAGATCTGCATACTGAGTCTACCCTCATAACATCACCATTTGGGAGAGCAATATGCAACTCTTGCTCTAGGGGAACGGGTGTCAAAGAGCCATCCTTGGTGAGATATGTGCTAGACACAAATGAATGTGTGGCACCCGGATCCACTAAGATTTGAGCATAAGTGTTGCCTACTTTAATTATACTGGTCACAAAATTTAGTTTGTCTTAGATGTCATGGGGTTTAACAATACTTTTATCATTCATGATCAATGCATCCCATTGCATATGAATGAAACAATCTTAAACGAGTACTTAAGTAACGGGCATATCTGTCACAACGGAGTTAGAAGCGACAATATCCTGCTGTGTGAGAGTAAAGACCCTTCCCTGGGTCCTAGGCTGCTATTGCTGGCCTCTACCCTGATCCGCAGGAGGCTGCTGATTCCTCTGAAGGGGACAAGTGGCCATCTTGTGATCCACCTGCCCACATATGAAGCTAGCACCAGCCGTCCTGCGGCACCACTTGCCTGGGTGGGAGTTTCCGCATTGAGGGCAATGAGTTTCCGTACTCTTTGGTCCTGAGGGGGCCTAATAAGGGCCTTTCTTCTTGGCCTGGCCTGAAGACTGGCCAGAAGGAGACCCCTTCTTCTTCCTCTGCTGCTGCTCCCACTGCTTATGGACCACACCCATATCCCTCTCAATCACCAGGGCCTTGTTGACCATGGCACTAAATGTGGAGAGTTCGAAAGCATTGACTGCCTGCATCAGTCTGGGCCTCAGTCCCTCAATGAACTTGATGATCTTGGCTCTCTCAGTAGCCGCTATGTCTGGAGCGAACCGAGCCAACCGGGTAAACTCGGCTTCATACTGTGCCATAGAGAGATTTCCTTGCTCCAGTTTGACAAACTCCGACTGCATTTGTCTCTGCACACTATTGGGGAAGTATTTGCCATAGAAGGCTTGCTTAAACTCTCCCCAGGAAATAGCCCATCCATCCATTCGCTGCTCCATAAGTAGCCACCAATCATATGCCTCCCCCTGAAGGAGGTAGGTAGCGAATCTGATTCGCTCCTCCTCTTGGTTACCATGAGCTGCAAAGGTTTCTCCATCTCCCTCATCTATTTTTCAGCATCGGCAAGGTTAGTAGATCCACAAAAAGGAGCAGGGACCAAGCTCTTGAACTCAGCAAAGCTCCGGCCCCCTCCCTGCCAGGGCTGGGATAGAGCCGACTAAGCAGGCTGCGGAGCGGGAGAGGCAGGCCGAGCATGCTGAATTTGCTGAATCTATTGCTGCATGGCTTGCATAGCCTGCGACATTCCTGCTAGAGCCTGAAGCAACTGGGCCTGAAATTGTGGTTGATCATTATCAGCTAAATTAACGGAACCAGAGCCTCCAGAAGCTTGCTGGCCTCCCTGCTGGCCAGAGTCCCAGCCTTGGAGTTCCCAATAGGCCGCAGACTCCTAGTGCGATGTGGCATTCTTAACTCATGCCAGAGTTAGGTTCCAGTCAATATCCTTGTAAACCACAAAAATTTAGGCTTTCAAAATATATTACTTAAAATTTTTAATAAAGTTATCACCCTCCTAATGTAATCCTAATGTTCTGCCTAGTGTCATCTTGTGTTTGTCCCTAAGGTCAAACCTAGGCTCTGATACCACAAAAGCTGTCACGCCCCAGACCCTATATTGGATCTAGGGGTGGTAACCCGCCGCATGCCGGGCATGCAAGGCATCCCAAAATATAACATTTAATACAAGAAGGGGTAACAATTATATATCATCCAATTTAAATGGTTCTTAATACAAACCATAATCATATGTTTTAGGCTACATGCCAAAATACATAATTCAATGGGGTTTCAACAAAGTATTGGATCTAAGTCACTCTGATAGCTGCTCTAACTACCCCACATCCCCATCTTAGTTTTGTGGCTCTGAAAAAATATTATGAGATTTAAATGAGCTCACACTCAATAAGTAAGCCAACTATAATATAATGTAATTACTTCATACTTTTATCAACTCAAATTTTCCATAATAAACATCTTGCCAAGCTTCCATAATTCAAATACATTTTACCATGTTATCAAAACATGCATCATGTGCTCAAAATAATTTTGGAAGCAATTACCATATATAGCATATCAAGAATATACAATTTCAGGATAAAACCACTGTACCACTGTAAATAGCATGTAAAAATATATTTTTATACCTATGTTTCATGACCACACAATATGTACACAGAACACCCCCCTCGGGTGTAACACCCCCTCGGGTGTATCCTCCATAAATATCCTCTAGGAGTCAGGGTCCTGGAACCAGTATCATGCACTCACATCCTGCCATATCCGGCTACAACACACCCTAAGAGTGTGCTCTCCATATACCCTCCTATGGAGATGGGTCCCGGTGCCATGTGGCATAATATTGCCATATCCTATCACAGCACACCTCCTGGGTGTGTATTCTCCATATACCCCCCTATGGAGTTGGGTTCCGGTGCCAAGTGAATCATGCAATATATCACATTATATCATATCATAGCGGACCATGGTGGGATATATTATCATATACACAAAGTATCATTTTCATGTCACATTTTCCAAATAGCATGTATATTTATAAAACCTTTAACAATTTCAAAGGTCATGCCAATTGATCAGTTATCCATTGATACCCAATTATTTGCAAATATAATAAATAATAAACTAATCATAGTAAATGCTCATTTGCAAATATAATGCCAATCAATTTTCTTATTTTTTTCAAATAATGCAATATATAGCAATATAGTATTTAAATACGTAATTTTTATATTTTAATAATTTATGAAAATTATGATAAATGACTTACTTACCTTCTGGCGCTAATTCAAAAATGTAATTCGGCTATTTAAGCACCTAGGTACCTACAGCATCAATTTCACAATTTTTAGTCCCCAAAAATAGCATATTAAAATAGCTTTTAACCCTACCCAGTTTAATCCTGGGGCCAACTTGGGGCCAATACATAAGCCCAAATGGGAAGATAAAATACCCCCTGAAACTAGAATCAACACTGATCTGGGGCATATTTTTATTTTTTCATTTTTGGCCCAATACGGGATCCAAATCGTGGCCCAAAAATTGCTCGTGAGACGGCCCAATAGGGCCCAAAAGGGGAATGGCCCAAGAGGGCCCGCTCCCCCCCTCCCCCGCCTCCTTGTTTCATTCGAAACAGGGGAAGCGTGTGTCGGCGGCCAAGGCCACCACCGGCCACTTCTCGGAGGGGCTCGGCCCGTCGTCGATCGGCCTGGAGTCGGCCACCGCCGCGACCGAGCTCCTCCCCCTCTCTCCCTCTCTCAATCTCTCTCTTTTTCTCCTGTCATTCGCCGTGGCTATTACTCATGCCGGTGGCACGATCGGACCTCCACCGGATGCTTGCCCCGCGCCGGTGGAGGCCACCGGCCGCCGCCTGGGCCCGGCGAACCTGCGAGCACTCCACCGGGCCCGAACCAAGCCGCGGAGCAGCTTGGTTCCGCGATGAAGGGAGAGCCGCCCGACGGCCCTCCAACGCCGCACTCCGGCCGCCTCGAGCGGCTGGGCATTGCAATGGGAGGAATCCCTCTCGATTTCCCTCTCTCTGTCACTCTTCTCTCTACTGAAACAGTGGACGAAGGGGGGAAAATACCTGATGATCGATGAAGATGATGGGTGGAGGGAAAGACTCCCTCCTCCCTCCCCATATATAGCGGCGCGGGTAGGACCTCCCCTGCGCTCGTGAGAAGAGGGGCGCTGCCCTCTTTGACTGGCAGAGCTGGGGAGCCGCCCGTGTGCAGGTACGGCTGCGATGCCTCCCCCTCCTCCGGTCCAAGAAGACGGATCCTCACATGGTGAGGATCCATGGGAGAACGGGGCTCACAGTTTTCTTCACAGGAGTCGAATGTGGAAAAATGTTGGACTCTCAGCGACTTCGACATTGGAAAGCCTCTAGGATGAGGGAAGTTTGGTCATGTTTATTTGGCCAGAGAAAGAAGGTATTGATCATATGCTGAGTGCTATACAGCAAAAGTCTTTTGTATTTTTCCATACGTTACTGTTTCTTCACTTCCTTTAAAAAAAGAAAAGAAAAGAAAAGAAAAGAAAAGAAAAGCAAATAAAAGAAAAAAAGATGATGTTTCTTGAAAGTTTATTTTTGTTGCTGCCAAAATCTGTCCTCCGACTCAAGCGCAATCGGGCTTCGAGACGGGCTTCCTCCTAGGCGGACCTGTAAAACAGTTGCGCGAGAGGCATTGGGGATGGCCCTCTGCGGAAGTGTTGGCCCAGATGGCAACCCAAGAGGGGGGAGGATGAATTGGGTTCTTAAAAAAATTTAGCCTTTTAGAAACTATTGGCTTTGAAATAATCAAGTGCAGAATAAATTTCAATCACAAATGAAGAGATAAGAGAGAGACAATTAAAGCACAGCAAACACAAGAATTTTATAGTGGTTTGGTGTATCCAACACCTACGTCCACTCCCAAGTTTCACTTGGGTCCACACTATAATCAACTAGATTACAGCCGAGTTGTTTTACAAGATCACAACTCTAAACTTGTTGTTTCCCGGGATTACAATGAACCCAGCTGGTTTTCCGGGCTTACCAGCACAAAAACCCAAACACAAGCTAATCTAGCTTGCCTCGAGGTATGCATGCTACCTCCACTAATTCAATCCCCTGATTGAACTAGCAAAAACAAGAAAGAATAATGTTTACAATAACACACAGCTCCTTAAATGAGCAAATATTCAAAGTAAATAAACAAGTTTAGAAAAGCCTGATTTGAAGATGATTGGATTTGAGCTTTTCTTCTTTTCCTCTTCTCTTTTGAGATGTTGAATCAAGCCTCAGCTTCGATTCTTCACAGATGTTGCAGATGAGAAGTTGGGAAATCACAAAAACAGAGCTTTTGAAAATCCTTCGATTTTTCAAGTTGAACGCCTTGGATTTCTCTTTGAGCTTTTTGGAGTGGAAGAATTTGAACGTGGATTCTTTTCTCTTGATTTCTTGCTCAAGACCTCTTGGATTTTTTCATATGATTTCTCTATTTTTTCGTTTTTCTTCTCTATTTCTTTCTTTAAAACGAACGCTCTTCCCCCTTTTATAGATTTTGTTTAATCCATTTTTGGGTGTGAAACTAGCCGTTGGAATGTACCTGGAAAGTTTTTCCATACATGAAATATAGCCGTTAGGGGTTAGGTAAAGAAAATATTACCGTTTGAGCTGATCTGGCAATTTAAAAATCCATTTCTGACAGGTTGGAGTCGGCTCCAACTTTTCAGGTGTCGGCTCCAAGTCGTGTATCCAAAAATAGAAAGTTCTGAGCTCGTTGAGGAGTCGGCTCCGAAAAAGTAAAGTGTCGGCTCGCCATGTTCAGGTGTCGGCTCCAAAGACTGTAAGTGTCGGCTCCAAGGTAGTCAAAAATCATGCGTTCTGTCCCCGTGTTGGAGTCGGCTCCAGACACTGTAAGTGTCGACTCCGAAACTCTGGGTGTCGGCTCCGGACCGTATCAAAAATCAGAAAGACATTTGATTGGCCATGGGGTCGGCTCCAGACTTTCTAGGTGTCGACTCCAGGCTCTGAATTTTGAAACTTACCTTTGGCACTTGATTCAAAAACACGTTTCTTGATGCCTTTTGATTAAACAAATATTTTTAAGCCCTGAAACACTTGTTAAATTTATTAGTAACACAATGAATATACTCAATTCCTTTATTAATCATCAAAATCAATAATTGGGTCAACAATCTCCCCCTTTTTGATGATTATAAAAACATTGAGTATATGCATAGGATTCTCAAATCAAAATTTTCAAAGATGTGATCCTCACAGGTAAGCTCCCCCTGAATAAGGTAGCTCCCCCTATGAAGTTCAATTTAACAATTGTTCTTCCTTTTGCTTTACTACCTAAATTCAGTTATATCAATTTTCACTTAAGCTTGCATATCCAAAATAATTTAATACCAATCAAATACCAATCAAAGCATAACTAATCAATGCATATACGACATAACTTTCTCCCCCTTTTTTGTAATCAACAAAAAGATTAAGAAGAGTAAAATGATAAATTGATAGATCAAAAGATAATTTCATTACATCAAAAAGTCAGGTATTACAAAGTGAAACTGAACTTTGTCAAACATCAAACTATACATCATTACATTAAGATTTCAACATTAACTACATTGAATCAAAAACTGTACTTCATTACATGATAATCACAGATTAGTTCTAATAATCCTTTGTAAATGTTCTAAAATTTTCCCATCCCTTCACTCTGAGTTGCTACAAATTCTTTTAATCTTCTATCAACAAATGAGCATGCAGTCATGATCTTATCTTGAAGTTCAGCATTGCATCTTGAGTAGGTTTCTGAGTCTCCACAAATATCCTTAAGTTCTTCAAATATGTTCTTTAGATCATTCCTTAAGGATTCAGCAGATGAGCCAAGAGTGGACTCAATTTTACTAATGCGATCATCCAAAGAGTAAAGGGTCTCTTTTAAATTCATAAATGACTGTCAAACTCAGTCTTCATTTCTTCCTTCTGAGCAGCAAGTAGACTTTTAAGTTGCTCCAATTGAATGTCTGAAAATCCGACTGATGAAGTAGATGGAGGTACCGGAACTGGAGCAGGAGCAGGAGCAGGACTGCCAGGCTGTGGAGAAGGAACCCTCACAGACGGACCAGCCTCAAAAGGTGCTGAAGACCTCATTTCAGTGGCTCTCACATCCAAACTGCCTTTCCTCTCCCATTGTCCATTAACCTTCACAAATCCCATCCGATGAACTGTAGCCAAACTATAGTAGTCAGTATGCCTAAGGTTCTTGGAAGGCTCATTATCCAAAATCACAACTCCTTGGCTCCTGAAAACCATAGTCAAAATCATACCGTAGGGTAGGGAAGATCTCCTTTTTCCTCCAGCCTCGGCCATATAGAAAATCATCATTGCAGCAAGGTTTATGGGTTGACCAGTCAACACACTATCCATCACACTATGTCTCGCTCCGAGACATACTCAAATCGTCCGGTCTTAGGAAATAAAATTCTGCTGCAAATATTATGAAGTAACCTCAACTCCAAGGGCAATTGGTTAGCCCTAACCTCTTCAAATTCTGTTACTTCTCTCCCTAACATCCTTGACAGAGCATCTGACCTCTCACTGTGAACATCTGCTGCTAATCCATGATAGGAATGCTTAGAAGATTTCCTAATTTCTGAAAAGTAAGGTGGATTCTTTTACCTCTAACAGAGCTTACGATCCCACCATCACCTCTTGACAAATTGAAGTAGAACTCCTTGACAAGGGCCGGATAGGTAGGAACATCTAATGAGCACACTTTATCCCAACCTAGCTCTTTGAGTTGATTTCCAATTGAAAAACCCTCGGACTCAAAGAATTCGAAATCGACCTTTCTACCCATGGTAATTACTCTCCCGGCTAAGGTGTCTACCTGAGGAGAAGAAGGGCCTGGACTGTCCGATTGGGTTGTAGAATCCTCGCTCGGAGACGGCTCGCCTCGCCGAACGCTTCCCAGTCGTCACGGGCGCTCCAAGTACAGATCCTCTCCTCTTAGGTGCCATTTAGATCCTTAGGAAAGTTCGAATAGAGTGGAATTTGAGTTGGGGAGGTTTTGAGAGAGTTTTGGAAGAGTTTGGTTAAGGATTGAAAAGAATGAAATGACGAAGGTGTCGACTCTGCCCTAATAAAGTCGATTTGGGACCCCCAGGTGTCGACTCCCGCAAAGTCGGGTGTCGACTCCAAATCGCTAACACAGTCAGCGCTCGAACTGGAGTCGGCTCCACTTATACGGGTGTCGGCTCCAAGGTCAGGGACCGAGAGCGACACAGACGAGGTGTCGACTCCTCAAACTGAGGTGTCGACTCCACTGACAGTTTCAGAGAAAAACAACTGAGATTCAAACATCTGAAACTTGTCAAAATAGGTTCAATAAAATTTTGAAAAAATCTTTGGAATATGAAGAATCAAATTGCTCAGATGACTAGATAATTTGTCCTTAAAATTATGAAAGGAATATCAAGAAATTAATAGAAATCTAGATAGTCATTCCTTAGAGTTTCAAAATCATTCCAAAGGGTCACAAATCCCTAATTCACCTCTAAGATAACAAAATCTCTCTTCACTTAAAGGTTTTGTAAATATATCAGCTAATTGTTCTTCAGTATTAACATAATCAAGACAAATTTCATTATTAGCTACATGTTCTCTTATAAAGTGATATCTAATTTCAATGTGTTTTGTTCTTGAATGTTGAATTGGATTTTTGTTAAATTTATTGCACTCGTATTATCACATCTAATAGGAGTTTTATCAAGTGTTATGCCATAATCTTCAAGTTGTCTCTTAATCCAAAGGATTTGAGCACAGCAACTTCCAGCTGCAACATATTCTGCTTCAGCAGTTGATAATGCAACCGAATTTTGCTTTTTGCTAAACCAAGAGATTAAGTTACTTCCTAAAAATTGACATGCACCACTTGTGCTTTTTCTATCTAGTTTGCATCCAGCATAGTCAGAATCAGAATATGCAATCAAGTTTAATGTTGAGTCTCTAGAGTACCATAAACCTACATTTTTAGTTCCACTTAAATATCTTAAGATTCTTTTCACAGCAATTAAGTGAGATTCTTTAGGTTCAGATTGAAATCTAGCACATAAACAAACAGCAAACATGATATCTGGTCTACTAGCTGTTAAGTAAAAGAGATCCGATCATACCTCTATAATGTTTTTGATCTACTTTCTTACCATCTTCATCTTTGTCCAATTTGCATGAAGGACTCATAGGTGTTCCAAGTGGTTTGATTGACTCCATTCCAAACTTCTTGAGAAGTTCTTTTGTGTATTTTGCTTGATTGATGAAAATCCCCTCTTTGCTTTGCTTGATTTGAAGTCCTAGGAAGAAGTTGAGTTCTCCCATCATGCTCATTTCGAATTCACCCTGCATTAACTTAGCAAATTCTTGACACAAAAGATTGTTAGTAGCACCGAATACAATATCATCAACATATATTTGTACTACTAATAAATCCTTGTCTTTTCTTTTCAAAAATAGTGTTTTATCAACATTTCCTCTTGTAAAATCATTTTCAATCAGAAATTTACTTAATCTTTCATACCAAGCTCTAGGTGCTTTTTAAACCATATAGTGCTTTGTGCAATTTAAAAACATGATTTGGAAATTCATGATCTTCAAAACCAGGTGGTTGTTCAACAAAAACTTCTCATTTATAAATCCATTTAAAAATGCACTTTAACATCCATTTGAAATAAATTGATATGCATATGACATGCAAATGCGAGTAATAATCTAATTGCTTCTAATCTAGCTACAGGTGCAAAAGTTTCATCAAAATCAATTCCTTCTTCTTGATTATATCCTTTTGCGACTAATCTAGCTTTGTTTCTAATTACTATGCCATTTTCATCTAATTTATTTCTAAATACCCATTTTGATCCTATAACTGAATGATCTTTAGGTCTATCTACAAGGGTCCAGACATTATTTCTAGTAAATTGATTTAATTCTTCTTGCATAGCTAACATCCAATTATTATCTTTTTCAGCCTCTTCAATAGTTTTAGGTTCAATTTGAGATACAAATGCAAGATGATTATTGATGTTTCTCATTGATGATCTAGTTCTTACTCCTTGAGATGGATCACCTATAATTAATTCTTTTGGATGACCATAGGCATATCTCCAATCTCTAGGAAGATCTACATCATTATGATTTGCATCAACAACATCAACACTAGGAGAATCATCATCTTTAACTTCTTGTTCATGATCTGAAGATACATTTATATTCAATTTTTCAATGTCTCTTTCTAATATGTTTGTATCTTCCTCATCATCAATCTTTCCTGAACTCGATGCTAAAGATTCATCAAAAATTACATGAATAGATTCTTCTACAATTAAGTTTCTCTTGTTAAACACTCTATAGGCTTTACTAGATGTTGAATATCCTAAGAAAATGCCTTCATCAGATTTTGCATCAAATTTTCCTAGATTATCTTTACCATTATTATGAATGAAACATTTACAACCAAATGCATGAAAGTAACTTATGTTTGGTTTTCTATTGTTCCATAGTTCATAAGGAGTTTTCTTAATGATTGGCCTAATTAAAGCTCTATTAAGAATGTAACATGCCGTGTTTATAGCTTCCGCCCAAAAGTATTTTGGTAAGTTGCTTTCACATAGCATGGTACGGGCCATGTCTTCTAAAGTTCTATTTTTTCTTTCTACAACTCCATTTTGTTGTGGTGTTCTAGGTGCTGAAAAATTATGATGGATGCCATTTTCAATGCAAAAGTTTTCAAATAAATGATTTTCAAATTCAGTGCCATGATCACTTCTAAGAGACACTATGGTGTTGTTTTTCTCATTTGTGACCTTCTTGAAGAATTTCAAAAATATGGAAAGGTCTCATCTTTATGAGCTAAAAATAATACCCAAGTGTATCTAGAATAATCATCTACAATCACAAGACCATATTTCTTTCCTCCTAGACTAGTGGTTCTAGTAGGTCCAAAAAGATCCATGTGAAGTAGTTCAAGTGGCCTAGAAGTGGAAACAATATTTTTAGTTTTGAAAGAGTTTTTAGTTTGTTTTCCAAATTGACATGCATCGCAAATTTTGTTATTTTCAAAATCTAGTTGTGGAAGACCTTTTACTAAATCCATTCTAATTAATTTTGAAATTAGGTGTGTGCTTGCATGACCTAATCTACGATGCCATAACCAACCAATCTCATTCATATTAGCATTATTAGCAACTAAGCAATGATTACTAGTAGACAAATTGTCTAAATCAATCAAGTATACATTGCCATTTCTATTTCCAGTAAAAACAATGCTATTATCAATGGGATTAGAAACAGTGCAGATAGAAGCTTCAAATGATACTTTAAAACCTTTATCACATAATTGACTAATACTAATTAGATTATGTTTTAAACCATTGACATATAAAACATTTTCAATATATGTGGAGGGAGTTATTTGAATTTTACCAAACCCCATGATTTGGCCTTTGCCATTGTCACCAAACGTAACAACTCCTCCTCTTTTGCTTTCAAGGGTGATGAATTGATCCTTGTCACCCGTCATGTGTCTTGAGCAGCCACTATCGAGATACCACTTTCGCTTTGCTCTTTTGGCCGCAAGACACTCCTGCAAAAATGATCAAGTCTTATATTTAGGTACCCAAGCCTTCTTGGGTCCTTCATGGTTAGTAGCATAAAAGATTGTTCCTTTGGGAACCCATATTTTCTTTCCTTTACTACTTAAATTCTTGTTACTATTTCTTGCCTTACATTCATAGGATTTATGGCCTTTCTTGTTACAATAATGACATGTAACATCATCTTTTTTGGTTCTTTTCTGAAAAAGTTTTTGACAAACTTTTGTTTTATGTTAGGCCTATATCCTAATCCAGCCTTATCAAATATAGCTCTTTGATTACTCAATAATAAATTAAGTTTTTCAGAACTATTAGTAAATTTATCAACAATATTTTTATATTTATCAACTTCCTTCTTTAATTTATCATTTTCATTGGAGATTGATTCTTTTTCTTTTGTTAAATTATCTTTTTCAGATTTCAGCATCTTAATCTCATGAGTAAGATTATCTTTTTCTTTAATGAGAATTGAATTATCATTTTTCAAAAATTTGTATTTCTTTTTCAAGGCTTTAAAATCATCAACTAGTTCATTAAAAGCTTCAAACAATTCATCAAATGCGAAATCATCACAAGGGTTTTCAGAACTTACCTCGTTGTCATCGTTTGCCATAAAGCAAATGTTTGCAACTTCTTTTTGTTCTTCCTCTGAAAAGGATTCATCGCTGTCACTCCAAGTTGCAACATACGCCTTCTTTTTCTTCTTGTAGGCTTTCTTCAGTTGAGGACAGTCATATCTAAAATGCCCTGGTTTCTTACACTCATAACAAATTAAGGGCTCCTTTTCTTTTTCTTTGTCCTTCTCTTTCTCCTTTTCTCCTTCCATTTTTTTCCAGATTTCTTCTTGTGGAAGGGTCTCCTTCTTTGCATGAATTTCTTAAATTTTCTTGCAAGGAGAGCAGTCTCTTCATCATCATCATCATCACAGCTCTCCTCACTTTCTGCAGCTTTAAGAGCAATGTCTTCTTTTTCTTGACTTCCTCCTCTTGATGTTGTTTCATGTTAGCTCATGAGTCATCAAGGATCCAAGTAGCTCTTCCAAAGGTAACACATTTAAGTCCTTTGCTTCTTGGATGGCAGTCACCTTCGCTTCCCACGATCTTGGAAGTGACCTAAGAATTTTACGCACAAGTTCAGAATTAGTATAGGTCTTACCTAGACTTTTCAAACCATTTACAATATCAGTGAATCTTGTGTACATGCATGTGATGGTTTCAGTTTGTTCCATGCTAAACAATTCATATTTATGCACTAAAATATTAATTTTGATTCTTTAACTTGATTTGTACCCTCATGGGTAACCTCTAATCTATCCCAAATTTCTTTCGGAAATACATGTAGAAATTCGATTAAATTCATTTGCATCTAGTGAACAATATAAACATTCAAAGCCTTGGCATTAAGTTGTGCCAACTTTTTATCATGTTCATCCCATTCCGTTTCGGCTTAGGAATCACCATGTTATCTACTCTAATTGTGGGTGTGTGGACCATTAACTATGATACCCCATAAGTCATAGTCAAGTGCTTGAATAAAAATTTTCATCCTAGCTTTCCAATAACCATAATTAGTTCCATTAAACAAAGGAGGTCGATTAGTGGATTGACCTTCTAAGTAAGATGAACTAGCTTGAGCTGCCATTTGGATCTTTAGCTCTTGATCGTTAGACCAAATTCAAATGAGCACTTGCTCTGATACCAATTGTTGGCCCAGATGGCAACCCAAGAGGGGGGGGTGAATTGGGTTCTTAAAAAATTTAAGCCTTTTAAAACTATTGGTTTTGAAATAATAAGTGCAGAATAAATTTCAATCACAAATGAAGAGATAGAGAGAGAGACAATTAAAGCACGCAAACACAAGAATTTTATAGTGGTTCGGTGTATCCAACACCTACGTCCACTCCCAAGTTCCACTTGGGTCCACACTATAATCAACTAGATTACAGCCGAGTTGTTTTACAAGATCACAACTCAAACTTGTTGTTTTCCCAGGATCACAACGAACCCAGCTGGTTTTCCGGGCTTACCAGCACAAAACCCAAACACAAGCTAATCTAGCTTGTCCCGAGGTATACTACCTCCACTAATTCAATCCCCCTGATTGAACTAGCAAAAACAAGAAAGAATAATGTTTACAATAATACACAGCTCCTTAAATGAGCAAATATTCAAAGTAAATAAACAAGTTTAGAAAAGCCTGATTTGAAGATGATTGGATTTGAGCTTTTCTTCTTTTCTTTTTTCCTCTTCTCTTTTGAGATGTTGAATCAAGCCTCAGCTTCAATTCTTCACAGATATTGCAGATGAAAAGTTGGGAAATCACAAAAACAGAGCTTTTGAAAATCCTCCGATTTTTCAAGTTGAATGCCTTGGATTTTTCTTTGAGCTTTTTGGAGTGGAAGAATTTGAACGTGGATTCTTTTCTCTTGATATCTAGCTCAAGACCTCTTGGATTTTTTCACTATGATTTCTCTATTTTTTCATTTTTCTTCTCTATTTCTCGCTCTTTAAAACGAACGCTCTTCCCCCTTTTATAGATTTCTTTTAATCCATTTTTGGGTGTGAAACTAGCCATTGGAATGTACCTGAAAAGTTTTTCCATACATGAAAATAGCCGTTAGGGGTTAGGTAAAGAAAATATTACCGTTTGAGCTGATCTAGCAATTTAAAAATTCATTTCTGATAGGTTGGAGTCGGCTCCAACTTTTCAGGTGTCGGCTCCAAGTCGTGTATCCAAAAATAGAAAGTTCTGAGCTCGTTGAGGAGTCAGCTCCAAAAAAGTAAGTGTCGGCTTGCCATGTTCAGGTGTCGGCTCCAAGAGACTGTAAGTGTCGGCTCCAAGGTAGTCAAAAATCATGCGTTCTGTCCCCGTGTTGGAGTCGGCTCCAGACACTATAAGTGTCAACTCCGAAACTCTGGGTGTCGGCTCCGGACCGTATCAAAATCAGAAAGACATTTGATTGGCCATGGGGTCGGCTCCACGAAAAAAAATCATAGGCAAAAGTCATGTTTCTTGTAGTGCCTCCTAACCTTTCTTCCTTGTTTCCATGGAAAGTGTTTTTTCCAGTGGACAATGTTATGGATGTGATTGTTGGTAACTTAACACTAAGTCTTAATTGATGGTTTTAAATACCGTATCTTTTGTTTTTCGCCCGGTTGCGTTGTATGAACGGCCTTTCTTCCTTGTTTCCATGGAAAGTGTTTTTCCGGTGGACAATGTTATGGATGTGATTGTTGGTAACTTAACACTAAGTCTTAATTGATGGTTTTAAATACCGTATCTTTTGTTTTTCACCCGGTTGCGTTGTATGAACGGGCTAAATAAAACTGTCGGTGGAGTTGTAGCTTTTGGATTGCGTTGGATTGCATGGGCACGGATGGCAGCGTTGTAGCTTTTGGATGGGGCTAAGTCATCTGCGTTGTGCGCTTTTGGATTGTTGTTTGTATTTGGATTGTTTTCTTCGAATTTGAATTTGAATTTGAATGGTATGTTGTTTACCTACGGTTGGTTTTAGTTGATTTGTATGTCTTTTGCTGTGTTATTTGATAAATCAACTTTTAGAAAAAATAATTATGATTGGCTGGTAATTTGAAATTTGTGTAGGTAGTTGAGTCTGCTTGTGATTTTTAAGTGGATCGAATTTTATGCTGCAAGTTTTCAAGTTTCGGGTGTTGTTTTATCATACAAAATATTTTTACTTTCAAAGTCTGAGCTCGAGCAGCTTTAATAAGTACATCGTGCTGGTTTTTTATTTTTTGGTTCTTTGTTTTGTTGAGTTTTTTTCGGCTTTTTGTACGTTTTTTTCCTTGTATTGTGCAGCTTTTCTAGGCACTTGTGCTCGGCTTTTTGGTCTAGGCTTAAAATTTAATTGCTCGCCCGACAAGTTTTAGATTTGTTCTTTTAGACTTTGCGGCAATGATTTTTTTTAAGGGTATATGCTTAATTTGCTCGGACATAATTTTTTAGTAAAATATTGGTGTACGAGGCTTAAAATTTATTTTTGCTCTCGAGTTTTAGTTTTGCAGATCATAACGCAAGTCACCTTTTTTCACTATTTATGTAGGTACACACTTTGATTTTGGTTTTAGTCGTTTTGGTTTAGTCGTTTATAGGCATTGTTTCTTGTAGTCGTTATGGCTTGGTTGGTGTGTGGTTTTTATGTTTTATTTGGAATTATCATTTATTTTCGCCAAGCGGTGGAAAGATAATTTTCATTTTAATAGCTTGGTGGTGTTTCGTGCTGGGTTATGACTTGCATATGATTTTTATATTATATTATTTTTAATTGCTATTAAAAAAAAGAAATGATAAAAATAGTGTTTTGGCCTAATAATATGATCGATAGTTGGAAATTCAAATTTGGTTGGTTTAGAGGGTGGGGCTGGAGGATATTTTTATTTAAGTAGTGATCTGTGTTCGCCTTGTTGCATTTTGGATCTCTAAGCTCTATAAATGGCCGCTTTCAAATGCTTGAGACATTGGTGGATCGAATCCATCGGGATCCTGCTTGCTTTTAAAAATTAAAGCTTTGTTACAAAAATATACAACTTAAGTTTTTCCTTTTAGGTTTAAAATTTAAATTTATTTAATTTTATGTATTATTTTGGGTATGCTTCATAATTAATTTTAAATTGTTCTTTAATTCTTCTTCTTTCAATTAAATTCAAGGAGCTTTCGGTATTAATTGGATCAAATTAGGACTTACCTTATTATTATTATTATTATTTGAAAATGGGTGATCAAATCAATCATAAGTTAGTCTAAAATAGAAGTTGTTTTGAGTATAATCATGTTTTTATTCAAAAATTCAAAAGATGGTCATTCACAATTCAAAATTAGGAGATCTTTTGTAGAGTATCATAAGAATGGAGGAGTCAAGGTGATCAAATCCCTTAGCCGCTAGCATAACTTCATCCATCCCTTTGATAATAAAAGTAGAGAGCTTTGCATACTTCCACCAAAATTGATTTTAACATACATGGTGGGGGGCTTCAAAGAGAGAAAAATCGGATGTCAGTTCGCTATCGATGTAGCAGGGAACCCAAGAGATTAGAGTTGTTAAAATATAGCTTTCTAGATAGTCCGTTGAGGGAGACAGAGTCTTCGGTGAAGTTCGGTGAAGATCAACTGATTTCGAGATAACAATATTTGGTACACTGTGACAGTCCAAGTCCGCTCTTATAACATTTAGTGGAGAGGCCTGCCTATGTACAGTTTTACTCAAGCTTTCAAAGAAAGAGCTTAGGCATGGGGTGTATGAGAAACTTCTATATCCAAGAAGCATCCTCGTGTCCTGAGGTTGCAGCCTATAAATCTTCACAAGATCCTTAGTCGGAGTCCTAGAGAGACAAGATCTTTTATAATCTAGTATCCTCAGGTGGTGGGTATATGCCTAGAGATCCTAAGATATCAAATCCAACACATATGCCAAGGGACTTCAGTACTAAACAGAGTAGGCCAATGCGAGAGAGGGACCACCGAAAGCCAAATGTTTTAGACTACTCTCATCGAAGATTCATCTCGAATCATTCATGTGATGTTGTGCATGACAGCTGGCATACGACTGCAAACCTCCTTCAAGAAGAAATGACAGGAGGAATGAATAGTCATATATCAGGAGTCCACCATCTCCTAAAGCAATGTGGGTCGTGAAGCATGTTTAGCTAGCAAGCATAGCTTCCCTCTGCACCACTAACGATTGAATAGCAAGACCTTCAGGGATAGGCATGCAGATAGTGTCCCAAGTTAGTAAATGCATGCCATGATCATCCTGCATCAGAGCCTAAATGAAGTCTCTAAAACATCGCTCTATCCTTTCAAGACAAGCAATCGAGATAAGCAATATATAGCAAATGAAGAGGGAGGCACGATAGAATTGAACGCAGAAGGGTAATTTGGGCCATCATAGATAACCCTATAACCTGCCAGCTCGAACCTGGCGCTCAAGCTCACTAAACTCAGAGCATCGTTGCTGCCTACTAGTGATAGAAATCCCTTCTAAAGAATGGCTTTTCTCAAGAGTTCTTCGAACTAAAACAAATCAAAGATTTGTGAAGATTGATATTCTGCCTCGAGGTCCGATAATACTCCTGCATAATGGTGGCATAAGCACTCGCATTACAGATATTAGCCTTTTTCCCAGGATACAGTCATTAGCAAAAAAAAGGTGATAGATTAAGGCCCATCTGGTCTATTTCAAAAGGGTGCAATACAGAAGGTGGAGTGCACGCGATAATCATCAGTGATAAGGATGAACAATATGAAGAAAGCGGACAGCTTTGGCGTAGGCCCATAGCAAAATGGAAGAACTCTGTCTGGTAGCCATTAATAACGAGCGAGAAAGGACTATCAATGCCTGCCATAATTCAGTCTATAAAAAGTTTATCAAACCCAAACTATAGAAAGGTCTTATGCAAAAATCCCAGCTCAATCTATCATAAGCTTATTCCATATCAATATTAAGCATCAACCTGCTCATATAATATTTTTCATGACATTCCTCAGGTAGTTTACAAGATCACATTCACAATCGACATCAAATCATAAGTACATACATCATGCTCATAATTTTCTTCAAAACATAAGTCTCATATTCATATCCAAAAAGATCTGATACATCATTACATCTCACTGTACACATAGACATATGCAATATACAATATCATCCCACCATATCTCAATATATATGGCTATCATCTATGCACCCTTACATCCAAGTAAGCTTCACCAGCTAAGGGTCCGGTCCTGCTGATCCTATGATCCTAGCAGAAATACTCACTAATCTTAAAGAATATTTCAATCAAAGAGGGGTGACCTAAGTCCCAGTGATTGGATAACCATCTAACCATGGAGAAATAAAGAACCATAACCTCATATTTTCAACTGTATGCTAATACTATATAGCTTGTATAACTCAAGTATATTTTTAACATGATATCAGATAAAATAAAATGTAGTTTTTTTTTAAATAATATACCAGTACTAAATACTCTACAATAACTTTTCACTGAAAGATAACCCATTAAGATAAAAATACATGCATTACAATATGATGATATGCATTCTTTATCTATAGCCCAAACTTTCTTTATTAAATTCTCATATTTCCATCGGGATCTACCTGCCCACTGGCATCTCATGTAAACTTTCCCTCTTGGATAATTACTTGGCCCACTGGCCCTTTTTAAATCATAGTATATGCTTTTAAATCTCATGCTACTGGGCTGTTTGTAATGCCTTTGAGGTACCACTCTATAGTCACCTCCTATAGGTGTACTTTAATTGGGTGCTTGACTAGCAACAGGATCCTCACACAAATAGCACCCCTTACCCATGTGGTTGACCCAGCAAAGTGCTTTGTTCATTAACCCTAGAACCTCGGGTTTTCTCTCTGCCCCATGGGCTATATATATAGTAACCAGCTCCACTGAGCTATGATTCATGCCCCATGGGCTGCTTACAACCTGCCCCACTGGACTGGTCAAGCGTGCACTCACCACTGATTTTTGGGGTTCATCGTACGATCGAATCGCAAGGAGGTGCTGGCTCATAGTAGTGTGCAATGCTCATGCCACAATATAGTCTAAAGGGTGATCAGCCCCATAGCTGCTTGATGCTCAGTATGATACATACATCATAATATGCCATTTGAAAGTTTTATCATGCAAATATGCCATGTATGCATCTATCATCCCCTTATTGAAACTCATGCTTATGTCTTTATGCTTAAAACTCATGCTCAAAACTTATGCTTATTTCTTTATGCTTAAAATTCATGCTCAAAACTCATGTATCAGATATCATGTACTAGGTTCTCATTTCTTAAATTTAAAACATACACAATACTCTACTAAACATAACATACCACAACTAGGTATTAGTCTCATTTACTAGTTCAAATTAACTTCTCATGCTAGATGAGAAACCCACTCACCTTAGTAGGTTACTTCTCAACTGGTACTCAACTCCAGTATTTCTGCTCCCTGAAATAACCCTCTTGACCTATGTCAACATACAGATACGATAGCTATTAGGATTACCTCCACACGAGGTCTCATAAAACCATGCATGCATACATGATCTATCATCTAATATCTATTATTTACTTCCATCCTTTCTTTACTCAAGATTACTTCACTATTGCCTCAAAATATAGAGTCTAAGAAAATTTAAAGTCATGCAAGATCTAGGGAAGCTATAGCTTACCTGAAGCCAAGACAAATCCAAGCTTTTCTTTCCATTCCTCTTTCTTTCTCCTTTTTCTTCTTCTATTCCTCTTCCTCTCTTTTCTTCTCTTCTTTCTCTCTT